>CANTUZ010000003.1:92271173-92716173 GCA_947846985.1 Fratercula arctica | reverse complement strand
TATAGATTTAGCAAGAACGTAAGAATACAAATGTAACAGTCAGTTTTGAAATAACAGTTAGAAACACATTGATGAACAGCAGGACAATTACTCAGCAAAGCCCATATAAACATGAATCCTAATGGCAGCAATTTAAGACACAAAAGATGTAAGAGACAGAAAGAATGGAAAAAGAACAAACTCTCAATAAAAAAATCCTGACAAAAACTGGGAGAGTTGAAGCAAAAGGCTTCAAGAAGATGCAAATCACAGGAGGGACTGCTTAATAAATTTTAGATTTAAATAAAATATGCTGTAGCTTATAACTGCTGTAACTTGCTACCTTGCTAACTACATACTTGCAGACATGCCAAACTACTATAGATCCAAGGATCAGAGGGAAAGGTGTAAAGAGTACATATACTTCATTAATGAGAAGGACCAAGCTTCATTTTTTCCTAACCAGAAGTACAGTAGCTGTGGAAATACAGCTGTCGTGAGAGAGAAAGTGCAGGGGGGAAAAAGAGAAATTTAAATAAGCTTTAAAAACACTCAGGGGTGTACATTTTTTTTATCGAGGCCATTTTATGGAAAGCAAGGTTAATACTCACTTTGGTACCTTTAGGTCCCATTATACCAGTTATACCTCTGATACCTAAGATGCCCTGAAAATGAAAAGTATACACAAATTATGCTTAAATCTTTTCATCCTGGTTTTCAAGCAGAAGATTCAGAGTTCTACATGCTTTCTTCATGCTTATTTTACTATTTTCTTAGTATAAAAGGAGAAATCCAGCTACTTCTGTATTAGAATTCTTAATTTATATAGTAATTTGGTATTTTATTAATTTAAGACTTTTTAAAATAATAACAAAACTATCAGGTTGAATGCTACAACCACAAATAGGCTTTAAGGACTGAAAAAACCCACTGATTTCTTTTCTTGGTTACCACAGAATTGAAGCATTTTCCCTGTGCAGCCTGTGTGACAGGAACACACGAAAGCCACGTTTGCAAAAGTACTGTGTTGTTTTAAGTGGGGTATAGAACGGATGCAGGAGAAACGTACCATCAGACTTTATAGAACTCTAAAGGCAGACAAAAATCAGGCAATGTTTTTGAGAATACAGGTGCTAAGTTTATATGCCCACCACACCTGAGAGGCTGGACTGATTAGACATACAAGTGCAGCAGGATGTATCATAACTATCATCACTTCCCTTCAAAATACAGTCTCATGGGAAATTTGGCTTCAATTTTTTCCTCTTCCTGAGAGACTGAAACTACATGTCATGTCTGCTCTCTGAGAGACCAAATCCATGGGGTGTTTTTCCTGCAACAGGGATTGTTTCATTAAGAACTGTATTAATGAAACAGCTACAGGCACTTCTATGTATCTGAGCCTTACATTCGTTTAGGTAAGAAACATACAAGAAAACACAACAGAGCCTACAGCCTCTCTGTCTGTGCCTCTGAAGCCTTGTCTATCCTCTTTTCCACATGAGTCTTTTCCACAGATTGTCTATCTGACATCACTTTCTGCATATTATGAATCCTACATTTCAAATAAGAAACAATTATTTTAAAGCTTGTTTGTAAGGTCATCAACTGGTGAAACAGTGAAGTGAAATAAGTAATGCATTTAAAAACAAGGGGGGGGGGGAGGGGGCAGAAGGAAAGTCAATCTCTAATTGGTTTTTAATTCTACTGTGTTATCTCACAGTGATTGAAGAACTTTACCAAACCGTGTTAAATGAATCGATCCCCACAGGCCCTTCAGACAGCAGAGGCTGCATCTTACACAAAGACTTTCTCTGCATCAGGGCACCAGGGATACTTTTGTCAGCATCAAACACAAGAAGGATTACACCCTTTCCTTCACTTAGTCTCTGTTCTTTCTTCATCTTTCTCTAGTCCTAATCCAGGGGTTTATGTTGTCTTATGTTCATAAAGAATTCTGTAATTTAGGATTTGCATGTCATGTGCATCAATGTAAGCTCCTGTATAATATCACATCCAGACACCAATGGCATTAAAGAAATAGTTTCACACCTAGGAAAAAAGCACAAGACCGCATCAGAAAATAAATTATATAAATTAAATGTGTCCTGCCTGTTGCCTATTTCTCTTACTTAGAATGAGCTCTTTATTCTGTTCAGCTGTGGTAACCATGAGAAGAGCTCCTCACAAAGAAACAAGCTGAGGAGGTATGTGCCAGAACAAAGAAGTCAAGTGAATCAGGACAAGAAAATAATTCCAAAATCATAGGTGTGACTGAAGGATGCTTCTTTGGCATGCTAAAAGGCAAAAAAAAATAAGAAAAATAAAAATAAAAAAATCTGTTCTTCAGTGGCTGCCACTTCATCCTCAAGTTTTAACTAAGCCTGAATTTCACAGTTAACCGTGTTTTAAACAAACACTAGCTTTGCAAGGATGAAGTCAGAGTCATCAAAATTGTGGAAAGGAAGGGCAATGAAAAAAAAACAGAACAAACCAAAACAAAAACAACAAAAGAACCACAAGCAAAAAAAAACCCAAGTATTTGCACAACCCAAGCACAACACAAGATTTAGGACATTAAATATTTTTTAAAATAAACCTTTCCACAGAACTATCTAGAACTTTGTGCCAAGCAATAATGTAGCTTTTTGGAGGGAGTTAGATAATTCTACTTTCACTCATAAACAATATGGCAGAAAAAAAAGGAAGGTGTGTGGAGATTTTATAATATCTGTTTTCTTACAAAAAGAGCAAAAAAAAGATATGACATAACAAAGCAAATGGGTAACACTATTTAAGAGGAAATACTTTACTGGAGGGCCTTGAGCTCCCACTTCACCAGTGGGTCCTTGGTCTCCTTCTTCACCCTGGGAAAGCAAAAGGAATACATCTGTAGCTAGTCCATAGCATGCATGTTGCTCTCTCAGCATAGAAGGGACATTTACTGCGTGTCGTTTTCTATCACCATGTCCTTCTTGAAGGAAACACAGATGAAGTCACACTACTTCTTCAGAACATAGACAGATACCCACTTAGGTTCACATTCCATTCAACTATTAGTCAAAAGGGTAATTTCGAAGCAAGCCCAGCATAAAAAAGAATAATGGTATTTTACTCTTAATCTGTCCTTCCTTTGTTTTTCTTTTTCCCCCTGATGTTAATCTCTTTAGGTTTTCTTGTTCTTTTAGACTAAAAGTGTAATGAAAGTATATTCATATATGTGAATGGACTGGATATGCTAGTAGCTTTGCATCACAATATCTCACTGCACTTCAGAATTTTTTGAAAACTAAAATGGTAAAATGCCTTATCCTATGAAACCCCTATGTGATTAGATGGTAACCTCTCTCATAGAGTAATAGTGCACTCTAATGGAACAACAGTACTTTCTGCCAGTTTAATTTGCAAAAAGGGAAACTGGAGCATAAGACAACTGCTTAATATCCAGGAAGAAATAGGTGAGCTGTTTCTAATAAATTAATATTATTTTTCATATGCTTAAGAATAGAGAGCAGTTTTTTATTAAAAAAAAAAAAAAAAAAAAAAAAGGAAACAAACACTTTTCTGCTTTTTCTCCTCCAGCATTGAAGCATGGATCAAGGCAGTGCAAACCTTCCCCAAGTTTTCTTATTTCAATATTAAACAAGGTTAATTCAAATGAAACACCTTAAAAGAGTTCACATTTCAGTCTTCAAGCTGAATCAGACTTTGCCTCTTTATTGCAGTTATAATCTTTATTTGCCTATGAACTTCTGCAGTATCCTTTCCCTCACAAACACATTTTTCCCCCTCTCGTTCTTCCTGTTACTAGTCATCTGTGCCACAGAACAATTTACTTGGTAAATCCACTGATTTCTTCTGCGTTTAAATGTTTGGAAGTTTTCCAATTAATAAATTTTACTTCGGTTTTGGTCATAGGTTCCATATTAATTAAATTGAATGATATCACAATAAAAAGCAAGAGAAGTATGACTTTTGCATCATAATAAATACGGAGTACAGGTGAATGAAGCTATGAATACGCTATGCCTTTGGTTAGTCTGGAGCATTACGATATGTAGTATAACTTTATGCATTCTGGTAAAACAATTAATAGTTCTTACAAAATATAACAGTGTTTTTGAAGAAGAGGCTAAACTACTATTAGCTTGCTAAAAACGAGCAGTTTTTCCTCTTAATTTTTTTTTTTTTTTACCTTATAACCTTGTTTTCCTGGTTCACCAGACTCTCCCTTTGAGCCTTTCTGTCCCTAAAATAAATGTAAAAACCAAAATAAATAAATAAATAAAGATTATTAAAGTGTCTCTGTAAGGAACGCTTGAACAAACAGATTCTCTTACCTTCATTCCCATTAAGCCAGCATGTCCTGGGCGGCCAGGTGGACAAGCACTGGGACACTGGAGAAGCATCCACATAATTAGTACCACATAGGTTGAATAAGGTTATCTGAGATTATTTTAAAAAAACCATGGACAATTATCTTACCAACGGGTCACCATCTTGCAGGCCAATCGTTCCCTAAATTAAATGAAATTAATCAAATTCAGTAAAAGAGAAATAACCAGACCTGACTCATTAGACACTGTAGTCATTAGACAAAACAGAAAATACTACTATCTAAATCGGGAATCAGAAGTATAATCAATCAAAGAATCTCTGATGTGAAAAGCACCTAAACGGTAGGATCTTACTGTAGGATTGAAGGTGCCTACAAAATCCTGTCCTCTACCTTAGATCAACTTTTCTGAAAAACAAAGTATTTCTTTTGGGTTTTAAGCTACCTAAAACATGTTTTCTATTAAATATAGAGCAAATATATCCAAACCTCATGAATTTCCAACAAAACCCAAGACAATTTCTGTAATAAGGATAGTTTTTTACTTTTCCAATTTACTACCATTCAGCAAAAGGTTTAGATCTTTACCGAGAAAATAATCTTCCCACCACACAAGTATTGGTAGAGGAGCAAGATGTCTGGCAGTTAATGGAATTGCAATAAACTAGAGATCAGTGTACAATGACATGGACTCAGTGGGGGGAAGACCATTCCTCATATTAAATCAAATACTTGATGGAAGTTAATGGGAGGCTTATGAGGCACAACAGGGAAAAATACGATTTCACAGCAGCAGCTGGATTCTTTAAAGCCCAGTGGGAGGGAGCACGCTGTTTTGGAGAGCAACAAAGGGGAGTTTAAGAAATGAGCTGGTCTCCTTTTATACAGAAGGATTTAAAAAATGCTGAGAGTATGTTTGGGTCCATAATGTCATCAACTAGAGTGGGATTGTGGCACTTCAGAAATCTAAAAAGGACAGAACTGGCAAGGAATAGAAGCAGCACACGACATTATTGAGAATTCATTTTTACTTGTTTCCTAAATACTCTTCTCTACTTTGCCATTCACATCTTTTACAATGCCTCTGCCAACTCTCTGGCAACTTTCATGAAAACGAGAAACATGGCATAAATAAAGCATATGGATTTAGGGTCTGTCCAGCAGAGGAACAGTGCCGCTTTTAAAAAGAGGTTAGTATGACACACGTTTCTCAGCAGCTTGCATTTCACAGCACCCAGCCTCTGATGTGTCTGCCAAGCCCTCCATTTTCTCTCTCTGGGCAGGTAAAATAGCCATAAGACAATGGCATAACGGGCATCCCTCCTCCCAAGAGCCTCAAATAAGATAAACATTGCCCAGGAGAGGCAAAACACTGGTGTAAAGCCCTCTTCTACCCCTTGCAAGTGGCAGGTCTGGTTGCAAGAAAGGCATTAGAACTTAACCCACCTGGGAGCACACATTTCTGCCTCATGAGCCGAATATTAAATTTTTCTCCTCCTAGAAAAAGGTCTGTCTCTACTGAAGTACTACCAGTGAGGCCCAACAGAGACTATATTTACTATATTACTAAAAGGCACAGGGAAGTTTTAAACACCTGTAAAAGTTACAGTTTCAGACCATTTGCAGAGATGGGAAGACATCATGAAAGAAGTTACACAGTTTGCATTTCAAACTAGCTTTTATAACCGTAAAGACTAGAAACTTGCTTTCTGAATGAAAGATCAAATCTCGATATGATTAAATGAGTTGTATCTCAGGCTTTGAACACAAACCTTTAGACATTATGAATTAATACAGCCTGCTGACATCCCGCAGTCGGTATTCAGTTGAAGGACTCAGCTGTAAGACTTGAGAAGTTTTGTTCAAGCAGCAACAATACATAATTCAGACATTAGCACATATTAAAGGCAATCACTTACCCGAGGACCCGGTGGTCCTGGTGGCCCTGGTGGCCCTCTTTTTCCTGGATCTCCCTGAAAAGGGGTAAAGTAATTTCGTTGATTCATAGTAATAATGAAAAACAGCAGTTACATATTCATACCACCCAACAACAGTGAGAAATGAAGTAGCTACAGAAGGACGGGCTAGGTAGCTAATTAAAACCTAAGCCCACAACATGGTAGAATGGGAAAACCAATTTTTTAGTAGAATAGGAACCGTGTTGTTGAATAGGAGTCACAAACACAAAATACTTTTCAGCTGCTTTAGAAAGCTGAAACATCTGACCACAGGATCATCTATGCACTCATCTATCTTATAACTGTTAATTAAGTTCTGAATTAGAAGAACACTAGTAACTGGCAAAAAAGCCCAAAGCACAGAGGAAAAAATCCCCCTTTTCAGAGCCCAAGATGAATTTACCAAGTCAGACTCTTCTCCCACTTGTGAAGGTTTGATGCCCAGTGCTTTCAGAAGTAAAGACAACACAGAACCTCTGCAAATTATTTTTTTTAATGCTTTTAATTAAAATAAATCTAATATTCTGACAGGAACAACTTTTAACTTAATATCGGTGTTTCAATATTATGTTTAGTATGTTATTAAATCAAAAATGAAATTAACAAGATGAATATAGAAAAATTATTCACCAATTCACCAACAGTTACATTGTGGGACTCATTATCACAGCGTGTTGTGGAGGCCCATGATATAAATGTATCCAAAAAAGGGACTGACTACATTAATGGAGGATAAGCTTATATATAGCTTTTGAAAAAGGCAGCACAGATGCAGCTTCTGATTCAGGCAGTCTCTGAACTGCCAACTGCCAGAATGTGGGACAGTATGACAGAAAAATGTCATTTTACAAATAGCCTGTACGCTTCCCTAGGTACCCATTATTGCCTTTGCTACAGACAAGACAGTGAGCTAGATGGATCTTCCTCTGAAACAAATTGGTAGTTTTTAATATTCTTTTTTATATCCATTAATATGACTGAGCGCATTAAAAAGGTGGCTTCATTAAAGAAAATTTTAATGCTATTTCAGATTTCAAGTAAAAAATTAACAATTGGTTACAATTTGCATGTCAGTGGTAAAGCATGAAGTCAAAATATGACGGCGTGCTGAAACTGAGTGCACAGTTTAGCATTAAGGTCAGTAGATGGAGTCACACTTAAAATGAGACTAAGAAGAAATACTGAATTGCCTTGTTCAATGATATGCAAATGGCAAACGTAAATAGTATCTGGTCATGTACCATAACATATATGTGAGAAAACAGGAGTAAAGCTGAAGTTCTACATGTAATGTTAAGTTTTACATTTCCTGTATTTCTGGCAGGTTTGCTTTTTGATTTTAGCTTTCCTTGAATAAGAGGAGAAGAGTATGGGACACTATATGAAACATTTAGTTCTAACCTAATGGGTGGCCCTGACTTTGTGATATTAATTGTTCCTTATTTCTGATGAGCTTCAAACACAGTCTTTCCTCTACCAGTGATTACTGGAAAAAGTATATTTTCAAGCGCTGTTGTAATCCAAATAGTGTTTAGACGGCACAGTGATTATTCATTTTTTCCTATAAGTACCTTCTAGCAATTGAATAAATCTACATTTTCAGCAAACATGGTAGTACTTACAGGTGGACCAGCACGACCTACTTCCCCAGGAAGTCCTGCTGCACCAGCTGGACCCTGTAACAACCAAGTTAAATAGTATTTAGACCACACAATACCTCTATAACAAGCATTCAAGGAGCGAGAACACGTCATTCTCTCAAACAAAGAACTATGCCTTCAGAAACCAGTATTTTTGCCCTACATAGCATAGACCTAAGCAACTCCAGTAGTAGCTGAAGAAAGCATACATAATAGATGTAAAAAGTCAGGATTAAAACAGTCTCTTTTTTCACTGAATTACTTTTTATTACAGTATAACAGCTTTATTGAATATTTTTAAACAGATCCATTAAACAGTATATTTATGAATTGTAAAAATTATACTTACAGGTGGTCCAAGAAGTCCCTTGCCCTGTGAAATATGAAAAAAGGTCAGAAACGTGGGGAGGGTTCCACACCTAGTCAAGTTGTTTGCCAAGAACAGAGTATTTAGGATTAAAATGTACCCCAAAAAATTATGTTTGATTCTGCAAAATCATTTCGAAAACTTGCTTCACTAATGTCAAATATCAGTTGTATTACTAGATAATCAATATCAGGAGAAAAATGAAATTATTGATTAAGTTGCCTTGCAGTAGCATTTATTTACACATATTTATAAACACATATGCTTCCACAAAATAATGAAGACATTGAAGTCTTTGGATTTAGCTAATTATCAAGTACCATGACAAACACATCCCTGCTATAATATTTCCTCCTAATGGTGCATTTAAATCGATAATAAAAGAGGGGTTTTTTAAAAGGTTGTTTGTTTTGTTGGGTTTTTTTTGCCAGCGCTTCCCCGAGGTCTATGTCCATTAAACTAGCACTTTTTTAGTAATCAGAAAGAGCACCAAACTGCTCCTGTTTACATTTTCCATCAGTATTGCTCTGAATCATTTTAATGAGAAGCGTCCAAGATACAAATTTGTTTCTGCCTATTTGGACAATACACTCCCTCTAAATAAACAGATCGCCCTCAGTCTTGCATTACTAAAGCAAATGGATAATTTTATGGAGAACAGCGTCAATGATGTGTATAACGCTGGCATATAAAATCACAAACATACTCAAATCTTCAGATTTGATGTAATAAAGTACCTGGGCTGAGTGGAGCTTAAAAGCCACAGAATATCATACCAGGACTGTATCTGCAAGGTTGTCTTTAGAAAACTTGGTATAACACAGGGAAAATGTCAAGCATTTATCAGTAATTCCATTTTAACCATTTAATATGCAGTAGAAAGTAAACTTTCATCTTGCATAACCTACATAATTTGTCTGCTATTACTTAACACTTCTTTGCTGCAATTCATCGTATTATACGTGTCTGTATTTGACTATACAAATCAAATTTTCACTGCATCGCATATATGATATTATAATATCATCTGCCTCTGAAAGAAAGAAACTTGCATGTTCCCACTGGGATATCCCCTTCCTAGTCCACCCCTAAGTGGCCGGGAAAGTCAGTGATATGATATCAAAGGAAGCAGCTACAGTTACCGTGTCCAGCCCACACACAGGCCTAGGAGAAGCCAGTCCCCAGTTTTGCCCATTCCATTGCCTGTTCCTCACCCTCCTAAGTAGGACTCCCAGAAGTAGCGGCTGTCCCATGCCTCCCCCTCACCCAGCTACTCCATCCTTCTGGCCATGAACTCCCTGCAAGTAGACCAAGTTGTGGAGTTGAGAGCTCCAGGACAATCAGCCAGGAAGGACCTACACAGAGCACTTAATGATCCCAACCAGCTACCCATGTTCCTGCCACTGCTTGTGTCCTAAAGAGGAAGCTTCTACCGGGCAGCCTGGGACTGTGGCCTTACATCCCCAGATGCCTAATGCCTGCTTTGGAGGTGCTTATCTGTTCCACGGAGCACAAGGGGTTCATGGGCATGGGCAGTGTAATCAACTGCCCCAAAGACACTCACCCTGTAGATCTGGTAAGTACCTCCACATCATCAACACAGACCTGCCTCCATCCACCACCAAGAGTCACATACCAGTATTTGTATGTGCACCCTGTGTCAGAAGCTGTGCTTTAGTAGACCTTAAAATATTAAGACCTTAATATATATAATATATTAATATATATATTTATTATATTTTTTATATATTTATATATTTAATATAATAAAATATAAAGATCTTAAAATATTTCTCTATCACTAAATAGACACAATCCTACCCATATGTCAGATCTGTAAAACACTAGCAATAACAGCTACTAGAAAAGTTAGAGGGAACTAAAAGAGAATGGGGTGAAGGGTGCAAAGCATGCACTGAATGTAGCAGCCGAAGGTCCATTTACCAGGGCCAGATCAGAGATAGCATATTTGGTGGTAAATTACCCAAATTAATTTTGTAAATCTGTCATTTTAGAGACTATCCACAAAAGAGATGAGACAAAGAGAACAAATTAAAACTAAATGATGAAGCAGGAAAAAATAGAGGAAAGGGAAAGTAGAGAAGATAACTGTAGATTGCCAGGATACATTCTGGGGAAGAAAGGGTGACAGGAGCAGAAAAGCAAATGCTGTATATAAAACTTTAGATACTTAATATTCTTTCTTTCAGTTACCCTGAAGTCCTAACTCGGCCAATAAATTCCACTGGATGAGCTTGAAAAGCAGTGATAATAATTTACAACTAAATAATGTTGTAGCCAAGACTTCTGACTTTCTGTTTTCACTGAGCATTTTAACAACTTAAGCAAGGGGGTTTGTGAGAAACGAAGTCTTTGGATAACCATCCAGAGACTACTCCACTTGCAAAGGGCCACTGCCTGAATTCAAAGCAGTGCATAATTACACCTAAATACTCAAATAATCATGTACCTATTATGCAGACTCATAAGTGTGCTCACTATGTTTCTAGTAAGGTCTCATGGACCAAACCAAAGACCTGCAAAGGTTAAACAGCCCCCTTATATCACGCTTGTAGTAAGAGCTTCTCAAAAAGTCTCTGAACCTGAGAATTGGAACCATCACACTCCAGCTCTACCACTTCTACCCTTTTTTCTTTTTTTTTTTTTTTTTTTAATTAGGTTTAAACTCTAAGTTTAATCTCACTAAAGGTGAGATGACCGGTGTCGGCCATTTTGAGAAACCTTAACCTTAATAATTACAAGGGTAATGACAGGAGGTGACTAAGTATATCCATCTTTTCTTTACCTTTAAATAACTAAGAATCCTCATTTCCTCATTATAAATATTCCTGCAGATTCACCTTTAAATACAAAGGCAGAACAACTCCAAAGACAATTCTTACTGAGGTTCATTGAAGCGTTATCACCTTAAGACAGAAAATCTCAGAGCAAACAAACAAACAAACAAAAAAATCACTAAACTTTGAACAATGGTCCAAAATCTCATCAGATTTACTGCTTTTACAGTATCAAAATATGGTCACAAAAGACCTGAACCAGTTAAGTGCTGCTCTGAGTGGAATCAGCATTCTACCTTGACAAATTGGTCCAGTTTGCTGCTTTCCCATAGTAACATCTCCACTTCTAAATCGAGATCAACCCTCCTTATGTATATTTTATACACCCACTTTTTCTGAAGGCTCTTAAATTATTCGTTCTCACATTAGTCTGTTAATGGTGAGGTAAAATCACGCACATTTTCCCCACGTCAGCTTTTATTTCGGTTGACAGGCTGAAATACTACAGTATTTTAACCTAGTATTTCAGTAATTCAGCTTTAATTCCCCATTTTTTTCCTCTCCCATAGTAGTTCATTTCATATAGACTTTTTTCCATATTATCTGGGTAACATATCTGACAGGAGTTAAGTTATCTCTTCATTTCAGCTACACATTTTAAAATACAAATGGCCCAGAAATTATATTCCCATCTACTTGACAGCAAAAATTTAAAATAAACAATCAAACTCACTCAACCCCCTAGCAGAAAAACGCAGGGCTTTCCATCTACCTAGAAGCTCTCTCAGTTCTGCTATTTTCTGTGACTAAATTTAGCTCATATACTGAATCTACAGATTGACCAGCCATTGGAAAAGTATTACCTATTTTCCAGATTGTTAGGTAAGAAACAGCATCCATGAAAATTAAATGCAAATATCTACATAGAATGATTCATCTTAAGTTTGAACATGCCTATAATGTAACATCTTCAAGAATAGTGTTATAATTTCCTCTCTGGACAAACATCAAAATTATAGTTTAATATAAATTTAATGAAAGTTAATGCCACAGGGTCAAAAATACAAAGATACAGTCAAAGATACAGAATTTCACCTCAGGGAGTGCTATATTGGAATACAATGCCTCTTCTATTTAATTCCATTAATTTCTCCAAAAGGAATCTGGTTTGTAATTAAATTTTAATTACGTGCAGCCCTATCATGCCAGCCATCCTGTTGAATTACTCATTTTCCTTGAGGCTTTTCCTGGTTTCCTATATAATCTAAGTTTCTACATGCCAACCATCATTCACTTCTTCAACCCTGAAAAATTCCTAAAATTCACAATTGTTTTCAGCCCCCAAAGATGGATGTTAAATCCAGCTGCATGCCAGATGGAACAGTAATCTTTGCATATGCCTTCCTCATACTTTTTTGTTTTCATATGGAACAGCACAGGAAGTCCCATACAGCATTTACACTTCAGTTATCCTATCTAAACACACAACAAGGAGCTGAAACAGGAATAACTGTCAACTAATTTAAGCAAATAAAACATGGGCTTTCCTGTCTCTATAGCATTTTCACAAAGAGATGGAAAATAACAATATGCATCCAAAACTTGTGACCACATCACACACCCTCCTTTCTTTTCTACAGCCTACAAACCAAACGTGTCCTTTCAGTAATATCTGCAGACTTTGATATAAAGACAAAAAGGTTCCTTAATGTACTACTACAATATCTTATGAGTTCTTTGAAACCTCAGAAATAGTTTCTGGTTCATCTTCACTACATTTAATGGTAAGGATCCCTCATAGTGGTACTGAAGGTCTAAAAAGCCTCTTCATATACTAAATGTATTACTTACGGGAAGTCCACGAGCACCTGGCGGTCCTGGCTCACCCTTTAAAAGATAAAAAGTGAGTGTTTCAAGAGGCATTAGCATAAGGTTTTGTAAACAACATACAGGATGATGCTCTCACCTTTTGGAGGGTATCATTTAGTGGACATATCCTGCAAGTATTATTCAATTCATTAATGCTATGCTGGTTTCAGTGAGACTTGATAGAAAGGAAAGTCTTTCTCAATATTAAAAAGATACAGCCTCAGGCCTTTTTTCCCCCCCAAAAAAAAAATAATTGAAACATGCTGGTTACTCTGACTTCTGAAGTATATTTCATTTGTCTGGTTGCTGATGAAGTCAGGTTTCACTGTTCTGGTTCCCACTGCGTATTACTGTGACATAATTATGGTACAAGAAGAAGAGCCTCACCCTTACTGAAGATGCTCAACAAAAAATGTCATCAATGTAACGCCACCATTACTTACTGCTGGCTGGGGGAGTGGAATTGGCTTTCTACTGTGTGAAAAAGGCCTAATGGGTCTGTATGCTATAGACGTTTTAATATTGTAAGAAAGGCTGCAGCATATCATTAATCCTGCTTTCAAAAAAAAAAAAATAAATAAAATCCCATAATTTCATGCATAATTTTGTCCTTACCTTCTGTCCTTTTGGCCCTGTGGCTCCAGGTGAGCCATCAGGTCCTGTGAATCCCTTTGGAAGCAATGTATACAATGTTAATGGAAAGGTTACATTGTCTTCTTAACCACAAAATAAAACATTCTGAAACATAGAATAAGGAAGCTATTAAATGACATAAGCTACTGCAGAAGAATTACAAGTCAAACAGCTATTTACACGTACAGGTAGAACTGCACAAGTTCAAAGTACTAGCTTCTGATGACAAACACCAGTGCTTGTGATATGCCTTTCAAAAATTATTTAGTAAAATCACAATTAAACTAAACACACGATCTCACATGATCTTATTTCCTCTCAATGGGAGACTGATGAATTTAGTTCATGGCTCAGGTTAAAAACAACAACTGTCAGTATTTTCCATGTCAAATAAATTATTCATTGACAAAAACAAACAAAAAAAAATTCAACAAAGCTGCCAGGTTGGATTTGAGGTTAGTCTTTGAACCACACTTGTTTATCTGGCTAAAATTAAAAAGCAATCATTATATTATAACTGTGAATTCATTTGGAGTTTTTTTGTTTTCTTTTGCTTCCAAAATTTTAACCAGTTTATTTGGCTTGGAAATTTCCAGATATCCATAAGAAAAGCCTTGCTTTTACATTTGTCCAACAATTTTCTTTTTTGGTCCACTTCCAGCAATTCAGTGTTCACCAAAGAGATCTTTTCTCTGATAATTTGCTTTCAAAAGCTCACACAATCATTACAGACAATTACTGTACAGTATCTTTACTCAGCCTATTAAACATGACATTGAAATTGCCTGTGGGGGGGAAAAAAAAAAAAAAAAAAAAAACAACGAGATTTAAAAAGTCAGAACTGACTCACCAATTAAACATGGAAGAAGGTGTTATAAATCTAAAACCCCAATTAAAAGTTGAGTGCACAGTGGGAGGAAGACAAGGTCCCATGTTTAGTCTTCAAGTGAAAATAAAAAAGGTTCACCATTTCAGAATGCAGTATTCTAGTATTACAGTGTCACTCATCCACTAATATGAGGGAATATGCAAGTGTGAAGAAATATCAAAAGCTGAGCTGAGTTTAAAATGTTCTGTTTCACCTGATTGTGTTACCATGAATTCTGGTGACGAAAACATGCCTTAAGCGAAAATTATAAGAGGCAATGGTTTTTAAAGATCTGCTTATGGGGTTTTGACATGTACAAATGGGTTGTGGTCCTGCATTGTTTTCAGGAAAAGATGAAGTGGCACGAGATGCCACTCATGGCAAGACCATTTCCTCTTACAGATTTGAAATTTGAACAATTTAACTAAAGACTGTTTCAGCTTCATGTCCACTAAACCTCTTCTCAAAAGCAAATTAAAAATTAACCTCTAACAGTATTGCAGTCTTCAATAAACATTAGGTCTTTTCATTATCTAAGTTGCAATATTCTCTAATATATGGGTTTGTTGAACATAATCTTTATTTCTGATGCTTTAAACTACAAAAGTATTCTAACACTTATGTAAATTAAACATAAGCTTGCTTACCTCCTGGCATAGGATCTAAGTACTAATGTAACAATCTTGCTGCATAGCAAGAAATGCCTTCAAACACTGCTCTCAAGAGAAATATGAAGAGTTTTCCAAAAATGTATGAAGGTGTTTTTATTGCCAGTAATTTATTCAACAGGACATCAACACCAGATGATGTTGAAACTTTATTCTTCTGTATTGATTTCCACAGAGAAAGGAAGATACATCAGCAAGTACAGGTTCTGCAGCGGCTGAAGTCTGGGAGGTTGTCGGGGTTTTTTTAGAATCACAGAATAGTTGGGGTTGGAAGAAACCTTTAGAGGTCATCTAGTCCAACCTCCCCTGCAATGAACAGGGACATCTTCAACTAGATCAGGTTACTCACAGCCCCGTCCAACCTGACCTTGGCTGTTTCCAGGGATGGGGCATCTACCACCTCACTGGGCCAGTGTTTCACCACCCTCATTGTAAAAAATTTCTTCTTTTTATCTAGTCTAAATCTTCCCTCTTTTAGTTTAAAGCCATTACCCCTTGTCCTATCGCAATAGGTGCTGCTAAAAAGTTTGTCCCCATCTCTCCTGTAGGCCCCCATTAGGTACTGGAAGGCTGCTATAAGGTCTCCCCAGAGCCTTCTCTTCTCCAAGCTGAAGAACCCCAACTCTCAGCCTGTCCTCATAGGAGAGGTGTTCCATCCCTCTGAACATCTTTGTGGCCCTCCTCTGGACCCGCTCCAACAGGTCCATGTCTTTTCTATGCTGAGGGCTTCAGAGCTGGGCACAGTAATAACTGTGTTTTTAATAACACTTTGGTGTAACATCAGTGTAACATCAGTGTAACACAGGGCTGATCTGATATTTTTCTTTCCTTCTTATTTTCTCCATTTTAGGGAAAGAGACCTAAAATTACTAAACACAACCCCTCCACAGACCCCCTTCAGTCAGGAAACACCCCCTGCCAGCCACCCCCCCCCTTCCTGTTGCCCTCAGCCACTGTGGACCCTCCTGCCCAGGCCTGGGCTTGGGTCCCCCCTCTTGCCCTTCCTGCACTGTGGGGCACTGACCTGGGGCTGCTACCAGAGAAAGCTGCCCTCTCTGGAGCCAGGGTGGCAGCACCCGACAGCCCTTGCTCTGTTCCTCAGCTACCACCCTGGCCATCCGCAGCTTGACTGCACTCCTCCAAGAGAGCATCTTCCAGCCTGGAGAAAAGCACCGCTCCCCCACGTATGCCACTGTCACTCACTGGCAGCTGCAAGGAAGCCAGAGACCTCAAAAGGAGGTCACGCTTCTCCAGAAATAGACTAAAACCAAGTATTTTTCATTATTAAAAAAAAAAAAAAAAAAAGGAAATTCCAGAAAATCGAGTGTACTCACATCAGCTCCCGGCTCTCCAGGCAGGCCAGGGGATCCCGGTTTGCCTGCATCCCCATCCGGACCCTTCAGGATTTAAATGGACAGTTAAGCATGTTTCAGAGAGGGAAGCAGAAACAAAACTCAAAACCTCTCCTCTCACAGAAGGAAATGCAAAGTAGCTGAAATCACTTACCGGTGGACCAGGGGGGCCATTCGGACCTCTCTCCCCCTAACAGGATATGTAAAAGAAGGTATTAGTCAGATCTACAGTGACCTTTTATGGTTCCTCGTGAAAAACACTGATTGGCAGATTACCAGGAATAATCCCAAACTGTTCCTTATTGTAGGAAATTAATATTAAACTCACATAATCTCTATTACAGACTAACAGAAATAACCACAGAAATTTATGATAGGAATTGGGGGAAAATACATAGTAGCTCCTATAAGGAATAGTGCCACAAATCCTTATCATGCTTTAGTATGAGTGGTACCATGTAATCCCTTTGAGATTAGAATTATAAATCCCCTACGCCCCATTTCAGGCAAACAATCATAGCATATGATGCTGATTACATAAAATAAATAATCCTATATTTTCCATATCAGAGATAATCTGAAAGGCTACCTTCTCCCCCCACCCCAGCCTGCCACAGGGTACAAAACCCGTCAATTCCTATGTGGATCTGCAGCCAAATTCACACTCCTCAGGGTCAAATGCTGACAGCGAGGACAATGCGGGAACATCTTGAGGTATTTTTAATTTCCTAGGGAAGGCATGGGAAACACTTACATCGATGCCATCAATACCAGGAACTCCTGGTGGCCCTGGTGGACCTGGGGGACCTGGTGGACCAGGGAGACCTCTCTGACAAAGAAAAAGGGAAAAAAAAAAAAGGAGAAATTAGATCCTGGCAAACCTGTGAGAGCCAGTTGGGGGGGACCAGCACAATGAGAAGCAACTTTTATGGGTTAGTCAGGGGGTTGCAGCTGTGGTGAGGAGTTGTGTCCTCACTCCACGCATGTCAGGACCCTCGGGCCCTGTATCCTGTCTTAGCTGTCGCTGCCACAACCAGCAATGATCCCCACATGGGCAGAAGGGGGGTTAGGTGTTAAACTCCCCATCCCCAGGTCCAGCTGTCCTCCTGTGCCCCTCAATGCTGGCAGGGCCAGGGCAAGGCCTGGGGGGGCTCGACTCCCCGACCCAGCAGGATCTGAACACCGAATGGCAATGACAGGGTGGCAGAAATTTTGAGTGATCTTTGCGAATCAAACACTGAAATTCACTAAGCTACTCTAATTACTCATTCAGCCAACACAAAGGAGACAGTCTCCCTAAGAAGAAAATTTGAAACAACCCTTTCCCTGCTTCACTGCCGAGCTCGGCGTTTTCCCTTTTTCCTCAGGATTACATTAGCGTCTACAGAGGCACTTTCTCAAAGCCCCGGGCTCCCGAGGGGGAGGCGGGAGGCACCACAAGCCTGTGGAAACCGAGAGAAAGGCTTTTACAAGTCTCCATCCCTATAATGGGGGGCTCTGTTCTCCTCAGAGCGAGCTCCGGCTGCGGCCCCACAACGGTGCTCTGTGAGCAGCAGGCCAGCCCAGGGCTGGCTGGGGCCCTGAGCTTGGCCCCTTGCTCCCCACTCTGCTGCTGCTCTGGACACCTTTCCTCCCCGCACCGGTTTTCCCAGTAATAATCCACCCAGCATTATCTGTAGATGGAACTCAAGCCCCACCATGTCACCGGGCATCTGCTTGATGCCCACCAGGTAGCACCATAGAATCATAGAATTGTCTTGGTTGGAAGGGACCTTTAAGATCATTGAGTCCAACCATTACCCTAACACTGCCAAAACTACCACTAAACCATGCCCCCAAGCACCACGTCTACCTGTTTTTTAAATACCTCCGGGGATGATGATTGCACCACTTCCCTGGGCAGACTGTTCCAATGTTTGATAACCCTTTCTGTGAAGAAATTTTTCCTAACATCCAATCTAAACCTCCCCTGGCACAACTTGAGGCCATTTCTGCTTGTCCTATCGGTGTAGGCGCACACACACATGGCACCCACCGCCCTGCGGTCAGCTCGCCTTTGCCAGCAGCACGTCAGGGTCAGCTACAGCTACTGAGGGAGAGAAAAGGGTCGGTGTCAGGGCACGGCAGAGAGTGGCCTTCAGTCCCTCTTCACCCACACCCTTTCCCTGAGCACGGAGCGTCGTCCCTTCCCTCACACTTACCTCAATTACCGTCTGGCTTATCTGCGGGAGGAGAAAAACAGAGTCAAAGTCAGAATAAACTTACTTGTGCCAGGCAGAGGCAAACAACCTGCAGGAAAAGCCCTGGCGGCAGGAGGCCCCGCAGAGCCCGGGCCATGGTGATAGAAGGACCGGCCTGCGGCTACTGGGGCAGGCAGGCGGGCGACCGAAAGGTGATGTCGGCTGCTACAGCCCCTTACGGCGGCGGGCGAACGCCTCGGGGGAGGGTCGCGGGGATTGGAGGAAGGCTGAAGGCTGCGAAGGGGAGGACTGAATGCCAGCAGGCAGCGCCTTAACCCTTTGCCCTGCTGCTGTTGCTTTGGCCACCGACCCTCACCTTCCCCCCTCCGCCCCGAGCCCCCGCCACGGGTTTCCCGCCGTCAGGCTCCCTGGTAAGGGGACGGAGGCTGCCAAAATCCCTCCCGCCTGTAAAGCAGAGCTTTCCGGCGTCTCCCACCCAAGCAGCGAGAAGGGATGGGAAGGGAAGGGGTGGAGGGTGGGAGAAAGTAAGTCACGGAAGGGTTAAAATGAGACGGCCGCTGCTGCTGTGCTGGGGGGTTGGATTTCTAAAGGCACCGAATTCCTGGCAGGTGTGAGAAAAACGGGCATCTCGGGACAGAAAGGGGGAGTAAAAATGAGGGTCCTGGGGGCTCCTGGGACTCGGTGGCGGCAGGGGAGGGGAGGGCAGTGAGTGTCGCCGGGCAGGGCAGGGCAGGGCAGGGCAGGGCAGGGGAGGGCGCTCACCCGGGCCGGCAGCTCGCCACAGCCTTCGCGCTGGGGTCGCAGTGGGTCGCAGTGAATCACCATCCACTGGATCTCGAACTGGCGAAGGAGATAAAAATCACGTTAATTCGGATCAAGGAGGGGGAGGGGGGGAGGTGTCACGCTGGCCGAGGGTGCAATAGGAGGAACACCGGTCAGCTAGCGGCGTGTTTTGAACGGGAGGTATTTAGTGATAATAGCTATGGGTGTATCGGAGAGCTCAGTTCAGAGCAGGGCTTCACCCTGCGCTTCCCCGCGCCCCAGCGGGGTAATATACATCTGTGAAATTTCACATCTTCTTTGAACATTTGTATTTGGCACAGGAAAACGACACAGGATTAAGGCGAACCTCTTCTCAGAAGCTGCAACCGAAACTCGCTTGATGTGCTATACCGATTAAAAAACATATTCTCTGCTGAAAGTTACTGAATAGCTCAAACATACAGCTTCAGAGGTATATCCATTGATATATAATGCATCACATGGAATTTTAAGTACCAGAAGCATATTAAATTGTGCATAATTATTGTACCTATGTTTTAAAGTCTTTGGGTTGTTTTTCCCTTCCCATCACACATAGTATCAGTTTGGCTTATGAACCACTGATGAGTGGTTTCTCCAGAGATTTCTCAGTTTGATGACAACACTCAGAGGCTCCTATTCCTTTCTTTTCATTATAGATGGCTGAGGAGTTAGGGGGGAAAGAAAGTTTTGGGCTTTTTTTCTTGATACAACAGAGAGCCCTGGTATTGAAAAGACTCTGAGTTCATTTTTCTGAGGAGCTGAAAATAGAAGTGAGTGTCCAGAGGCTTTCACTTCTTATTTCTTTGCTTCTCTGAGTCTTTCTTTTTATTCTATTGAGCTAAAGTAGTTCACTACCATCCCTTCCACAACATAATATCCCAGTGTTGCCTGGCTGCCTTCTGTGCTCCCTCTGGAATATGCCATTGCTCTCTTCGGTCCCAACCCATAACTGATGCAGAAGGTGGACTGTCACTCTGACATGCTTTCCGCTCCTGCAGCCATCCTTAAATTGACTTAGTTACATACTGCTAGAGCTAATAAATGCTTTGAGACTGAAGTCCTTTAAGATCTCTGCAAGATGACTTTTTTTTTTTTTTTCTCTTTCACCTTCACGGGTTCAGTGCTGCCATTCCTGAAATCCTCGCTATCACATCTCTACTGTTCTGTTTACTTTGCTGTCATCACAGTTTCCAGAGTGCTGAGACTGGAGCACAAAAGAGCCTGTACCCTCCTTTCTTTTACCTGTTATCTGACACCACTATCTGTGAGTCAATTCTCTACCTCCTTTATCCAGTTCTCATTTTAAAACCTTTCCCAGTCCTCAATAATAGACAGCTGAATGTATCCTATAATGTAATACTACAAGGCAGCAATACAATAATAAAAATAAGAGGGTATCTGGAATCTGAAGGTGAGGATTCATAAAAAGGCATAAAAATGGGATCAAACGATATGATAATTTGCTTCATACCACACAACTAGATTCTAAGTCCTGAGTCTCTACCTTATTTACCTCTGAAGCTCACTTGTAGAGGGGAAAGAGATCCATAACTGGCTCTAAAGCAGTTTACAATCTATTTCTGATTTAAATAATAATCTTTTTCTGATTTAAATTAAATTAGAAATGTTTTAAGTGACAGAATTTCTACCTTTTCAGTTTAATATTAAATTAAAATTATATTAAATAATATTAAAATTGAAAATTCATCCATTCAGTAGTTAGGAAATCCCATAGTTAAGATTGCCTGTGCAAATGTAATCTGTATATAATCTGAAATTGTGTGATTCCACACTTTTGTACGTAGAACACTTCCCTCATTCACAAGACTGGTGAGGAAGGCCATGGAAATAGTTCCCATACCGCAGAAACTGTAAGTTTGGAAGTAAACGAGGCAAAAGGTGGTAAAAAAAGAAAGGGTGGCTTTGTGGAAATGGCAGAGAGATGCCACTGAATGAGCCTGCTTTTGCATCACAATTCTTACATAGTGCTGACAAATTATTTAAAACAAAATAGCTACATTAGGGAGCATTCTGCATGGGGCGGGGGTAGGAAATTGGATGCCTGAAATGAAGTATCTGGGTACAAGTTACACAAAAAGGCTGATCAGTAACAACTGTAACCGAAATCAATAGCCTTGAGCTGTGCTTTCAACTTTTAACATGGTACAAAACCTGGAAACACTGAAATAATGATTTTTAGGACATACCACCAGCAGCCAGTATCTGCATCAGCACATTCCGGGTTTTTTTATGTAGTAATCATTGCCTCTTTATTTTCTTTTGTGTGTGCATGTGTGTCTGCCTGTCTGTCTGGTTTTTGGTTTCTGTACTAAGGTGAGAAAGATTTGAGACAATAAATTGCTAATTACTGGGTTGCGTTAGACTTTGATGCATGACTGTCCCAGTGCCAATATCTGTGTCTTAAGAGAATACTGCTAGCAAATGCATATACGTTTTTTGAGTTTGAACCCAGTTTTTCAACTTTGAACGTAATCAATATTAAAATGGAGATAAATTTCTTAATGAGATTAGAAGATATGATTGCTTGCTGCAGTGGGAACTTGACTCACTGAGTCAGGAAATCCTTTTAGTGTCTCATGTTTTCTTCCAGGGCTCTTGAATGGCCGAACAGTCACTTTGTTTTGTTCAAGATGGGATTTGAGTGGTGAGCATTAGGTAAGGCCTGGTACTCTCAGGAGTTTAAGACATACAAAAAACATCTGAACAAATGATGCAGGCATCCTATGCAGAAAAAATACCTAGCATTTTTAACAAAACACCGTACCATAATGTGAATGTCAAAGGAGTTGAAATATTTTGAACATGCAGCTTTAATTTGACATTTCACGGTTCCTTAGTCAGGCAGCATTACTTTTTTAAAAATAAACTGTGGTTGCTCTGTAAACTTTTTGCTTAGAGCTTTTCTTACTATCTTGTGGCTATATAAAGCAAAAATTGAGATGAATCCTGTCTGACTTTTTTTAAAATGAAAAATAAAACTCTTTAGTTGGCAAGGTAGTAAAAGGTGTGACTGGCCTCCCATTGATTTAGGAGAGGTGAGAGAAGGGCAAATATGTCCTAGCCTTGCTGTCAAGATGCCTTTTCCCTCGTCAGTATTTCACAATGATCGTGTTGATTATGTTAAGCTGATTTAAAGGATGACACAATTTGCGAGACATCTCATGTAGATGTTCTACTGATTTGGGTACAAAGGTTACTAAGGATGAAGTACAGGCACAAAATTCTCAGAAATTAACCTCAGATAAATCAGGGGTAATCATAAATAAAAGTTATTAAAATGTAAAGTTTTCAGACCCATAGGTGTTTAAGATCAAGGTCAAGATTTCTGTCATCTGTTTTCCAACATTCCTACAGGATTTCCATTTCATCTTAATTTCTTATTCAGCACAGATATAAATGGATTAGGTCTGTCTGTCTGTTCACTGTTTTGTCCACTTAAATTCTATGGAAATGCCTGCAAATGCCCACAGCTTTGCACATCTCAGTATCAGCTATGCAGTTCAGTTGTCTTATTAGTGCTTTTTAGAGAGAGGTGAAGTTTAAGTAAGATGTAAATGAAACCTAAATATCTAGGGTAGTATTTTCCAGTATAGCATCAGTCACAGGGAAGCATTTAGCAGTACCGTAGGCTTTCAGGAAAACCATGACCCTCAGTGCATGTTTGTAGGTGCCTCCTGGGAGAACTGGCTCCCTGTGCCTGGCCGGGCTATTGCTGCCTCGGGGATGATTCAAGGGAGGACATCCCCTCAGGGGAAGCACAACTCAGCCAAGCAATTTGCAGGTGAAGGTTTTCTGCAATTTTTCATCAGTGATATCTGTTTTTTCTAAGGGAAGTCTGCTATCGACTGTTCGTACAACTGTCAAGTGACCAAGAATAAGCTGTGCATATTTAAACACATCTCCTTCTAGAGCTATTTTAAACAGGTTTTATCCATTTTCCTACATCTCTGTAATGGGTTTTTAGAGCTCTAACTTTCCTTGCATCTTTTTTAAAAACCTTAGAACAGTACAGCAAATTATTTGACTTTCCATAGCAAGGGTTCAGCCTTCTGAACGTGAGATTTCACAGGGTGAAAAAAACCTGACGTGACTTTTTGCAATACATGGACACAATCTGTTCTACTGTGTAAATTACTTTCTGTTCAGCAAATATTGATAAGCAGCTTCCTCTTAGTCATGTAGCTGCCCTGAACTAGTTAGCAGCATTAAATATCAATTAAGTAGTGAGCAAGGACCACTTCTAGCAAAGTCTTTAATGTCTATTATGAAACAAATCAGGGTAATGCCTCTGAAATCACAGAAACTAAGGCAATTTATATCATCTCACAGCAGTTAATCTTTGAGCCATAAGAAATGAATGCCCTTACCTTTCTATAACAAAAATGTGACTTAGGAAATAAGTTCCTTTTCAGTTCTGAAATGCTTATATATCTTTTATTACTTAGGGCTTATAGTAGATTATTTGAATCACTTTTAGATAAAAAGAGCTATTTTGGTTTTTATCTAAAAAAAGATAAAATGCAGCTGTAAACCTGTATAAAATTTGCCCTCCATAAAACATTCCAGAAATCCTGGAATAAATCTTTGTAAAGGCTCAAAGGCAAGCCATAGTTTCTAATGGAACTCTATTACTCTCCCAGGCAATCATAGTAACAACAAGCAATAAAGAATCTCTTTTAAAATGACGTGTATTACAGTGCATCTATAAGAAGTTGACCTATTCTGCAAGATAAATAGAGCACTCACAGAATACTGCAAAAAAAAAAAAAAAAAAAAAAAAAAAAAAAGAATAGGAAACACGTAATTTATGTCCTTTAAAAATTATACCACCGGAAGTAATATACTTTAACAATGCCTGGAAATAAATTAGAAATCATGCTTTGGACATACTAAATAACCAAGAGAGATGTTTAAACTGAGTATATTCAAGGAAGTTATCCCTGAACTTAGATTTACTTACTTGATTTGAAGAGAAACTAAATGCACAGGCTAAAACAGAAACTTGTGCAATATAAACAGAGATTTTAAAATGACTAGTTCATCAGATTATGTGATCTATCATAATTTCAGAAAATATGGTCTTCCTAAATCTACATTTTTATAATATCAGGTTGGACCCCTACTATTGTCATTTTTGGCTTCATAGCATAGCACAGGCCATGCAATTCAGACTAGCAGACTAGTCCTTTGTCAAATCCACAGTTCCATCTGAATTAAAGTGTCTTTTTAGACATACAAACTTGGTTTAAAAATGTAATGTGATGCTTACCTTCTTCCTTCCCTGATAATTTGTTCCAGTGCTTCATTATTCTTTTTGTCACAAAATGTGCATTGTATTCCCATTTTAAGGCCTACCTTATGCAAAGATTTGATTTTTTTTTTTTTCATAAAACACACTAAATGTGACTGAATCTTCCCAGAAACATGCTAAAGGAGTAAACAAATATTTTGCATGCTAAGTGGTGAATTGTAAAAATTACAATTCTGTTTTGTCCTTTCATCCTTGAAGAAGGTTTCCTATACTTAACAGAGCTTCACACTAGTGCCTAATGATGTACGTGCTTAAACACAGATGAGGCAGAAGTCAGTGCTAGACACTCTCCCTTACCAGATGCCTGAAGACCCTTCGGTAATCAGTGTTCCCCATTTGGATACCTTGCTGAAAAGTATACTTGCAAGTCTCTGCAAAATATGGGCTGGAGAGAAAGGGGGATAAAATCCCAGATTTCCTCTGCTGCTTTTCCTGACTTCTTTAATTCCAGCCAAAAGTCAGCCAGAGCATCAACAGAGAAGGGGGAGAAGTCTGACTTCTTGCCAAGGTGACCTTAATAGCACATCTCTCTCCTTGTTTTTAGGCTGCCATTTCTAATTATTACTTCAAGAGGCAGCAGGAACCCTCCTCATTTTGAAAGGAATGACTGTGCCTAACTTGAGGGCACGGTTTACTGTAGCACTGTATACTGGGTGTTGTAACACTGTTACATTAATACCTATAGCTCTCTGTGCATTTAATCTAAATATCTTTCCAAAGAGGAATACAATCTTGGGGTAGAAATTTCTTCATCCTAGTAACATCCATAGAATATGTAATGTTTTCATCATCCCATCCATCCATTCATCCACCAGTATCCCTCAGACCACTTAACAAAGCTAAGATACGTATGCAGCTAATCGCTACATTATCAGCTCCAGCTAATTACTTCGGAACGACATTTTCAAAGACTAACTTTTGTGTTCAGCAGAATTAATATAACTTTTCAGCTACTGATATTTCCTAATCCACAACTGTAGCAACATACTAGATAGACACTTTCAGACACCTGGGGCAGCTTTCTGACATCTTTTTTCAGGTAAAACTGATTTCTACGCAGTGCGATATAGTAACCTATACATACAGAGGTGCTGAAGCATGAGATGCTTTTCTTCCTGCAACATTTCCCCTTACAAGTTTATACTTTGCTGGTTATCCTGTGGCCACATTTTTTGCAAACAACATGAAATAAATTTAAAAGATTATATCTCACTTCACTGCTTTTATTTCAAAGGTGATGCAAAACCTTAATGGAGGGATATGGAAAATGGTTACAATATATTAAGTGGCCAATTCTCTTTTGCCATTCAACAGATTTTGAAATGAGTACCCTATATATACGTGTGAGTGTGTGTGTACCTTACCATTTATATGCCCTTAACACTTGTAAAGAGGATCCTTGGAAAAGGAACAGGATAACATTGCAATGTTTTCTGTAATTTTTCAATTGTGTTTTGAAACTATTTCCTTTTAATCTACAAAGTGAATTCAGAAATATCCTTCCCAAAGTCTTAAATGTCATTTAGTGCCACCGTGAGACAAAATTGTTACATTATTCAGCATAAAGTGCAGTACAACTCCTTAGCTGAAAAAAACACTAGCTGAGAAAACATTCATGGATGTCTGACAGGCAAAATGCAGATGTGACAGCTACAAATTTTTTTCTCTGTCAGAAATTACAGGTATGTCACTTTGTATGTGTTTTATATTAATCGCTCATCTCAGAAACTAAATCAGATAATCAAATAACAAAACCCCCGAGGTTTTTCATATTCAGTTTTCGTTGTTGAAGGGCACAAAAGCATTCAATATTTACCATATGTCACCCCCAGTGTTATTTTCTCCATCAAAACAACCCTCATTGCAGTGTAGTAGCATGAAGAGGATATTTTCAGCATTAAATCCCCTACTAGGATATAGAATAAGCATTTCACTGCCTACTCTGGCTACACAGAAGAAGCACTCCGCAGTAAGTTTAGGTATCTACCGCAATGCACAGAGAAAGTTAAATAATCTACCAAAGGGATTCACAGCAGCCATGACATCGGGGTGGGATGTCCTGAGCTAGCCAGGAGAAGGTATTGTGGAGATGAGTGATGTCTCAGCTCTGCTGGGCCCTTCACTTGGATTGGATTTAGTCTCTGATGCTATACTTGTCACTCATTGGATTCATAAACAAGAACCTGCTTTAAGAGTTCACTGTCTACTCCAGGTCAGTCTTTTTCAAAAAACTCAAGCTAATTAAAGAGGAAAAGCGACTTGTTAACATAATCATACCAGGTAGGACAATGAGATTAGAGCAGTCTCCTGAGGTATAAGGTAGTCATGATAATCTCTGATTTAGCGCTGAGATTTAAACATGGGTCTCCTTTTCCCTGTGTGAACGTCAGAGTAGATCAAAAAGGACCTCCGTCAATCTCCCTTACAGGAGATATTCCCTTTGTATTAATGATTTAAAATATTTATTCTGCCAGAGACATATTTAATTATCTCTAGCTGATGATCAGTGCACACATATGAGAGAGGGGTTCCAGTTCTTGCTCAATGAATGTTTTGCTCTCTTTGGTGTGAGATGCAGCCCACAAATCCATGTCCTGAGACTTTCTTCTAGATCAAGCTCCGCATATGAGGTAAGCAGAGGAACATCCAACTGGTACATCCAGACAGAGCAGATTCCAGTGACAGAAGTGTGGATGTCTGAGAAATTTCACTTAGACATAATCTTAGTCACCTCTTACCTTACACAGTATTTATATGTGCAAACTTTAAAAAGTAATGCTAGTACTTACCTGCCAAGGAGTTGTTATTTTCTGCCATTTCTGCTTCCAGAAAACATTTGAAGATGCATTCCACAAAAAAATATTAAGTGTAAAGATCCTATAAAACACTTTTTGCAGTAATAAAATATTTTGGAACTTACCGGAACTGAAATTTCAGGATTATTTTTAAGTTTTCCAAGCACAGCAAAGCCATCGATGCTGATTTTGCCTTTTGGTTTTATGTTTAAGGATTCTATTTTAATACAGTCTATAAAAAGCGTGACACTGTTTGCTTCCACACTTATCATAAGCTTGTGCCATTGGGAGTCAAACAAGAATGGCAAATGCAAAAACGATGCAGTTTGGAGACTTCCATCCGCTCCCTTGTAAGAAAATTCAACACTTTTCATTTGTCCATTAAGATTCACTCCAACTTGTTCTTTTCCTGAAGAATCCTGAATCTGCCATATAGTCCAGTATTTCTGAAGTGTGGCCCCAGTCATCCGAAAAGTAGTTAGAAAAGAATATTCATCAGGCAATCCATTGGAATATATGGCACTGTGTAGGATCAAAATAAAGTTAATTTGTTGTGTGTTTCTTCTGAAAAGCTCCACATATCACCACAGAGCAATGAGAAACAGTTACTCAGTGGAACCATATTTCAACCATGCTTTTATCAGCGCTCTTCCACATATAGAATCCCAAAATGGGATCTCCTTTTGAGTCATTAGTGTTGCTAATGGTAAAAGGAACTAGTTCACAAATGTGGGTTCTTCCAACATTGTACAATATTTATGAGAACCCTTTCTCAGTGTAATGGATGGAGCAACAACAGACTTCACACTTAGAAAGTATATCCTACAATTATGCTATTTCCTAGTATTACACTTACAAAATCAGTCAACATAGTGTGACTTTATGATTGACCAAGTAGATAGCCAGTGCAGATCTGATTTCATTTTGAAGACATAAGAATGTCTTTTGCAAATGCACTTTCTTGTTCAGCCTGAAAATATCTAGTTTGTTAATGTATTAGATATCACTTCAGCAGAAATCATTCAACAAATCATTCATAGACAAATATACGCATACTAAGAACCCACGCTAAAAATGTATTATGTCTTGCAATATTCAACCACAAGACTGCAAGTAGCGGGGAACATATTTTCTGCATATAAAACATTTCATTCTTTTGCAATTCCTATAATGTGACATTTGAAAACCCAAACTAGTACAGGCTGCGTCACTGTGCAAAACAGTAATATCATTTTTTATCTCAAATATGTCAGTGAATCCAGTAGAATGTTTTTAAAACATGCTTTTTCCTCTTCTATGAATTGTAAAATTGTAGTGTCATGGTCCAGTGGACATCAACACATTATTTGCCATCTGTTCACATTTAAGAATAAGTTGCATTTGAATAAATTTATTAATTATGGAGACACACAGAGCTATTTTGGCACTAGCTTTCATTAGAATAACTTCTCAGGCAAGTAAGCATTTTGAACAAAGATTACTTCTGAGTGGCAGATCAATCCTATCTCAGCACTAATTTAGACATTAGTGAGTCTCAGGCCTTAGGCTATGGAAAAAAAAAAAAAGAAAAAATTGAATAAATTAGTTCTTATTCTGTATGCTTGATAACTACTGATTTAGTAAGAGAGTACTTCCAGATAAAGCCTCCACAATTTGTAGTTTGATGTTTAAGTGTCCAAAGCTGTAGTGCAATCATATTCCAGCAGGCGACGGCACAGCCTCAGCAAGATTTCAGTGAGGACCAAGGAAAAGCTGGAAGCAGCAGCAGCAGCTTCATCTTATTAAAAAGCTACCCAAACTGCTGGTGTTTCTCCCTTTTCCCCACAAGCCTTTACACACACCTGAAAGCTGGTGTATGAGGAAGAGGAATGTTTAGCTGGAAAGTTATTTCATTACACAAGGTGTGGAGACATACAAAGGTGGGAGAGGTGCTTCCTTGCCATTGTCTTTGAACTGTGATTTGCTATGACTGATGACTCTGTTCGCTGCAGATGCAGTAGTCTGTCCCAGCTGGCTTTGTCTGATAGCATTTTATCTAACTTGTTGTGTTATTTTATTGTTTAGTTTCAGTTTGTACCTTACCATCTTAAATGCACATGTCAATGCATGGACACTGTACCTTTCTTCCTATGAGCCATTTCCAGTGTGTGTTGCTGTCCCCTATCATTTTGTTAGCTTCTAGCTTACACAATATATTATATATTCTTTCCCGCTCCACGAACATACTCCCTCTCCCCGTCCAGACACACATTAGACCCTTGCTAAGCTCCTGATCCACTTCAGCACATCTTTTATGTCCCTCTGTGTCCTTCTTCCTCCATAATATATCTTAAATAAGTATTTCAATGTCCTCTGCTGCTAAAACCTTAGCTCATCTGAGTCATTTATCTCTTCATTTGCTGAATCACACTGTTTGTTCTTGCACATGAGCTGGTTTTACTACTACCCTATCGAAGGTGGCATTGTTAGGTAATCTTTTAACTAGCCTCTGTGTGACATTCCACTTTCTCTCTATCGAGTTCAGTGACTCTAGGGGATCTGATACACCAAGCTCTGCAGTTAAAGTAGGCATTGCTAATCCCAGATCCTCTGAGGAGAGGTTTTCATTCTTTCTCTGCACTGATAAATTTTGCTGTCATGGCAATAGTGGTTAAAATGTCACACACATTCCCACCCCACCTCAGCTGACATAACTACATTGGGAAAAAAAACCCCAAACAAACAAACAAAAATACTAGTAAGTAAACATATTTACACTTTTCTATTAGAAGATTGTTTATACCAGATTGGCAACAGGATTCTTTGCACCATATTTAGCTATAGCATTAGTCCTTTACAAGCCATCATATGGGTCCTCCTTCTTTTTCAGAAATTAAAATAGAAAAGAAATATGTTAGCTTTTTCAAGTGATATACAAAGAAGAGAAATTGTATAAGCACTTCTGACATTAGTAAGAGAAAACTAAATTATAAGAAACATATACAGAACAGTAAAGAAAGAAAGTCAGTGCACAAACATGGACAAATATTTACATTTTAAAAAACTTTTAATAACCTATCAGAAGAACTGCTGCCTTTAAACTAAAGACTCAGTATCAGTAACATGACTCAACGTAACGAAGCACAGCATGACCCATCACCAGAAAGGTACTCTGCAGGGGACTGTTACTGTGTAAGATTTATACTTATAATTCCACAGGTAAAGCAGAGACCGATTCTCATCTCAGTTACTCCAACAGTAACGCAAAGCAATTCCATTGGCTTTAGCAATATCAGTCTATTTCAGTACACAGTTTTTCCCAAACCCTGTGATCTTTACATAGGCAAAAACCCTAGTGAAGTCAGCAGCTTAAAATGCTAAGTATTTGGAAACTAGGGTAAATTTAAAATGATATTTCAAGCACACAGGCCAAATTCAGTCCTGATTCATTTCCTACCCACTTAAAATTGCCAGGGATATAAGCCATCAGATAACTTTTTTTATTCATTTTTGTATCCTAAGTTTGTAAGATAGCAGTCTAGTCCTGCTTTCCTTGTGTACTCAGACTATTATGAACTTCTTTATGTGTGAAATGAGTGCAAGATCAGGTATGTTTGATTTTTTAAATATAGTTGAGGAGGGTGGGGTGTGCAACATTTGTAATTCGTCTAAGGGAACTTCTGAAACACTGCTGTTTTCTTTTAATCTCTTTCATAAATACCCAAGAGTCTTATTAATCCCATAGCTTCAGTGCTTACCAGGAAGATTTTCTTAAGATTTCAAGGCTAAGTCTTATCGAGGCATCAATATAACCAAGATAAGTCATCTGGCTGAGCAGCAGAAACCATGAATAATCACACTGACTTCAGAATTCATCGAGAGCAGTAAGTATTTTAAAAAGTTAACTATGTATTGATTTGAATACCACAAAATAACTGCTTATTTTATCAAACCTGTTTCTTTAAGAGTTCATTTCATAGGTGAGATCCATTGCCCACTGAGATAATTTACTCCTTGCTAAATGAAGATTTTAGAAATGTTAGTACAATCCACTAGAGATGGCCCCTCTGGCCAACCTCATGATAATGTAGTATCATGTACCCAGGGGTGGGGGTTCCTTTGCTCAAGCTGGAGACACCTGTGTCTGCACCTCCTGAAGCTTCCTAGAATCACAGCTGACCTGGCAGACACTACCTGTCAGCCATCAAATAAGCAATAACAATAAAATCTAGCTAAGCATTTTTAAAAGCAACCGTCCTAAGTCATTAACCAGAAGTCATTTTCTAGGACTCATTACCCTCAGCTGGCCTCTATTCTTCAGAAACATACAGTTCTGAGCTAATTATTTCTCTTATGAGCTAATTAACTTCTTAGCTGCATTTTGTACTTTCCATCACAGTATCATCATCAATATCAATGGAGCGATACTATGTAAGATATCTTTCTGGTAATGCAAAACGGAAAAACACATGAAGAACTTTGGTGGCTGAATGTGGAAATGCCAGACCTTCAGGAATAAACATTTGTGCATTACTTCACAGAGAAGCATTATTCCCAAAGGAAAAATCAGGAAATCATCCTATGAAATTCTCTGGGTGTTCCAAAAAGCTTTATAAACTTCCAATTTTCATTTTATAATTTCTAATTATACTGTGGTTTTCTGTGTCATCTGCTAAAGTGGTCCATATAACACCACTACCCCAAATATAAACACTGCTCGAAAAGCAGCTCACATTTTTATATTGCTCTGCTGTCTACTGAGATGAGGATGCAGGCAAAGAGGTAACATTTCTAGAAGGCTACCTTCATGCTACTGAATTCAATATCCCCAAGACTGTTCTCTGATACTAAGTTAATCTGGCATGAAAAAGTTTAAACCTGCTTACTTCCAAAATATGATGACTGTATGCAAGTTGCTTATTGGGAATAGTCCATGGCCTATCCTAGCTGCCAAGCTGTACCCAGGAATTGTTTCAAGAGTGCTAATTAGTCTGGACCCAAACCATGCCAAGGTCCTGTATAATATTTTAACAGTATAGATGATCAAGTGTGAATGCCTTGGAACGGTCCCTGATATTTATTTATCCATGTGGACACAGGGGCCTTGTGATGTGACAGCTGCATTTGTGAAGTCAAAGGATTAAGATTTCACCTAGTGCATAAAGATAGCTAGCCCTTTTCCCCCACATGAAAACATATCATGAACATATTCCTTTGTGCTAATGTTTTTTTTTAAACCTTGCAATTAAAAATCAACACTATCATTACCCAAATTGCCAGTATTAATTTTGTACTTACTAAGAAATGAACACCTACAACAGGTACAGAGACTAAATTGAAAAATGACAGGTTCACTGTGTCAGAGACGATGGGTATGACTCATGGCAGTTTCACAGGTTCTTACTACACAAAGAATGCTATGTTGATTCTTCAGCAGATTTCATGCTAGAAGAAGCAGTGGCCAATAGGAATTTATGTAGATGATGGGAGAAGCTTAAGTCAAAACTTGTGTGCAATCATTTCTGTTCATTCTGGGATATACTTCTGGATCTTGGCAAGTATGCTAAGTAGCAAAAAGGCCAAGCTACAATTTAGTAGTGCTTTGAGGAAGCTATGTAAGCTTTTCAAGGCATAACCTATTGCTATAGCAAAAACTGAATAAATATGCTGAGCCATGCCCATCTAATTGAGCTCTCATTTCCATGCCATAGCCACTGTAATGTGGGCTTGTCTGAATTAGTATAACGATCATATGCTAGTCTAAAAAACTATTTTACTATTCCTGATAAATACTGACTGAACAGTGACAGTCAGGCAAGTGCTCTGAGCTCATACTGTAATTGGCTTGCTTGCCATTTCTACGTGTGCGCCCACCTCCCCATCCCTTCCCCAAAAGCCTTGAATGCCTTACACCAGGGAACAGGCTTAATTAGGGTGACCCCTCCCTATCCCATAAGGCAAGAGAAGACACTGTCCACGGCCATCGGGTTCCCTGGTAGTAATATGGCTGTGAGAGGACATCGCTGCAGCGTGGGGGCTGCGGTTGCCTGATGTGTTCATTGAGGGTCCCTCCCCAGCGGTCCTATAGCACTTATGCCTTGATACCTATGTCAGCGGCCCCGCTGAGGAAAACACCGCTGTGTATTTTTTCCCATCTGACTCTAGTTTTGCCTCACCCATCTCCTGGCGAAGCAGGAGTTCACAGCCATGGGGTCACGAACCGTTGGGTGACACCCTCTCCGTGCCTGCCCGGCGACAGCCACGGCGGCCCCCGCCGCTCCCCCGCTCCCCCGTGGCCGGCGCAGGGGCGGTGTTTCAGGACCGCGGGCGCGGACAGCTCCGCGGAGCGGGGGCGGCTCGGGCGGCCCCTTCCTTCCCTTCCCCTCCCCTTCCCTGCGCGCCGCCACCAGAACCCCGGGAAAAGTTCCCATTATCCAGGTGTGAATAAAGGATAGCGGGGGGGTGGTCGGAGCGAAATGCAGCAGGAAGTCAGGGTTGCTGCAATGCCGGTGTCTGAGAAAGCCAGAGCTACGCCCCTGCCGTCAAAGACGCCCAGCCTTGCTTGAGGTGCTCTGCATGACTTGCTAACTCATGTAGTGCTTCTCAGACGTTTCATCATCGCAAGTTCATACCAGTAAAACCCAGCTACCATGCCACATTATAAAGATTATGTGAAGAGTTCTATTTAAAAAAAAAAAAAAAAAATCTTGTAAATAGCCTAAGGTTTGCCTCTCCTGAGCTGTTAGTCCCAGCTACTTTCTGCCAACTTCACTCCTTCTGAGTGAGCTTACAGAGAGGGGCACACTCTAAAACAACTCTGGAGCAGAGCGGAAAGATCAGGCTCAGTGACAGAGGAGCTGCACACTGATACACTAGAGAACTGTCGGGACTTAAGCCTTAACCCACTCCCTTGGACAAGACACTCAGCTCAAGTGCAGGTGACTTTTTAGTTTGAGCCAGGGCCAAATTTCAGCTATACCGTGAGCTAGCATTGCAATGTAACAGCACCGTGAGGACTGAAAACGACAGTCAGCGTCTTGAATGTGGTAAATTCATGGTACTACAGCACTATACACAGCCAACAAGTTCGGTGGCGGTAGTCAGCTCAGATGCCATGGTGTATTAATGCAGCTGGTATTGGCTTGATCAGGGGTAACCTGTGTATATCAAGCATATATCTCACTAATGCCATCTACAGCAATAACTCTAAGGTTTCTTAAAAATGACAATATTACAGCTTTGACTGTTGCTGAGCTAAGAAGCATGAGTTGAGAATCTGAGAATCTCGAACTTCTAGTGAAATAAAGATCCCATTTGCTGCCTGTGGTTGAATTCATGTTTATGCACTAGCGGCCTTGACTTGCCACTGGGATGGAAAGTAGTCATGAGTCCAATGTAACCATCCAGTTAAGCCGTAAACTAGCTTAGCTTAAGGGCTAAAAAGGTAGAAGCCAGGGAGGACGCAGCAAGCAAAAGTTGTGATAGCTGGAGTATGAGAGAAACACTTTGCACTCCAAATATTCCTAGCTGAAATGGTAGTCCAATTGAAGGTTTTGCCAGTTAATTGCTAAGTAAAAGCATTCTTAATTACATAAGGTGCTGGACCAGAATCCAGACTTGCCTAAGTTTGGCAAAGACATCTCTACCCTGCTGTACTGTGTCTATTCCCTCACTGGCAGCAAGTCTGGCCTGTAAAGCGCAAACACAATTAGATTCCTAAATCCTGGCTCCTATTGCAACTTGCCTGTGACATGCTAAGCAATAGTTTATAGATTAAGTGACCATAAATCAGTGAGGAACATAAATGTACCAGTTACTCAAAAATAAACAAACAAACAAAAAAGGACCCTTACCATAAAATCAATCAGCTTTCAACCTACCTTGTCTCTGCAGTCCTTACATGATCAGAAAGACCTCTTTGTGTCACTGTTTTGAGAAAACATTCCTCACTCTCCTCCTGTTGTCTTTTCTTTGTCTCCCTACCTCTTTTCAAGTCATCAACAACTTTTGGCTTCACTTCCTAGAGGTAGATCTCTTTCTATCGGCAAATCTTGAGGCATCCTGATCAATATCATTGGTAGAAGAAAGTGGAAGTCCCTGAAATTGCTGTTACAGAATCAGTCTGGTCTGCTGGTAGCAATGAAAATAAAGTTGAACTCCTCTTTCCCCTTCCAAAAGCTTTGCAAATGAGGTGATCTAGCTGGCCGGAGGATCTATCCCTTAAACAACAATATTGCAAAATATGTATATTTTAAAAGTCAAACAACAAAACTCATTACCTGGTTGGAATCCTGAAGTCTACATTGGGTCCCAATTTATAAGCCACTTGTAGAGAAGTGGAGCCCACTACTCTCTGGATAATTCCTTGGGATGCAGCTTTTTCTATTTGGAACTGAGAAATCAGGTCAAAGCCTACAAGAAAAAAAATGTATGTCCAGAATATAACTTTCATTTTAATTCCATTAGAGAACTGTGCAGTCGCAGAGCTGAATATAACCCAACAAAGGTTCTGAACAGCAGCTTTTTCCTGAAAAAGCTGGGATTCTACTTGCCTGGTAAGTCATCTTGGCCAATCCTTATTGTTGGGCAGAGATCAGTTCTATGACTGGCACCCAGAATGACTGGTAGTCCTGCAAAAAAGGGTGAATTTATTAACTACGCGCCTGCACATTGCCTCAGATCACCTTAAAAAAAATTAAGTGAAGCAACTGTAAGAATATTATGAATTAAGTAGAACTATAGATAATAATAAAAGTAGATGTATATAATAATCCATTTAAACTGTATTTAAAGAAGTCAGAGGTCTAAGAAAATAAGCATCTATTTCTAGAAAGCTCCAAATTTTAAATTATAACTTGATTGATTACTTGATTATTTTTTATAAATGTTTAAATGAGAGGATTATAATAACTCTTCTCTTGCAGGGTTATGGAGAAATAGTTGGGGCATGAGAAGGTCTGCTGTGTGAGGAGTTTTTGGTTTGGAACTTTTGGTGGTTTAAGCAAGCTTTGAAAAAAAAGCCAGTTACCTAAATCAACAGTCTCCCTAGTCCCAAGGAAACTTAAACAAATCTCATGCCAACTAAAGAGGCTGTTGAGAAAACGTTGGTATCTTTTCCATCCTCTCTGGTATTCCAGGTGTTCCCACGTTCCTCTGTGCTGCATTTCATCAGAGAATGGTCATTCATGAAATACAGAGTGGGGGCAAGAAGAACTTACAGACCTTTTTCATTGACCCAAACAAGAATGTAGAAAAGATTGTAGAATAAATTGGTTTGAGGAAACCAAATTTTAAAATCTGATTTTTCAGAATCTTTTCTGACAAAAAGCCCTGTAGCGAGCATGAAAACCTGGCAGATTCCCCTAATTTAAGGAAGGAAGAAGGAAAAATAAACATCTTTTAGAAGTTTAAGGGTCCTGTACAAGTCCAGTATCAGGTCAATCGTGGAAAATGTTAGTAGAGTCTGGACGAGGAAGAATGAAGCATGCGAGTTGGAAGGAGATGCATTTCTAGCCTACAGAGAGCCTCTTGTGTGCTGCAAGGGCTCAACCATAAATGTGGGTTTCCTTCTGACAACATAGGCTTAAAGGGAACATTCAGGTTGACATGTTACACCTTAGAAACAGGCTCATTCTATATTATTTGATGAGACATATGGCTGACGTCCAGCCATTTACATTTTATGCCCAGCAAATGAAGTGGAACCAATTTGTTGCCACACGTAGCAGAAGAATATCCAACTAAAAGCACTGAAAGACTGGGGGAGGTTTATGTCCTGTATCTACCACCTATATCCAGGTTTTAATCCTTACCTTAAAAATTTATCTAATAGCGAGTTTACAATAACACACACAGCTCTTGGGTTTTCCCCTCTTTGCCTTATCCATCCATCCGTACAATCATACATACACATACACAGATAGTTCTCCCTTTCTATGATGGCTAGCTAGAGAGGATTTTAATTTTGAATAAGCTCAGAATAATTCTCCTGACAGTGAAAATTACAGAAAGATGAAATGCAGATAAAATCTCTCTTCTTACTTGATTGTTGCTGGATGGTGGCTGAGATGAAAGACCACAGAAAACTACACACGTAAAAGAAGGCTGTAATTTTCCTGTGAACAGAAAGAAAACTCCGGTATGAATCTATAGTTTCTGACAGATTCTGTTACTGACTTTGTCCTCAGAGCCATGCATATTAAATGTATAAAAACACAAGTTCAGGATTTACTAACAGATTTGACAAGACAATTTCTTTACATGCAAACTTTTTCTCTTTGCCTCATAATAAAATATGTCAATGAAGCTCTTCCTATTTCCATTTCCTCCATATAATGCTGTCATAAAAGCAAACAACAAAGGCGGCAGCTGGCAAGGAGAGCTTCAACTGTTCTAATCTCTTATTTACAGATTTCTCTAAATCCCACTTGTTCTCTTACCAGTTGCTTTTCATCTTCACTGCTGGCTTTCTTCACTTCTCTCATGTGAATACGTGGTGTATATAGTCACACTCTCGGCTTCCCTCTCATTAGCCCTGTAGAAGAGAGTGGCAATGGGTGCAGACGGCTCCTCCTGCCCCACACAGGACCCAGCAGGGAGGGAGGTGCGGGCTGCTGGCTCTGTTTTAATCTTGCGAAGGGAAGGAGGTGGAGGCTGGACAGGCATGTGTGTCCTGGCGGGCTCTGAGGGCGGATCTCTGGAGCCAGTGGAATATAAAGAAGCCAAGAGAGTGAAGAAAAGGCTGCTGCTTGTGCCAGCATCAGGGCAGGGAGATTAAGAAAATGTGAGTTCAGCGATGCTAGTCATTGACTGGCAGGGTTTGCTGTTCAGCCAGGCAGATGAAAGAATAATATGTACCAGGGGGGTTTGAGGGAGCTGGTGGCCCTGATGCAGCGTTAAGACTAAAAGCTTTGAAAACAGGAGAACCCCAGTCCTGTAAAGAAGGCATTTCCATTTCTTGCTGGTTTACTTATCGGATGGCTCCGGGAGAAGCCTATCCGGTGATGTCCCATTTGGTTCTTCTGAATAAAACCAATTATTTAAAAGGATTTTCATTTCTTAAACTTGAATCTTTTCAAGGAATACACATAGGCATTACTAAGCAGACTCCTGTTCTTCATCTGTCATTAATAAAGCACTCACTTTCCATAGGCTGGACATATTTGGACACACAAAGACATTTATTCATATTTGGTCACATGGATGTAAAGAGAGAGAGAGAGAGACTAAAATTTGTATGCACGAAAAGACCAATGAAAAGAGGTGAACAGCCAGAAGGTCACAATAGTTACCATCGTCAAAATTCATGTATATATGGAAAAGTATGCTAGTTTGTGCTAATGCATCACATTTATAAGGTTTCATCTTCTCTAGATTCTTAATACTCTAAGGTAGTTTAAATTTCCAGATTTATTTTTTTTTTTAAGTGTGGGATATAGCAAATGCAATGATCTCTGCTCTCTGCTGTGCGTCTGAAGCAATAACTGACTGATGAACTACCACATTCATCCCAATTTGCTGTAACTCACATTCCCAGTATTGGTAATTCCAGTGTCAATGTTGTTCACACCTTTATGTATATTGTCAGAAAGGGAGAGGCTGGATAATAGACATGAACAGTTTGCCATGAATAATGTCTCATTTTCATGCCTAAGCAAGCAGATCTTGGGTGATACCACTTTTTCCCCCTTCAAGAGAAATGTGCGCTCAGGGAGCCTTGCAGTCCAGCATCACAATGATGAAGATACGGTACCTGTGCCAGAACTGGCACATGAAACTACTATCAATAAAGAAAATTAAAAATTGGAGAACTATTAATTCAATTTCACAATAAGCTTACCCAAGTGACCATACACCTGAGTCATTTATCCACCATGCAAGTGTTACCGTTCTGTCATGCAGCGATATCTCTAGGGCACAAGAGGAGTCTATAAGGAGCAAGAGGGAGAGTGGTGTGTGGAAGTCAGCTGAAGCTATAAGGAAAGGGAAGGGATGATGTGGCATGGGAAGGAACAAGTGAGAGCACCCAGGCCTTAGAAGGAGTACCAGAAGGTTTGCGAAGGAATGCGAAAGAGCCAGGTGCCAAACCATTTATTTTGTCATATGTAAATTGTGGAAATAAGTTTGCCTTTGAGACTGCTTAGTATTGCCTATTTCTTTGTGGCAGCATTAAGGAAGAAAAAGCTAACCCTGTAGTTAGATATGGAACTAAGTGGTACCATCTTTGAGTAAATTAGCAAATATTTTTTGGCACATGACATGAAAATATCTGCCATTGCTTGTGTCTGGGGTTATTGACACACACATAATCCTCTCCAAAGAGGGGGGCCCTAGTTCAGAGAAATTCAGAGAAAACAAACTCTATTTCTGAACAATCTGTAATCAATTTTAATTTGTATTTAATTGCAGCAATTCTCATAGGTGAAACTTCTCTTATGCCTGGAGCATTTTCCTAATCCAGGATCTTCAGAAGTCATACTTACTGAAATAACACATGGGAGACACTATGTAACTAAAGCTTGGAAAACCCATTTAGTATTCAATTTGTGGTCAAAGGGAAAACTCCTTAGAAGATGATAATAAGCTCTGGTTGTCCTGTGTGCATTTTGATGTCTTCATCTTGAAACAAAATTCACAATGTATGATGGAATTCCTGATTAGACGTTCTAATAATAATTATCACATTATCTTCAAAGAGACAGAAAAGTATTAGCAGACAAACTAGTGGTAGCTGATTTATTAGCCCCATGATCTCATCAATACTATTCCCATTTCACGCAAATGTAAATCAAGACAGATGGAGTAGATATCTTTATTACTTGCTGGGCCACAGAGACAGTCCCCATCCTACTAGTGCTCATGTCTAGATGATCTGGCTATTTTGATGTGCCTCTAGGTCACTTTGTATTTATCTCATTTTATGAGTTGGGCTAATACAGATTTTCTTCAGAAAATCCCAGTGCACAGTGATTGCTGTTTAGCCAGTTGCTCAGGGATCCATCATCTAAGCACTAACTGATCAGCTGTTGAAAGTAGATTGATTAAACTACAGAGAACATGATTGTCCAAAAGATCTCTGTTCTTTAGCTAAGGTATGGTGACTTTGTTCAAATACTGTCACCTGACAACAAGCTATGTAGGAATGTCGTCAACTCACCAGCATTTTAAAGTGTGCTTACACGTATGACTTCACATTCCTCTCCTCAAATATCTGATTCCATATGCCCATTCTTCTGCGTAGGTTGTGTTGGAGAACATGTATTTGTACAGCTGTCTGGTGAGACTGCAGCTGGATTGGACAGAAATAGCAAATAAATCAGGTGGACCCAGCTTCTCTTGCGGATATAAAGGTTGCTCTCTGTGACGAAAAAGGTTGCGGTGAGATGGCTCTAGTTAGACTTTCATGAGGCTCAATCCAACAGAAACCACAGAAACCAACATTTGGTTAAGTAGCCGCTGTTAACCGTGGTAGAGAAGAAGGTTCCTCAGTTCAGGCTTAGGCTGACGGCAATTTAGGACAGCTAAATTAAGCCACCTCCTGATGTTTATTGTTTGACTGAGCTTGAAGGAGCTTAATGTCACTGGCTTGTACTTTCAAGAAGGATTTTTAGGAGGGACTAGGCAAGTTTGTTCTTCCTCTGAAAAGTGTTTGTGGCATATATATGCAGGTACTGAGGACTCAACATCAGGCTTGGGAACTGGCGGAACCAACGTCCAGTTCGCTTTGCTGACGTGGGGCCCCTGCCCACGAGTGGTCTCACAAAGGAGCAATGGTTGGTGCCCCCAGCCCTGCCCCGCTCTTCCACGCACGGCTGGAGGGGAGAGGAGCGGTGGGGAAGACCGGAGGGAGGTCACTTCTTATTTATCTCGTATCTCCTGGAAAGTTGCTTCTCTCTCAGGTGGTCTTCTCTAAATTATGCCTTCAGTCTTTTCATTTAACTTCAGCTTCTTAAGGCCGCATTCTCTGTTCAGTTTGCAATAACAACAATCTGCTTTATACATTTCAACCTTCTTTCTCCTTACCTATAGCAGAAGGGTCACTGCTCTCTTTGTAGTTTAGCAGACTGTAGTTTAGGAGACTCTAGGATAAGTGCATAGCACTCAAAACTTGCGTGAAGTTGTTGTTACATTGTGTTTGGCTCTGATAGCTCAGGATGAACTGTGTGTGACTGTGAATGATGGCGTTACTGACAGACCTGCTCTTTATTAATGACTCTAAGAGTTAATACAACTTGGACCTGTGACTGATCTCACTGACATCAGGGGCAAAACTTGCACTGACTTAAGCGCCTTTTAATTAAACCAGCAACAAATAATTAAACCAGCATCTAAAAGTGTAGGGTAATTGAATTGACAGCAAAACTATAATCCTTTTCAGGCTCCAACACATTATTGGAATTTAACAAATAGTTTACTATCTATCTAATAAATTCTTACCTTCATCCTAAAAATGTACTTTTCTGGCCAAAATTTTATGAAGTTTGGCATGGGAAGGAAACCAACTTTTCTTTCCAAGCTGTCAGATGCCATTTTTTGTAAAGACCAAACAACTTCTTTCTAGGAGAGGTTGCTCAAAGAAACCTGGGAAAACGTGGGGCCAGATTCTCACCTTCTCAGCACAACCATCTTTCCAGGTGAGCCTCGCTGTAATGGCATTGCAGCCAGTTTGTGAACTCCCAGGCTGTCCCAATGTAGTCTCCAAAATTCAACAAATCCCTCTGGAGTATTCTTAGAGCACAAACAGAGATGGTCTATACATGGAGCCAGACAAACTTCCACCATAGTTCCATGTCCTTGCCATAGTAATTCTTTGTGTGGTTGAAGTTTGTAGTTCCCATTACTTTTGGAAGAGAGTCTAGATTGTGGTATCTTTCTTATTTTAATTTCTTTCTAGGTCAGAAGATTTGTACTTTGTCTCCAGGGGTGCCAGACAGTGATTATCCCTGAGTGTTACAGTCAGTGATTCCAATTACCTTAAATACAGGAGAATTTATTTTCTAGGGGAAAGGCAGAGAAAATCAAAAGAAAAGTTAAGTAGACTCCAAGCAGAACTATGCTAATATTGCAATGAACACAGTTGGGTTTTGGCAGAAATTAGGATTCTGATCTCACTTAACCTACATCTGTGTCCATCTACTGATCACACTGATTTTACCAATTCTCAACAACCGAAATAAGATCAGAAAGAGACTTTGCCTGTTTGTGTTAGTTATTTGGCGAGCATAAAATGTAGTGAACAATTTCTCATTTATACTAACAAATAGTATTACTAAGGGCTGGTCCAAAATTCACATTTACATCTAACTAAAGACAAAAATACTCCAAATTTGGAAGTATTTTCAGTCACAGTGTAGTAAGTCTTAACAATATTGTTCTATGTTGTTCTCTGTCTATCACTGCACATCACCTAAATATTATCCCAGCTCACTAGCACATCATTTAGATGATGAAAAACATGTTCTTTCACATTTCTACAGAACTGGGAAAACACAATATACCTCCAAATACATTCGAATTGTTTTTGAGCCAAAATCACATTACCTGAACATAAATTTCAGTTCTTAAAACCAGAACTTTTTGTAATTGTTGACCTGATGGAACTTAGTTCCATTGATATTCATCTTAAATTCTGCAGCAAGCATAATTTATTTTACTGTTATGAAGTACTCTTTGAGAGAAATCATGTTCTTGCTAACACCAGTAACAAAATGTCCATTGATTTAAATGGGATCAGGATTTCCTTCTCTTGCACAAGCATATATGCACCACAGCACTGCTTCAAAGGTAAAAATACTCGTCAAAATAAAATTAGTGCATGGTTATTTTGGACAGTGACAACTTTAAAGGGCATGCTTTCTCCAGCACCCCCTGCCTTCCCTGGCCAGGCTCAGCACCCTGCCTCCCATCCTCAGCCCAGCCAGGACCCAGCTGCACGGCCCCAAGGACGGCGCAGGTTTCCCTCAGCCCAGCTCGATGCCCCTTGTGAGAAAAAGTCAAATGAGACACGGCAGAGGCTGGGAGGTCCTGACAGGGCACAGAAGGAAAGAAATACTCATTTCCACATACTCGTTTCCACCAAAGAGCAAATTCTATGGCACAAATTCTGATTTCAGTGGCAGCTGGAAAAAAAACCAGATTTCACAGTGTTGAAGACCATGAGGTTTCTGTAGCAGCTTTTTTTTTTCTAAAATTGGGATCTCCAATGTCCTCAGCAATCCCCTAAGTCATTTCAGGCTTTTTGCAGACTTAAGACATCACTGTGTTGGTTCACGCTTGTCTGAACAGCTCTGGGACAGGAAAAGTTAGGTGGACTGTTTGCTCTATAATGAAAATTAGGTTTCAATGAAGTATGGTATTAGGGCAGATTCTAGGACCACAGAAAGCTGGCACATACAGGTCTCTATACAGAATTAATGACATTTAGAATGTATATTTTAATCTGCAATATATATTCTGTATCAAAAGAACTGTGCCAAAATGTAAAACTTGCTATTTTCTCTCTTCTGAGAAACATAAAGGACATAAACACATAAGAATAACACAATAATAAAGTAATGTGAAGTATAATTGTAAGAGTTTGTAAGTATTTAATCATTTATAACAAGGCCTACATTTCCATTGCACTGATTTTGCACTTCCACATACACCTGCTTATTGATCTCAACAGAGTTTTCTGGGTTGCAAAAAATGTTCTGGTCAGAAGCTCATTCAGAAAACGCTAGGACAACAAAAATTTGTTAAAATTATTTCCCCTGTTTTCTCTCAGTGAATCCACCGTTATGCCACAACTGGCAGTGTGCTTCTGAGCAACGCACCGCCAAAATGATAATTATGGAGGAGAAAACAAAGGGTAGATTTAATGAACATTTTCAGAGCAGAAGGCAGCTTATTAACGAAGTCCCACAGAGATTTGTACAAAGGCCTGTGCCATTCAAAATATTCATACATGTGATCTGGAAGGAGTGTGAATAATGGGGAGGTAACATCTGCAGATAGAAGGAAGTTACTTGAGCAATAAAAGTGAAAACTGAGGGTGTGAACTGCGGGAAGGTCTCAAAATACCTAGTAAACTTTTGATAAAATAGCAGGTGAAATGCCATGTAAATAAAGAGGAAATAATTGGTAATGAAAAAGCAGTTCTAAATTTATGGTTTCTTCTACCATTCCAGAAAGGTATCTGTCAGCTGCAATAGGAAGAGCTATGAAAACATACCTCAGTGCTCAGTAGCGGGCAAAAAGCTAACTGCTTGTTAGGAACAATTAGGAAAGCAATAGTGAACAAAGCAGAAACCATCAAACTGCTGCTGTATAAACCATGGTCAGCGGGGACGATCAAAGGTTTGGACTGGTTTCAGTATGAAAAGCAATTAAATAGATGAGGATTCTTCAACCCTGAAAAAAAAAGAAAAAAGAGATCTAATGAAGTCTAAGCAGCATGGGGAAAGAGAATAAAGAACAACTGTTGCTCTCTTGCAGAACAAGGACCAAGTTTATCAACTGAAGCTGGAAACCAGAAGATTCAAAACAAGCAACAGACAGCATTTCCCCATACAACATGTAGGCAAGTGGCGGGATACTTTTCCATCACTTTTAGCGTTCACAATGGTGAATGCTAACACAAAGTTGTATGGGATCAAAAAGAGTCATGGCAGATTAATGGAGGAAAAATCTACCATGAACCACCTCCACCTCTCAAAGTCCCTGGACCACAAATCACTGCAGACTGGGAAAATACATGGGAGAAGTGTTCCTATGTACATGTTCCATTCCTATACGCTTGTCTAGGCATCCACTATTAATATCTTGACCAGAGAAAGTATGCTGTACCAGATGGACCTTTGCTCTGACCTGATACAGCTGTTCTTATCCTTTAATACTTAAAAGACTTGCAACACTGAGAATTCAAAAAGGAAAGACCGCCCTTGTAATACCAGAATACATTTCAGAGGACTTAGACCTAAAACAAAGCCAGCCATGGTCTGAAAAGGAAAGGAGTTTCTTTCTGCCATTTCCTAACTTTTTCAAAATATGAGATACTGGGAAGTTTTGTTCTTGTATACAGAGAGGACTCTCAAAAATCATCTCAAAGACTGCATGTTAGAGAAGAACCCAAAAAGCATACAAACATAGCAAAATTTAGACCAGGGGGGACCTGTGGAGGTCACCTGGTCCAATCTCCTTGCAAGGCAGACTCATATTTCAGAGTCAGAGCAGGTTGCTTAGGGCCTTTCCAGGCTGGGACCTGAGTATCTCCAAGGACAGAGACTCCAGAAGCACCCAGAGCAACTGCATCAGGGTGTAGCCACTACTGTGGTGACAACTTTTTCTGTTTGTTCAAGCAGAATTTTCATTGCTGCAACTTATGAACACCTCGGTACCTGTGTTTGTTAGCACTCAGAGCTTTTGGGCCTTGTTCCCCATTGTCCTGCCCTTGAGAAGGAGCGTGAGAAAGATTTTCACTACCAGGAACAAGTGATTTGACAGTTACTTTCTATCTAGTTTGTATAGTTATACGTAGCTATACGTGCTGCAAGAACATGAAGAATTAAGTGCTCAGATACTTTAAGAGCAACTTCACAAATTCAGGAAAGAAAAATATCTTACAGTGTTATCTGGGGGATATTTCTTCTGGAAAACTATACAAAGAACTTTTCTTAAGAAACAAAACCACAGAAAAAGAGGCTGACCAGGAAAGTGTTTATCATCTTGATTTATTTTTTAATGGTTGGCTTTATAAAAGATTGGTAAATGTTTTACTGCAGGCTCATTTAAGAAGGAATGTAACGTGCCTATAAATAAATCCGTGTTGATTATCTAGCAGCATAAGCTTCTCTGTCTCCCATGTTACTGAAGCAATGCTCTGAAGTGTATCTCATCAGATATGATTAGATATTTCCTGTTGTCATGTGTAAATTAGTCACTCCTGAAAATGTCACAGAAGTTGTTTTGCTACTTTCTCATTTATTTTTGTATGTCCTATAGTTGGACTGCCCAAGACACCCGCTGTTACTAGGTTGGTTTTTTTTTTCCTTGAGGGTTTTTTGCCACCAGTGGGCTTCTTGTACAACAAGCCTGAAAAGTCTTATTATCCAAAGAAGCTATACTTTCTGGACCTCTTTTGGTTAAATTTTTGTATGTAGGTTTGAAGAATGTATTTTTCACAGTAAGACTTATTGTAATATACCTCAAGATTTCTCACCTTTGCTTGCAGCTGACATGGTACCAGTGTTCATATGCTTTCCTAAAACTAAGCACTTTACAGTCAATTGCCAGAACTTGTGTCCTTACAAATTATGGATTGAGAAATCTGTAACATTTATAACTATAATTTTTTTGAGGGAAGATATTTTTTGTAAAGCCAATATCAATTAAAAAAAAAAAAATCCCCTGCAAAAGCATTGGGAAGGTGATATTGGAAATCTGCCTGATATTGTGGCTGACAAAGCAAGAGTCAAGTGACTCACCGTGAAAACCAAGTAGGAATGTTTCCTATGTACGGGATTCTCATCTCCATCCATGGGAGCTGTGCACAAAAAATGGGAATAAAAATAACCCAGGTACAATGCTCTGAAATATCAAACACATTTCTTCCCAAAATTTGTGATCTTGCCTGGGTTATGCGGACTGCATTGCATGCTGCAGCCACTCTGGAAAGCAGCCAGTTACTGCAAAGATTTACAGCGTACTTTAAATAGTTGAGAGGGAAAGACACGTGTTCAAGGGGGAGGCAGTGGCGTGGAGGATTAACAGTGGGAGAGGACTTCTGCCACTTCTAGGTCAGCGCTCTGAGTCAAGCCTTGCTCGGAGTCAAACAAAAGTTATTACTATCTCATGTCTGCTAGTCCGTGCGAAATGAGTTAATGATCACAGGCCAGCCCTTGGCAGACAAGCATCCCACCGCAAAATCACTCTCCCTTCTGGAAACCTTGTAAGAAAACCAAGGACTAATTGGGCATGGAAAATGAACTACCTTGCCTCCCCTAACCGAGGTCTTCCAGGCCAAGGATGAAACCAGGTGGTGGGGAAGGGTGCGCAAGCAGCTGCTTCTGTGGTACTAGCAATTTTGAAGATAACCAGAGAACTTTACAGCAGCGCTAAAATGATACCTTTCCAGCCCTTGTAAACCTGTTTGAAAAACAGGTACGTATGAACAGCACTCTGTTTTGTACTATATTCTGAACAATATTTGAAGCAGATAGTTACGGTTGAACTCTTAAGAATATTTAGATTTGTTGTAAGAATTTGAAAGACCAATTCAGGTGCGAGTTCTCTTGAGCCAAATCTTCAAAAAACAAAGATAGTGGACCAAAGAGGACAAACATCCTGTTTGTGTTGGGGCGGACTGAATTTATCGAAAGTGTATCAGAGTCTCATACACTAATTTAGCTTTACAGGGATTTCTGGAGGTCCTCCAGTCCAACCCCCCTGCCCAGAGCAGGGCTATCTTTGAGTTCCTGAAGACCTGTAAGTCTTGGTTATCTCCAAGGATGGAGACCCTTCAGCCTCTCTGGACAGCTTGTTCCAGCATTCAATCACTGTCTCACATAGATACTTTGCAAATACACTTATTCAGACCATTCGAGCTGAACTAGTTAGCAGTTCTGGAGTAAAGAAATGCCAGCAAAACTTCTTGCCACAATCAGCATGTAAATACAAGTGAGAACCTTTTCTACATGTGCTGTCACTCAGGCCACTCAGGCTGTCTCCTGTACCTCTAGGACATTTCTCAGAGTATTGCAGATGCTTTGATGTAATTGGGAAGAACGCTCCAGGGCACTGAACACAATTTTTAAGGTAATGCAGCTCAAATTTGACACGTAGTGTTCTCCGGGTCTGTGAAATTTCAATACTTCTTTTCAGGAACTTTCCTGTTTTCAAGCTATCTGTGTCTTTCAGCCTCCTCCGTAATCCTGTTTAATGCCACTTATGGGAAACGTTTTTTTTTTCAGGCTGAGTTCAGGTCTATGTTGGAGGAGCCTTTCCTGGCATAATAATGACAGAGTGTGGGATTTCTTGTGACACTGTTATACTGGAAAAGTCCTAGTATATATATACAGTTAAATCAGATAAATGGGCTTTCATCAGCACAGTGTATCTCACTTGCTGAACTGGCATAAGTCATTCCAGGAAAAGCAGAGCTTCATTTGAAGGAAATTATCTAAACTGAGGGCACAAATAAACTGTCTATGGCAATGCGATTAGTGAACTGACTTTTCCGTCCGGCAGGTGGAGTTTTACAGTCACCGATGCTCAGATTCTCATGTTATGCCTTTCATTCATTATAAATTAAATTAGTCCTAACCACATATTAGTACTGTTTAATATTGATAATGACAGATGAATGTATGCATAGATGAATGAATTATTGGCCCTTTTCATCTTTATGTAGTATGCAGGTTGTTAAGACACCCAAAGTCAGCAGTGATGATTCTATCTTTAGTTATATTGCTGAGATATTCAGGAAACAGCATCTTTCAGTTTTTGTTTTCAAGCTCTCTAACATTACCTTCAAGACATACACCTTGTTTAAAAAGAGCTTTCTGCAAAAATATCAGAACACTTTGTTCTGTCAAATATTTGTAAGCTTTACGTTCTTGTATTATGTTGCCTGTTATTCATCTGATGTAAATGACCTTTCAGTCTTTTCTGCACTCTCTGCATCTTTGGTAGAATTAGTAATACACGTCAATGATTGTCCACCTTTTAATGACATAAAGACATTTCAATAACTTCCCCATTGTGATCCCATATTTTCGATAAGCTGACTTCTTACTTGTATATTTGCTTAACACTGTGTATTCTACAGAGTTTTCATTCACTTTCCAACAAAATAATCCTCTTACTGCAACTGTAAAAACACCTAAAAAGAAATGCAACTGCAACAGCCAGGAGAGTGATCATTGACCAAGCTGGGGTGGATGGACGAAGAGCTGTGGACTGACAGCTGCTCCCCAGCCTTATGAGAAGCTAGATCTATTCCTTTGGGGTTTACTTCCAAATTCTCATGTTTAAGTCATGCTCCTGTATTGTATGCTGTCCTTCTGACCCGTGCATCGCTCTCTGCACATGGTGTAGGCAGCAGCACACCTGGAATGGCAGGACTTCAGTCAATCCTGACAGATGGAAGAAGAAATTGAAGCTTGAGCTCACATATGCTGGACGTGTGTGCAACCCGGTTTGTTATTGCATACAAAATAGGTGTGGCAGTACCATTATCTGTAAGCATCCTGATTATTATTGATTTGAAAAGGTTGTGCCCTGATTATTCTCTCAAAGACGGGTTGCAAAGATTTGATCTCCGGGGTGGAATCCATGTTCTGGATCCCAGAGGCAGGGAGGAAACTTCCTGAAAGCTTGAGTCAGGTACTTGGGCTCTAGGTGAGGATTTGAAGCATGTTCCTGTACCTACCGTTTCCTGTTGGTTCCCCATTTTGGAGGAGTAAGCCTTAAGGTATGCCTGCCTCTCCCTGCGCTCTGTGTAGGTAGTGTAGGTGACTAATTCTATGACCTGCATTCTGTTCGAGGAGGAGAGGCTAAAATCAAAAAGCCGGGTATGCATGCATTTAAATCTCTTGTTTAGTCTAGTACATATTTCTTTTTAAAAAACTTTCTGGGCATTTCAGTTGTTATATAATCTTGGCATTTACCCTGGGAATTGCCTGGGAGAGTTATCTTCTGCTACATTTAGTACAAATACTTGGGTGGAAAAAAGAAGGCACACTGAGATGGGCTTGATGGAACACATCAGTCAGGTGAGAGAGAGCCTCTAGAGTTTCCCGATGCTGTCTGTTGAATTAATCCTAAAAATTTATTCAACCAACTATTACAAAGTGGTAAAGAAGCTAAAGAAAAGAATTAATTGACTGGTATCATCCATTACTGATCATATCTTTCCCTTTTGCAACTGAGGCTGAGAAATTGCAACTTTAGCAGGTTTTTTTCTTTGTGGGTGTTCTCTTAAATCAGGTATATTGAATTGGATAGAAGCCAAAGGTAGAAATGTCTGTAACTTATCACATGTTCCAGAACAGTAATAGTTTAGGAGTCTCTCTTACATTCAGAAGAAGAAAATATTACTTGGCTAGAAATTTCTATCTGATAGCAAAGAGGCCCAGAAAATACTGTAAATGCTGCAGGCAAGAAAATTATTAAGTACATACCATGCTGTATGCAGATTCATATGCTATAGTCTGGCATGTGGTTACAAGTAGTAAAAAGGAGCTAGAATTAGGTTTTCCTCACTAAATTATAGCTATATTTATTAATATTTATATAATCTCTCAGCACTAAATGTCAGGATTATTTGGATGCTGGGTTTGTCATTACTTAGCCAGTGGAATAACATGTTGATAACTGAAGGATGTCCAGCATTCTGAAATGGTGATCCACAATATTTTTCTTGCTGGATAAATATGGATTTAGCTGAACTGGTGAAATCAGATCACCCATAGAGCAGCTGGCTGTAGAACAAGAACTACTACCTTCAAATGTACTTCAGGGTCATCATATTTTTACGTTGGATCTCAGTGAAACCAAGACAGAAGAGAGGGGAAGCACACATCCTACAATAGTCCAAAAGCAGGGAATGCTCCAAAGACATTGATCAGCCCTTTTCTTGCCCTAGGCTTCCTTATGGGAACAGGGGGTTGCTGCCTGAGTCTCTAAGGCTACAACGCGCTTAAAAGACCTGTGCTAGCTTTGGGCTCAGGCTGACCACAAAACCCACCTGGGAAAGACCTAAGTCATCCTTTCAGCCCCACAGTGGGTGTCACAAGAGCAGGCAGGATGTAATGGGCAACCTAGCAAACCAGTGGAGTCTTGGCACATCTAGACTGTGGGTAAATGTACACTCAGGACTAGTGTGGGTACAAGTTTTCTCCAGTATTTCCTCAAAGTCACTTTTCTACCATTGAGAAAGATGGTGGAGCAGACAGCTGGCACTTAGGACGGGATATGAGTTTGTGTTCATACTGCACAGTGTAGGTATATCGTGTGGATTCCCTGAGCACTGGTACACCTCTTTCACCCTTGGAGTTGTACAAAAACATTGGACAGCCATATAAATTCAACGGAGATTCTTCCTTACAGCATTAAAAACCACCTTACAAAAAGATGCTCCAAAGAACACACTATACAAGATTCAGCTGAGATTTCCATTTCTCTGGACATACTTCTGGAAGTGAAGTGAAAATGATATGTATTAAATGCCGGACTGTAACCTTGGGCTGCAGTGCTGAGCCCAGAGCACTGAGTGCCAGATGCAGATGGGAGGACTATGGTCTCCAGAGAGAGCAGTGCCCTTCCTTTAGGGAATCCCTCCATCTCAGAACCAACAAGAATGAGGAAAGTCACGTCATCTCTTATTCTTTAAACACTCAGGGCTAGAAAAAATTTTACACTTACCATTTAAGCTAAGTACTTTGTCGAAACCACATAAAACACAACTCCTTTTCCCAAAGGCTAAGATTAAAAAAGAAGAAAAAGACTGATGGTGCTGAGTGTTTAATGGGTTGCAACTTAAAAGATCTAATTTGGAGAGGACAACCACCTCACACTGTTTAGGGAGCACAGCCTTCAAAGGAGTCTGCCTGGAGGAGCGACGGCTGGCAGCATCCTGGGGGTTCTCCAGGGCAGGGTCTGGCTCTGCTGTGGTATTGCTGGGGCAGGGACCAATGGCCCCAGGGGTCTGATATGGGGTCTTGGGCCAGGGCAGGGGAGGGGGAGGCCAATCAGGGACAATATGGCCCCGTTAGTGCCCTCAGATTTTCGGATGATATATCCAGAGTCACCAGATCTTCCTGAAAACCTTGGTGCCAAAATCTACCAAGAGGGAATGGCTTGTCCAGGAGGGACTTCAGCTGTGGCTACACCAACTCATTTTAGTATGTGAACAGTCTCCAGTCTTCTTGTTGTTTAAAGCCTGGAGAAGAAGGAGGAGATTTAACTTGACATGCAGTTCAATAAGCAGCCATGGGAGGTAACTCCAAAAGGGGCTGGTGTTCTCATCCAGTTTCATCATTTGAGACGATGGTGATGAGAGGGGTAAATTTTAGTATCGAAAAGACTAGGGGATTGAACCATTGGAATCAGGAGAATGGTCAGATCAGGAGATGGTAGATTTAAGAGAAACACTTTTTTCTAGGAAAAAAAAAAAAAAGAAAAAAACCCCACCTAGATCTTTGTCAGAGAATGAACATGAGTCAACTAAGAGAGACAGAAATTAAGATGATCCCTAGGTTGTGATTCATGCTAGGGAATGGAGCCCTGGAGAAAGGGTATTTACTGTGTGTGGGACACCTCGAGTTTAAGATGTTTGTGTGCTATACAGATTGTAATGGAGATCATTCCCCTCAGTAGAGAGGGGAAGTATATTTTAGTGTCACTGTCTTAGAAGAGCATCTGGGGCAGTATATTAACGTCCATGAGTTACCTACAAAACACTGGGGACAAAACCAAAGCTCTGAGGGATGCCAAGAAAGATGGAAAGAATAGCTAGGGGGTAGAAGGAGACCCAGGTGAATAGCCTGGAAACCATGGAAGATAGAACATTGAGGAGCAGAAAATGATCCAGAGTCTAAAAGTCAACAAATACGAGAGGAAGACAGCATAAAGCACTTGAAGCTCAGCCAGGAAAATATGTATTCAGACTGTTTGCACAGTTTCTGCTGCAGTTGTTCTGTGAATAAGTATCTGTTTATGGCAAAACCAATCCAGTTTACAACACCTATACAGATCTACACTTTTCAAAGAATATAGCCAGACATTTCACTACTGCTCTCTTTTATTGTCTTCCTGAGTTACTCCCCACAATGTCGACAGAAATCAGTGGAATTACTCCTGATTTTCAAAGACATAGACACGGCTGGAATCTGGCCCAGGAACATATCTTTCAAAATAGCTGATGGACACTGGATATGAAAGCCCTCTAAATAAGTAATGGACCCTTTCAGTGTGGCTGCTTGGTCTGTGTGCATCCTACCTGCTGCTTGCACAGCTGACACTGTAAGAGCTGCTGGAGGAAAGACAGAGACAGTAGACAACTAGGTTGAACATAAGCAGTGATAGTAACAGGGCTTGGGCAGCAGCTCTTCAGTGAGACCAAAGGCACTCCACTGTGAGACAAGCTTATGTCTGCCCAAAGTTTTTCTCACTGAACACAGAGATATTTTAGAATTTGTTACAGTGTTCCCACGGGAACTTTCCCTATGTCATGCACATTTGCCTTGCTACAGGTCACATCCTATTTCATCTTCAGTCATTATTATCATTAATGTAGACGGCGGTTGCTTTATGACGGCCTTGCAGCTCTATAGCTTACATACGTCTAAAGCCACTCCTTAAGATAAAGATTTAGTTGTCCTAATTGTTAGGATTTAGTCTCTCATTTGCTTCCTGTATACAATATGGCAAGGAAAAGGTCCTCATGGGCTTTGTTTTCCAAAGCAAGCAGACTGTTTCAAGTAAAATGTTCTAAAATAGCATCTGATGCAGTTTGCATAGGATATTCTCATTCTGATGTCTATAATGTTCTGAACCCCTAATAAAACTAGTGAAGGGTCATTAATTGTAGCTCTAACAGTTGGACCTGTTATAGGGCAGTATCCACAAGACAATTTGCAGTTTAGTGTTTTAAAAACCTGTATTTGGGAAAAAATGGTCAGTTGTACTTTTCTTCATTTTGACTACTAACATTTCAGCTGTGAACATTTTCAGACAGATGCTGTAATGCTCCCATTATGATCTCCTTTTTTCCATATATTCCTTCCAGAATTTTTTACCTGTTGGACCCTGGTCACTGTAGTCCAAGATAAAGCAATTTTGGATCTTGACCGAGTAAAGAAACATACATGTATATATATATATGAAAATATATGTGTATATATGTACATATGTACACATATATATATGTAAATATATATATGTACATATGTATGCTTTTAAATAGCTGGAGTTCTGCATTTGCTTGGCTGGAAAATTGCGTTTTAGCAAAATAGCCCTCAAAGAGGAAAAGCACATGAATATGTTGATGAAAATCAGTTTAGATCTGGCCAAGTTACAGCTTGCTGAAAATAACACCTTGCGCAAAAGCAATCTTTTTTTAGAGTGAGCACTTAAAATTAAAAAAATACTGCATGAGTGCACAGCTAATACGATCACATATTTTCTCCAATAACAGCTGTTTCTCAAACAACTCACTGTAACACCCAGCTTTTTGCTGCAGCTCCTTCCAGTACTTTCTAATAAATAGCATCCTGTGTTTCCATATGCCATATGCACAATATGTAATAAGACAGAAGAAAACACTATACGTTTATATTTCAAATATAGAATCAGCATGTCAGCGTGTAGCTGTGCGATCCAAAAGAGCTAATGGAGCAGATGAAGCTTTGGTCAGGATTGATGCCCCGTTTCCTCCTGTTTCTACAGGAGGATTTATCCTGGCTCCTTTATAACTTTAAGAGGATGGAAAGCACATTGCCCGATTGGCAATGTGCTATTGTCAAGTGTCTGCCTGGTTACAAGTCCTTATCACCCACAACAGAGCATGAGAAACCTACAGGCAGGGGGTAAGAAGTTCGACAGCGACTCCAGCAATGCTGCTTTCCCTTTGGTGGGCTGGAAAGGGGGAAATTAAATTGTCTTCTTGTTCTTTCACTATATTGCAACAAAAGAAGTCCCGACATACCTCCCTTTTACAAGTGCTTTTAGAATATCTTCTATCATGTACCCTTGTCTTCTCGGTAAAATACGCAGTGCCAGTATTTTCAGTCTCCTTTCAGTGCAGAGAGACATTGCTGCACCTTTATCATTTTCCTCATTCTTTTCTGAGCTTATATAAGGTACAGTCTCTCTGAGGTAGATCGATCGGAGTAGTACAGCGTATGCAGGTGAAGCTGCACCACTGATTTGACTAATGGCTGCCTTCTCTTCTTATTTGCATCTTTTTCCCCCTGCGTCTTAACAAGATTTTGTCTTTCAGTGCCCAGCTGCTTGTAAGCATGATACAGCTTTTGCTACAACTTGTTCTCTTCCTGAGGAGATGTTGGTCTCTTTTGTTGGGTTGATAGGAAACAGAAGGCAAGCCTGTGATTGCAGGAAACTTTTTAATATCCAGCCACAGAAGAGGGCATCCATATTGACAGTGCACCCTTAATTCTAGGTGGCTCCCTTGTCAGTTCTATAATTCTAGTGTTGAATGTATTTTTGAAGCAATACGGAAGTCATCACAGTGGAAGAAAAAAAAAAAAATCTTGAGAGAACTCTACTTTGTTGCAATTCATGTTTTATCGAAATTATCAGAATAATAAAATCAGGATGAGAAATATCTCTCCTCCCAGCATTTCGTGGATCTCCCCCTCTGCAATAATGTCAGTGTCTTCAATCAACTAGCTGATTTACTGAGCATTTTCATTAGCAGAAAGGAAGTATGACATATCCCATGCTCTTTTTGAAATCGTAATAAAAATTAAAATAATTTTTTTAAATGTAGTTCAGATAAAAAGCAGGCAATCGCCCATAACTGATTCTGTAAGTCTTAATCTAAAGCAGTGACTGGATAAAACACAACACCTTTGCTTAGATCTAAGTCTTTTTCTGACTGCAGTAGAAGATTATTCCTTTTAAACTGTTTTCATATCTCCTAAACTGAAAAACACCCAAACATACTACCTCTAATTTCCTCAGGATATAATGTATACAGAAGATGAAAATGTGTCCTGTGTTAGAATGCACAATCCATCATGCAAGATAAGACAAAAGCATATAATTACAAATTATTCTGTTCCATGAACATAACTTCACAGCTGTGCTACCTTTAAATACTCATCTTTATTGGGAAATAAGACAAGCTCAGACACAGATCGAACAAGTTAGCTACAGCGTTACTCCAATTCCCACAGATCCCCCAGTATTATAAGAGGGATTTGTTAAAACAGGAATGTTATCTCAAGCCTCCTGCATTACTGCTGTATTTGTACTCTAAATGGAGATGTGGGGGACAGAAATCTATGCCCTGTTCAAGGTCCCTCTTAAACTCACAGTTTGGCAGCTACAACAGACCACGCGTGAGAACAGTGTCCAGGCAAAGAAAAGATATTCAGAAATAAACTGGAGTGATTGTAAGAACAAATGTAACTTATTGAAAACAAAAGGGCTCCTGAGCTATTTCACTTCCATAACTCTAATTAATCAGAATTAATTTTTCCTCATTCTCAAATGTGCTTAAAAGTCAGGTTTTCTTTTAAAACATATTTTAAATGCCACTCCATTTATCTTAGATGCCCAAAGTCTGCCAGCTCTCTGTATTCACTCCGGAGCCACTGTGGCTGTACCCATTGACAGATACAATACCTTGGGTTTGGATTGTAACATCCTCCGCTAAATTTCACAAAAATAGTTTGCACAAACTTGCATAGCCCCAGGTCCTTATCATCTATGCATGACCATCTAAGCTAATTTTAACTTGCAGAGTTTCTTGAATACTCTGCAAACCTCTAGTTGCCATGGAAACCCCTGCACCTCAGCATGCACGTATAAAACTTCCACAAGGAAAACCACGGAGGGAAATAGTGCCTCTTTTCAGGTTAAAGGCCAGTTAGACTTCACGAATACTAGATATATCTAAATCAGTATTTATGCATTTCAGCAAATGACATGGTTTCACCCACAACAGATTGCATGCAATGGTACTGGGTAAATGTCCCACATAACAGAAGGAAAATCATGCTTTGATATTGTCAGCCTGGACAATACAATAAGAACCTTGCAAAATTTTTATTAAAAAATTGCCAGCCCTTGTATGAAAGTCATCTTGTCCACCCTTATCACGCTGAGGATGAGAACTGAAAAGAATAATGATGTTTTTACTTGTCCTTATAAAAAGTGGCTTCTCCCAGGCAAACAGGCAACTGGAATTTTGAAATGAAGTCTCAATAATAAGCGCTTCAATGAACTTTACAATACTAATCCGAACAAAAATCATCAGCTGAAATAAACAACGCACATAGAACTATATTAAAACATTAGTCAGTGGCCATAAATGCATGCTATTTTTGGTGGCTTTTTTAGCAAGAGCAAGCTAGTCATAAGCAAGAGAGACATACTAGAGGAAAGGGGAAGAGAGGACTATGAGCCATCTGAAATGCTCTTCCAGATGTAGCTTATCATGCGGCATCATTAGTACCCACTTTTAGTGCATGTTGGTTCTTTCTGTATTGATTGTATCAGATGGTTGGATCTGGGGTTTTTCTACCTTCCCTTTGTATCGGAAAATATAAAAAATATGTTCTAAAACATCACAAGCAGAAAAAATCAGTCAACCAGTGTAAAGGTCACAAAGGATATCCTACATGCTTCCACTCCACTGGCTATAGCTAATGTTGTTTACATTGTTTTGCCTTTTACCACCCCTCTGGACTTTGCCGTTGTTGTAGCGGGTTAAATCTAGATTAGAATTGAGGCACGCCTGATTTTGGTTCCTGGTACTGACACTTTCTGACTGTTTCAGATGGTTCGTTTAACCCTTCAGTCTCCACAAGTGTATAACGGGAGGGCACATTATTTATTTCCTGTGGGTACTTTTGGTTTGACTTTATTATACGGCATTGCAAATAGATAAAACAATGTCTATACTAAACATTGTTGTTATGCATACAAATATTACTGCTAGATTGAAAAATGAAGAAAAAGAATGATATCAAATCAAGAAGCCACAGTCAATTTATAGTTTGTATGATTCTGATCCCAGCTTACATTACTTCGAAAGCTAATGTATGAATTTTAATCAGAATGGTTATAAATTTTTTATATAAAATAAAAGAAATATCTGCGGTGCAGAGCTCGCTAAGATCCATTATGAAATAACACAAGAGATAATTCTCTATCACTTTCAGTAGATTACCTCTTCCCGATAAAATACTTTTTTATTGATTTCTTGCCTATTAAAGTCCACAGGGTCTTTCCAGAAGGGATGCTTACCAGCTTTTAACTAATAGCATTACAACATCACTTCCACCTTCTCTATCAGTAATAAAATGTAACAAAAAAAGTCATCTGCAATGGAACATCTGCTATGGAAAATGATACTGCTCTGTTCACCTTTATGTTAATGGACAAAGGTCATGAAAAATGGAAAACTAATCCAAAGTTTTTAGCAATTTTCACATGCATCCTACATGATTTGAAAATGGGCTCACTGTTCTGAAGGCATTTGGTATCCTTCATGCAGGCTTGGGTTTATACGGCTGTTTTTCAGTCCATCAGCTGATGATGGCATCAATTGCAAGAAAAGCAGAACACACTGTCAATAGCATCATCAGCATCTTTCTTATGATTAAAACTATTGTAATTCCAGTAAGTACCCCAAACAGAAATGTAAGGAGAGAGTGATAAGGTGTTAAGCATAATATATCTTCATTTAGAAGTTAGACTTGATTAAAAGTCCTTGTTCAGGTCAGGTGCCCTCTTTATCGTAATGCTCGAAATTCAATCATCCGGCTGAAAATACACAATGTATAACAAATGCATGAACTTTATAAAGTTCTTGTTTTTTAAAAAAAGGATGACTAACACGTGCAGGCCTGAATTCTGACTTGATAAGAGTGACATTTGATTTCTTTGCTATTAACCATCCAATGGAAGAGAGTGACTCAGTAAGTCTTTTCACAATCCAAGAGCCTAGAAAAGCAACGATGTCTAGCGTGATCCCAACAGATTCCATTTAAGACCAAGGAGGGATTTTACATGCCATAACAAACCACAACAGTGAAATAATATGTCAGGAAGGTGTATTTTATTTTGGTTTTACAGATAGAAAAACTTAGGGAAACTACAGTACCAAAGATCAGACAATGCATCAACAAGAAAACCAATACAGAAGCCCAGAGTCCTGACAACTTCAGTTAAGAGAACAGTAACCCACAAATTCATTGCGTGGCCATGTAGGTTGTGAAGAAGTTGATGTGTTGAATAATGTCATGAAGATGCAAACTACTATTATCTTAAAACAAGGTGTTAGGACTCCTGGCCTCTGTGTTGAAGGTGCTAACTTCCTGAATAGTTTGAAAGACGTTAAAGTCAGAAAAATACACCAAAGAACATGTCAGAAGATATTGTAGTAGCTTGTGGACATAAATTTATTTTTAAGGGGTGGGAACATTGTTTTTGCTCTTTTCTCATGTGCCTGTGCATCAGACAAGATCTGGAGTCATGTTGCAAAAGGAAGGCAACAGGTGAGACAGAGGAAAGTTCTTCTCCCATAAATGTTTGTTTGACCCAGTAGAATGAGGTTGAAAGAGGAAGTGCATACAGTACTCCCTCTATGAAGGCTATTTTATTAAATTTCCTAGTCCTTTTCTTAATGGTTTCATAGTTCTTTTGTCTGTTAGTCTTGGGATATTTTTTCAGTGAAATCACTTTGGCAGAGGTGGGAATGGAGAGAAGAAAGTTGTCAATGGAAATCATATTATCATGCTGCATTGACTGTAGATACTGTATTGGACACTTTTTTGCTGAACTGTGGCCAAAGTGTATCCATTTGGAGGATATGATCTTTATCTTTTGACAAGCAGCTACACTGCTGCCAATGCCAATTTGAATGTTAGCATATGGTTTTGTGTTGAATGTCTTTAGCTATATGCTCAGCTACTTAAATTCAGATACTTTTTTTCGCTGTATGTGAACATATATGTAGAATCTTTTGAACCCTCAAACATCTGAGCAATTCTCTGGTTCAGAAACAGTCATGTGCCAGTTAGTATTTAATAACTGCAAACACAGAATACCTGTCAGGGGGCATCTAAATGACCTCAGCATTTCCGCCTGCAGCGCTTGCGAAGCTCATCCTAAGCAAAGGTGGAGAAGTCAGGGTGACCGTGCCCGGGGAGGCCAGGTAGGAAGGAGGGCCAGGCTGCACAGTCGGACCATGCCAGAGGAGGGGAGCAGCCTCTCACACCCACACCAAAGGCAGCAGCTTCCACACAACCCTTCACTTTGGCACTAGTAGAGAAAACTCCCTCTTCGTACTTTTTTCACAGGAGCTCTTTTACGTGCTTTGCACCCTGGTGATGAGGAGCCATCTCACCAGACTTTACATCCAATTTACACTGGCGATGTTTTTTCTACCTTCCCCTCTTCTAAGTGATTGATTGCTTTAACATACTCTCTCATTCCTCCTTTGTCCCTTTCTTCATGGTTCTTTTTTTTTTTTAATCCCCCTTCTCCATACAAATATAAAACTCTTTCTTATTTTCACATTATTAAATCCTCTACCCCCAGCTCAAATGTCTATAATATGTTAAAATGTCCATGACCCAAAGAAGACCAAAAAACCCCAAGCACCAGAATGACATTTTTTATTCACAGCCAGATCCCTCCATTTGTATGATGTATAAGTTGTATATATATTATAACCTTTAAGTTGAAAAAGAAAGGAATAAAGAGATTCATTAAAATCTTGGACAATTTTTACAAAAAAAAAAAAAAAGAAGGCATAAATCTCAACACAGGGATACTTATTAAAACACATTATGATACTTCTCATTAAAAAGTTTGGTAATCTTGGAATAAAGCCTACCTCAAGCAAAACTCAGTTTAGGAAAAGCCTAGGAAGAGTCTCTGAGGAATAAAACCACTCCTGATGAAGCTTAATTGTGACTTCCCACAGTGAATAAACTATGTGAACTGAGATGTGGTGAGCTTGGGAGACAGCGGATTAGATGGATGAAGCAAACATTTCGATTGTTATCACGTGTACACTGCTTGACAAAAGACCAGGGCAGCTCCTTTTTAGCAACTCATAATTCCTATAGCCTGTGTACCTGCTAAGTAGAGAGGAGAAACTGTGGGATGCTAAACGCAGTTTACTGCTACTGCAGAAATGATTTTAGGCATTCACTGGTGTTTCTCATACATCAAAAGCAAGTAAATGACATACAGAAGATCAGCGAATTATGTCCTCAGAAACTATATGGGTTTAGATTAGCTTTAATCACAAGCATTTGTTTACACAGCATCGCATTATACTTCAAACCCCATTCTCAGCAGCTCTGATGTGTCACACAGCCTCACTTGATCATAAATATTTAAAGAGAAGCATGTCCTAATCCAGATTTTAACTTCACATATTTTTCTCTACCCTTTCTACATAGTCTCGCTGCACGGCCTCGCTCCCTTGCCCTCATGATTCTCCCCTTCCTTCTCTCATGGATTTTGTCCTTCCTCCAGCCTCAGCATTGGACCTGACCTGACAGTGCCATGGGAAGAACTGGGTCTAGGCAGGAGCGGGCAGTCGCACCCAGCCGGCACTTCCAGCTCTGGGCTTCTACTGGAAGAAAGAGTCCATGGGCTAGAGAAATTCAACCGCGAGTGAGTAAAAACAAAGAGCAGCCTCTCACGTGACAGACACTGGGAACGACACTCGGTATTTTTGGTTTCCATTGTTTCCATTTTAATTTATAATTTATGCTTACTGTTCACTATAAAGTTTTCCAGCCATTTCCTTCACACTGTCTTCAACTCCACCTTAGTTCAGCTGTCCTCAGCGTGTATTCCTTCCGTCTTGCCTTCCTCTCCCCTGGGCTATTCCCCTATCTTTTTTTTCCCCTGTACTTACCTTTCTGTCCACTAGTTCTCTTTAAACAAAATTCAGCTCCAGGAATGAAAGCAGCCTTCCATTTACTTCATGGAGAGAGAACTAAAAATCATGGAAGCAGCAGAATATTTTCACTCTGCTTGTAGGATTTATCCTTTCCTTAAATCCTGTCTCTCTCATGACTGTTTTGTTTGTAACAATTTCAGAAAATATGATGAGTTTCATTATGACCTCTTTTCCCTAGGGTGGTTTGCATGATGATGGTATTTTGTGATGAAAGACCATCCAGGGTGGTCTATAATTTACTACAATATGGTCTTCCAGATGCAGCTTTTCAACAATGCAATCCTTAGAATATACGGATTTTATTAGCTATAACTAAATGCAACCTCCTATCATAGAGACCATTCCAGCCAGGAGCTAATGAAGGTGTGAATAAAATCGAGTTTATTATCCACCAGGGTGGGATAGAAAGTTTTAGCCACCTGATGATCGTAGAAAGTATCACTTATGAATACATCGTATGTGATAAGGTGATAGTTTAATACATGTTGTTGTTCCTCGTAGTATCTGATCAAGTTATTTAGTGGATGCAAGCAGATGTTGAAAAGGACCAAGAAAATGTGGATGTTGACACTGAACGTTATGTGTTAATATGTTCCTAATACTGTACATTATGTGTTAATTGGTGAATGTAGAGCTTTCAAGGGCTTTCATTAGAAGCATTCCTCCAAACTGTTTTGTTGCTTTCCTTCTTATTTCAGCTTCTGTGAAACTCACAGAGAAAGGATTATCCATCAATGCCAATACATGAAATAAAACAATACGAATGGGCAAGAGCTTTCCTTATGTGAACAGATGATCATCAGAGACTTTAGTGAAAGGAGCTCTAATACAAAAACTCCGAATCTGTCCACTTACTCCAGGGCTGAGCTCAGTTTTGCAACACAGATCCTTCTTCTCTTCCGTCTCCTGCATGCTGCCCCATACGCAACACAACAGCCATGTTCCTGCTGGGTTTCAAATTGCTCAACAGGTAGAGACTTGCATAAAGGCAAGATAAAAAAAAAGCACGGTGACCACGTGGTGTGGAATGTACAGGATAGCTTAGAGATGGGTATTTTAAGGGAAATCATAGTGCAAAAGCCAGCTGCTGGGTGGTGCGGATGGCAAAGTCAGAGTTCAGGTTGCCTTCGTGGCAGCTGTCACACAATACTCTGCAGCTTTGCTTTCTACTCCAGCTTCTCAGATCGTCACGGATGTCTTTGAAGATGTGATTGTGTAGACCAGCTGATAAATGTCTTTAGTATTACGGAAAAAAGCCCAATTATTTACAAGATAAGACAAGTTTTGAAAGTCTGCATTCAGTAAACTATGAAGTACCGTAGTCTGTTTTGTCATGCTCTGGTTTTGTGGTTAGAAAGTAAGTTTTGGTAGCTAAAGAAGAAGTGTTACAAAACAGGTCCATTAAGCAATCACATATTCAGATGACTGTACAGAAAGAGACTAATTCCTGTTTAGATTTAGCTAAGTACACATGGTGAAAGAATACCATTAGCTTAAGTTTTCATGTTTTTCTTACTCTAGTAATGTTGTAACTTCAGCCCATGGCAAAAATGGGGCGCTACTTCTATCATGTCAAGAAAACATGGCAAATAAGTGGTTCATACAGTGCTCACTGGCTGTTTTACTAAATAATTTTGTGCTCAGATCTGGTACAGAGCCAGAGATCCTATACTAACTGCTTGGCTGACACAGCACAGCCCTAACCCTCGGGCTTGGGATTGTCCAACATGCTGATGTTCCTCATAGAGACAGGACCAGCACAGTTAGACCCTACACCCTCCTTCGCACACACAGCCTTTGGTGTAAAGGTCATTTTAGGGATAAGAGAGGTAAGTGGTGCGCTTTGAGGTGCTAGTTCCCAGGTTGTCCACATCAAGGACTTCATTTGGGAATGCCATTACTCCCTTCTAGCTCTTATAGATGAGTTTCCTCATGATAATGAGGTTTTCTGTGAGAAAATAAGGATTGGGTGAGATGAGGGAAGGTGTGGTGAATGATGAGATCTTATTCTGACGTGAAGGTGACCCATGAGAAATAAGGAGAGGAGGCTAGAATTACAAGCCTGGAAATGTTCCCAAATCCTCCAGGATAGACATAACCCTGACCTGTTTTTAGGATTTCAGTTTATCCCAGGGCAGGGGCCAGACTGGACTGATCCTGTTCTCAGTTACGGTGCTGTAACAGTCCTCCAGATGAAATCCTGACTTTACTGAAACCTGCTGAACTCCTCCAAGTCCTTAGCAGGACTAGAATTTTAGCCTTTATTTTATGATTTTTTTTTTCTCTAACTACATATATATGTGTGTAAAAAAAAGAAATCAGAGATATTGCTGTCATATGCCCATTGATTCACCGAACACGGTTCGTAGATTTGCTGTCCCTCTACTCAAACCAAGAACTGAGGCCAAATATCTCTTTTTATTTAAACTGGATACTGTGATTTTAAAGAAGAATCACAAGGTGGTTTTTTCGTAATAAATTTGAATTCATTGTTTTTAAATACAGTTGACAATCAGAACTTTTCATTTGAGTTGTTTACAGTTAGTAGTTTCTCAATGGCAACGTTTGTGTCTCAGTTGGAAAGGAGAGCCATCACACTAGCAAACCGAAAACAAGATATGAAAACTACACTTGTTAGGACAACTGTACTAGCAATCTTTTGCTATGAGTGCATGTAAAACTGTGTTTGGAGAAGGACCTCACCATCTCTATGTTATATATCTTCACTAACTATAAATGTCTACTACGAGACTGCTAACTATCCATTTAAGTTCTCAAACCCCTTTTTCTTCCTACCTCTCTCGATATCCTTTTTACTTTACCTGAATATGAAGGCGAATATATTATTGTTTTCACAGATGTCGACAGTAGAAAATCCTTGTTATTTCTCTTTCTTCATGTTTACATTAAAGATACTGTCATCTGTCGTAGTAACAAAATCTAAGCTCAGCATGTAACCTAAGGGAATAACTATAACTTTGAAAGACAAAGAATAAACTTTTCTTGTGAGGAATTTGCAAATGAATATCCCTTGTTCACATTGTTAATTAACAACTATATATGTGTTGTGGTTTGGGTTGAACTCGCCGCTGAGACAAACAACAGATGCCCTCCCCCATCTCTCTCTCCAAGGAGAGGAGGGAGAGATAAAGAGATTTATGAGTCTAGAAAAAAACTTAACTACTTTAATGAAAACATTAATAAATTAATAAAATAATAAAAAATAAAATAATGAAATATATACAATATATATAAACCATACCAAGCTCCCAGGATGACGATCACGTCACCACCAGGCACTGGGAAAGTCCCAGTCTGGACCCAGCGGCAGACAGGAACTGGATTCCAGATCTGGATTCAGGAACACAGGGGTAGGGATCAAAAGCAGACAAACAGACAGGGTCTTCCTTGGACATTGGCCTCTGAAGAAAGAGAGCTGACCCTTTGATCCCTCAGCTTTTATATCGAGCATGGGGCAAATGGGATGGAATACCCTGTTGGTCAGTTTTGGGTCACCTGTCCTGTCCACTTCTCCCTGCAGGTGCGACCCCTCTACGCTTTTCTGCTTCCAACCCTCCAATGGGGCAAATAACAAAGTTAGCTGGCCTTGGTTGTTGTAGCAATAAGTATAAGCAGGAGCCTCTCTGTGCACCTTGGCATAATCAGGTCTTATCACTCTCAGAATGAACAGTTTCTCAACAATATGCTGTTAATTTCAGAGAGTTTAGCTGGTTAGAAGAGGCTTAGCCAAAAGGTAAAATTGGTTCTGTTTTACCTCAAACCAGGACAGTATGAATCACCAGATGTAGAATTCCAAAGAATAGATTACATCATTTGTCTAAGATCATATGGCAAAAGTGCATCAGAATTTAAAATACTACTTATTTCCAGCCAGTACTCCTCTGTTTAACCGTAACTTGATGGTATTGAAGGCAGCAGTTTATATATGATAGTTTTACTTCTTGCTGGGTGAATACAATGGTGGTAGTCTAAACTCCTGTGTATAATTCTTTTTCCCAGTGATTGCCCTTTTAATTAACCAGATGAAGTCACACTTCATTCAGAAATTCTAAAAAGTTCTGATTGTTAACTTTATTTTTTGAAATACAAACATGAGGGTATTAAGAAAAATATATTGTGGACCTTTGAAAGTAATTTATTTCCACGTTTAAATAAATATTGAATTACTTTAAAATCCTTAAGTCATAAACTATAAAAAACACATTAAGAAATACACCACATTTTAATAGTCCTGATTCTGCCTTTTGATTTCCTCCCACTCATTTTAAATCTTATAAAATATTGAAAAAATTTTAAAGTGAAACCTTTAATTTACGTAGAAGCAATGTTGTATAGATATTTTAGATTCCACATGCTGTATTCCTCTGAAGCCAATGTGCATTTGCAGTGCTTCTTTTGCTATGCACACATGTATATAGCACTGTAATGCCAGGAAACATTAACATGATAATAGCTGCAGGTATGTAATAAAATTTAGAATGTAGAATATGTCTGCATATTATTAAAAAATGAACAAAAAATTAACAGACTTTCCTCCATCAGTTTTAAGATATTAAACAATATGTTGGTGGCTACACTTATTCTGCAGGCTATTGGAAGGTGGCATTTAATGCCTTTGCCAGCTCAAGTAGAGCCTGATATCTGTTCAATCGAGTTTGCCTTTCGGGCATTTCTAGAGATACTTACAGCCTCTGCACACATATAATGCTTTCTGTCTGAAAATGAAACCGTTATCCCAGTGCGCTTTCAAAACTGCTGAACTCTCAGGCGACTGTGCAGCCTGCAGTACTTTGAGGAAAAGTCACATTATACTTGCTCTGCGTTTTTATTTTTATAAGAATTGTGAACAGTTCAACGGTGTTCTTGTGAACACAGAGATACACAAAAGGTACGCATCTGTAATGCTCAAAACTTCAATGTATACAGAAGGTAGACTAAGGACCATATGCTGTTTTCCCTTTATAGGGTATAGAATTGTATTTAGGATTTTTGTTAGTAGCACTACATTTAACTTACAAAGTGTTTAAATCAATGTGACAAAACAGCACAGAGGCACCCTGTGTTGTGAATACCCCCACTGGGCCTCCTATTCTGTTCGTTTATTGGGGGCATAAAGGAGCTGAACTTTTAAATTCACAGTGTAAAAAGGTCTCCTGACTTTTAGAGTTTTCTGAAAACTACCCGTCAAACCTTAGGATGACCTATCGGTATTGCTGTTATGTTGCATTCTTTCTACATTACCATAACCATAGTTATTAGTTACTTTGCATTAAGTACAATAATTTTTTTGAAGGGACGGTGGACATAAGTGAGTCATTTTTAGATCCAAGTCTCCTTTTTGTACGGTATAATATTCATATGTACAGGATCTGTCCTAAAGATTGCCAGCCATTCTACTGCTGCTAAATCCTTTTTCTTAATTGATCTTAACTTTCTTAATTAATCTTGTAATTCAGTTACACTCGAAAATTTCCTTTACCATGCTGACATTTTATGTACCTAACTTGTGGCACTGATGTTTTTCTTCTTTCCTTTAAGGTGGGCTATCACATTATGCTGTTGATATACTGTAGCAGTGATCCATCAGAGCTGTGTTCCCCTTACCTTTGGAAGAGCATTTCTCCCCATTTTTAGAATTGAGATTTGGTTGACGCTCCAGATTCTATATAATTTCTTTCAGAAATGTTAAGGAAATTTAATGACCAGTCAGGGAAAACTCATGCCAAACACTGCCATCAGTCACTCTTTTTTTACAGACTTATCCTTTTATCTGTCAGCACATTGCACATCCTGAGAACTCACTACAAAGGAGTTGACTGGGGACTTGAACTCTGGCGTTTATGCAAAGCATGAAGGGACATATTTGCTTTCATACTGAGAGGGATCCTTATGCAAATGATGTGGTAAACAGAGAAAAAACTGAAAAATGGCTGATTTATTGGAAGTGACTTGGATTACCAGTCTCTCTCTCTGTGAAGCTGGCATTTATAATCTTGATGTTGGCATTTATATCACAGTGTTAGGGGTTTTGAAAGTTCTGTTGTCATGATTGCTCATATTCCATAACATGCTTTGGACAGATGATTCCCACATGCCTAATCCATTCTTCTCGCTCAAAGGAAGGACGTAATTACCTGCTTGAGCCAAAAAGGGTACACAGCACGAAGATATCGGAAAATGGGTGATTACAGAGATGATGACCCTGTTAGCACTGTGATGAACTTGGCATTATTACTGTTTTTACCTAAGCCAAGAGGCTGGGATTGTTTTCTATAAATTGAGATGAGAAAATTCACAGCCTACACTTATGTTCCAAACATAGGAACTTTTTTCCAAGTTTCCTTTTTAAGTATATAATTGCTAAATTCATCCATAATAAGCAGAGATTGGTTAATTTTACTATAAATGCTGAGACGGTGGGTCTTGGAGATAGATTTATTGGAATTGCAGCCCCAGTTACTACAGAATTCATAGCTGACATGTTTAGCATGTCTTTTGCAGTGGTAAATTGCCATTTTGCAATTGCCATTTTGCTCGGCAGTGTATTGAAATTAATCTACTACATAGAGAAGCCTGTCTTCTCATTTAAATAATTATTGACCTACTTCTTTTTTTTTTCTTTTCTTTTCTTTAGTGAACCTGATGGCAAAAACCGCACACTGTCAGTAAGACAGGGTTATCTTTCTGCATAAAATGACTGACTGCATTTTAATCAAGCAGAAATGAAAAGAGTTCAGAGGTAAGTGACAAAAATAATTAGACTAAAGGAAAACCTTCCATATGAATAAGAACTGAAAAGTTTAGGTTCAAAAGGAAGTGAATAAGAAGAGACATGAAGAAGTAGACTGTTAATGATATGGTGCATTAAAAAAAGCATGGCCAGCAGATTGAGGGAGGCTGTCCTCCCCCTCTGCTCTGCCCTGGTGAGGCCACATGTGGAGTACTGTGTCCAGTTCTGGGCCCCCCAGTTCAAGAAGGACAGGGAACTACTGGAGACAGTCCAGTGGAGGGCTATAAAGACGATCAAGGGACCTCCTCTTATGAGGAAAGGCTGAGAGAACTGGGTCTGTTTAGCCTGGAGAAGAGAAGACTGAAAGGCGACTTCATCAATGTTTATAAATATCTAAAGGGCGGGTGTCAAGAGGATGGGGCCAGACTCTTTTCAGTGGTGCCCGGTGACAGGACAAGGGGCAACGGGCATAAACTGGAACACAGGAAATTCCATCTCAACATGAGGAAATACTTCTTTACTTCAAAGGTGGCAGAGCACTGGAACAGGCTGCCCAGAGAGGCTGTGGAGTCTCCTTCTCCGGAGGTATTCAAAACTCACCTGGATGCATTCCTGTCCAGCCTGCTCTAGGTGAACCTGCTTTGGCAGGGGGATGGGACTAGATGATCTCCAAAGGTCCCTTCCAACCCCCACCATTCTGTGATTCTGTGTGATTCCGTGATATTTGCCAACTGCAAGCTGTGGGGATTCTCCCACCTTCCTTCCTCTTAAGCATTTTTCTGGGAACCCAGAAACTGAAAAATAATGTTCAATCACTTGCCTAACTCTGCTGTGTCAGTCCTGCTGTGTCAGTCCAAAATTTGCCTAAGTCACCCTTAAATTAAAATGCATAAACATGCTACACCTTTTACCCCACAAATCTGGAAGCACTTTCTTACCTTCTTCATAAACATTTCCCATGTTTTAAACATTCATCATTAAAGTTAATCAGGGAGAATGAACAAGCCCCCTCAGAAGTCTTGGGCAGAGCCCACGGGCCACATCAATCCTGCCTGATGAGTGCTGACCAAAGCCTCCCTAAAGGCTGCCCTCACCTCCTTCTCCTTCAGCCAGACATAGAGATGATGCCATCAAGAATACAGGAGCAGAGAAAGGGAGAAGTGGGACCCAGCTCGTCCAGTTTGGAAAGAGCCCAAGGACCCTTCTTCCTGACGTATGGACATGGCCACTGCTCCCTCTGACAGGAAAAATTCTCCATTGCCTGTCCCTGAGCGCTGTGGAGTAGTATCGTGTGTCTAGTAGATAAGAGGGTAGGCATATTGACCCTTCTTCTTATGAGGGTTTCATAGTGTATACAGCAAGGGATGAGTGAAGATATATGCAGCTGAGCTAAGGCTTTCTACATCACGTGTCAAGTATACCGCTCTCCTTAAGAGATAATATGGACATAAGCATTATCTATTTTTTTTTATTGCTATTGTGATACTCCTGTGCAGGTAGTTTTTATTTTCTGAAAACTGTTGCACAACTCTTCTTTCACTTGGATTATACAAATGACATTTAAGGACATACTCCATATGGAAACCTGAGGCAATAACTGTTTCAATGTACCATAAAAGTCAGGAAATGAGCTTTGTTTCACCAAGAGAAAAGCCCTTTCTGGCCTGAGCTGTTCCTTTTAGACCTACCTCAATGTGGATTTTCCTGCTCAGTCATTTCATTGGTGCGAAGAAAGTACAGGAATCTTTTTATATCAGCATTTCACTTATCTCTTTAAAACACTTATGTGCTGTGCAAGAGACTGTTTAAAGAAATGGATCATGGAGAAGCAGGTGTGCAAAGATATGCGTATGAAGGAGGTGAGCATAGCTGCCCACCCCTGTAATGTCAGCATTTACAGTTTTGCCATGGTGTCCGTACCTCCTCTGTCTCTGTCAGGGTACCGTGCTGCACCACCCTGTGTATATATGTACGTGCATGAATAGGTGTGCCTGTGTGGATGTGCAGGAAGCAACAAATAGGAGCAGGACAGTTGTGTTGGTAGTAATGGCAGGTTTGTGTGGGTGAAGGTAGATGCACTGTGTCTTACAAACCTAGGACGACAGGAAAAAATGGCTCATTAAAGCCGTATGTAAGAAACAGGCGACTCATCTAATAAGTCATGATTGATTCATGTGCCAAAGCCCCCATATCAAGATTCAGAGCAATTACAGTTGAGTCACGCAGACAAGGAGACGAACTCCGAGCTGGCGCAGGTATTGCCGAGGCATGATACAGCAGCAATCACCTGGGGTGGGGAGAAGGGAGGTGCCACTTCAAAATCCTGGGCAGGGCTCAAGGCCACATGATGAGATCAAAGGAGCAGTGTTTATTTTAAAAGAAAAAACATTTCTCCTTCTGTCTGGATATGAAGAAAAGCTTAAAAATGTAACAGGCTACCAGTTGCTTAGTGTACAGTCTGAAATATTAGCCTAATTAGGAGTAAACTGTCCTGCTGTGCCTCTCTGAAATGTGTTGCCAGCTAAAGGAGGAGTGCGTACTGTAGGGGCGAGGAGGAGCAGAAGCAAGGAGAAGGTCAGCCACTGCAGCTGAATGCAAAACCGGGCCTTCCTTTGGCCCCAGAGGGGCCCTGGGCATGAACTTCTTCATGAAAAACCTATCCACTTACATTTTCTTTCTCCCCTTCACATGGTGACTTCATGAAACTATGAAAAGATGATTTATGAAGCATGAAGTACAAGAGGGCTATGAGTCACAGTCAAGCTGTGCAGGTTCATTCAATGAAGTGTTCCACGCTAGACCAGCTATTATTCGTATTCACTGCCTTGGTTGAAGATTCCTCCACTGCTTTGCACTGCAAACAAATAAAGCATGTAGTTAACTACGGTACCTACTGGAAACACAGCCATGCATCTTTGGGAGACTTGCCCTGACACAGCAAGGGATCAAACAAAGTGCACTTTGGGGAGATGGTAGCCCTCAGGAGAGTTCAAAGTGTCAAAGCGTTCTGTCAGCATCGTCTAATGAACCAAGTATTTCCAGGCGCCCAGTCCCCGTGCAGCGGAGGTGCAATGCGGATGTGTTGCAAGAAGTCTCACTCTGAAGCTGCAGATTGCTGCACTTCTTCCTTGGCCTGTTGCCTCTCTCGTAATGTCCCTGTGTGGCAGGACACCGGTTGTCACTTTAGACTAGGTTTTTATGGGTCTTCAGCCCCCGTTCTTTTCTCTAGCAGAAGTCTGCCAATCCTGCTGTCTATTTAAACCTGCCAGGTTTCTCCTACATGAGTTTATTGTAGCAGCTCCCCACTTTCTTATTTAAAACGTGCAGAAATTTATAGAAATACATACACCCTGATACAATCATTTAAATTAAAAAATCTTAATACTCACCAAACACATAATACATTGGAAACACAACAGGTTTAGTAAGATTTTTGTCTAAACAATTAAATGTATCTCTGGGTAATAAATTTCCATTATTACTTTGAGAGAAAAATTAATTCTGTCAGTCACTACCTAAAATAAAAGTGGCATTGTTATTTCCTAAGTAACTCTCACTCTACATTCTTTGCTGAGGGAGTATTGATTTGAGGCTTCGAGAATCTGGAAATGGAAAAATTACAAAATAAAACAATGTGTTGAGAAATGCTTGTGATTAGCTTTTCTTTAGTTAACACAAAAATAAATATAAATACAAAAATAACATTTCCAACTTAATATCTGCACTGCCTATCATTCTGTGCATGTTCTCTTTGTGGATGCATAGGAATATAGATACAATGACCACTGATGAAAAAAATTGCAGAGGTGTCTTTCGGTACTCGGACTAGAACTAAGTTCACATGCTGGGATGAATGTGAGGTAAAAAAGGCAGTTTCATAAGAGAAAAAAATTACCTAAAAAGAGCTAAAAATGTACAGTATGGAGTAACAAAAGCAGCAGGACAGATTGGAATAGCTGCTGCCCTTGGAGGCTGTTATCTCAAGCCTCTGTTCGGTCACGTCGATCTGCTTATTGGACATTAGGAACTACCATGATTGAAATCAAGCAAAATAATTGCCATTAATAATGACTATTTTATTATTAAGAAAAGGAAAGGATAATTCAGGAGGAACAGCAGTGCAAAGAACAGATATTTCCTTCTTTTCTGTATCTCTCTGTAGAAAGTTTAAGCTGATGATGATACCTTTGAAAGTGAGCCTGTTCTTGGAGGGGCCTAACAAATCTTGGTCTCACCTGGAGACAGGGGGATAAAAGCTCTAAAGCTGAGGGTGGGACAGAAATCCAACTATTGGTTACTCTAGGGGACACTTCTAATCTCTTTGTTCCCTTAATAAAAAGAAGAGTCTTATTGGAATCTACCACAAATACCTGAAAAAAATTTATAGAAAGACTGATAAATTCTTCTTCTGTGGAAAGACAGAATGTGTGTGCTGTATCACAGATAATCTAAGCAGTTTATTACCTTTATACTGCTTATTAATTGTATAAGTTATTTATTATATTGATAAGTGAGAGAAATTATGAGGATCAACTTTTCAGTAAACTTTTTTCATTTGAACAGCATTTAGAGGCCAGTTTTTATATTTTCAAAGTTGAAAATCTGTTTCAAATAAATCCAAATAATATTGCTCATGTAAATCTTTCATCTCACTAAATTAATGAAGGGTTTCTGACTTTTAAGTAGTCATTCAAGAATGCATTATCTTGTTTTCATAATATGTCTTCTCTTAAAAGAGTGGGTGTAATGTGAGTCATTTCTTTTTGAGTTGCATAAGCCATCAATTGTGTATGACAGCTGGCAAAATTAACTTCTCAATTAATATAAATATTCTAATATAAATAGCTACTTTTCTTAGTGAACAAAGTACCACCTTGCTATACTGTACATAGTATGCATTCAGACAATAAGGGTACCGAAAAATAACTCTCTGGCATGTGCTAAGATATAAAACATTTGCATCTGTAATCTTAAAAGAGAGATACTGTCTCAAACATTTAAATAAACAAGGTTTTCATCCAAGAAAGAGAAGACAAATTATACAGAGGCAACAAGCAATCTTGGTAGAACATTTTGAATGGTCAAGGCTTGTTTTGAGATGAAAGCATTCAAAAAGTTCACAGCAGAAAATGTCTCCAGTAAGAAAAACTGCAGCACCTTTTGAATATATTTAAATGGAAAATTGGTGCCATGAAAGAAGGTGTCACGGCCCCGCAGGCACTAATGAGCCTGACTGTCCCTCCCCACGATGCCCATGGCCCAGGACCCCACGTCAACCCCCAGGGCTCCTGCCCCAGCCCCAGCATCACCGCAGCAGGGATGGTGTCCAGCTCCCCACAGCCCTGACCTGGCCCACCATGGGCCAAGCTGAGCCGGGCCCACATCCTGTCCCGGCCTTGGCTCGTCCCTATCCCCAGGGAGAGGACCCCCGGCCACTCCCAGCCCCCAGCCCCAGGGAGCTGCCACGGGTGCCCTGGCAGGGTGGACACTTTACAGGGCTGCTTCCAGCTCTGCAAAAACATACCTACATTCCTCAGCCCAATTTCTTTGCAGTGTTTTTTTAATCCACAAATTTATGTTTAAAACATAAAAATGTTAGAAAGTCTGCTTTCTTGAGATAAAGAACCTATGCATGCTAAAGCTTGAAAGGCAGAGATTTCCCATTCTTCCGCTCAATCATAGGAACACTAGTTGTCAGATTTTATAGACTGCTTCTTGACCAAGTAGCTTTTTTAATGAATTTTAACTTCCAACTGAACACTTGCAGTAAGTATGTCATATGAATCACAACGTCCAAGGCTCACCTAGATTTTCTAACACAGATTAGAGAGAACAATATGGAAAGCTGAAGCAAGTAAAATCTGTAAAATACTTTTAAAACATCACAGAATCACGAGGCAATTTACACTGGAAGGGACCTCTGGAGGCTGTTGAGACAAATACTCTGCCCAAAGTGGGGTGGGCTCATAAGTTTGATTGAGTTGGTTTTGTCCAGTCAAGTTCTGAATTTCTTGGAGGATGGGGATGCCACAGCCACTTTGGATGCCTGTTACAGTGCCCACACATGTCCAGCAGAGATGACTGTTCCCTCAGACCTAGCTGGAATTTCCATTGTGGCAGCTTGTGTAGGTTGTCTCTCGCCCTTTCGGTGTGCTCCTCTGAGGAGAGTCTGGCTCTGTTTTCTCTAGAATTTCCCCCCTTCCCCCATTAGATATTTGAAGACAGTAACAGGAACCCCCCTGAGCCGTCCCCTCCTCCAGGCTGACCAAGCCCAGCTCCTTCAGTCTCTCCTTGTACATCATGGCCTCCAGCCCCCTGACTATTTTAGTGTCCCTCCAGTGGACTCACTCAGGTTTAGTAACAGCTGCCTTGTAACAAGGAGCCCATACCAGGACACATTACCCCAGACACAGCCTCAGAAGCACTGAGTGGAAGGATCACCCCCCCACACCCCCCGGCCTGCTCTTTGTGCTCCATCCAATGCAGCAGCACAGTGTGTGGTTGGTCTTCACCACACGGGTGAACTTCTGACTCCTGGCCAGCTTCTTGTTTGTGAGCTCCTCTTCTGCAAATCTGCTTTCTACCCAGTCAGTGTCCAGGCTGCATGGTTGCATGATATTTTCCCATCCCAGATGCAAGACTTTGCATTTATCTTTCATGAACTTCATGAGGTTTCTTTTTATGAGGATTTCTCCAGCCTATCAGAGCCCCTCTCAAAGACAACCCTGCCCTCCAGCACTTCGGTGTTATCTGCAAATTTGCCGAGAGTGTGTTCCACCCTGTCATCCACATCATCAATGAACATATTAAACAGTTTTGACCCCAGTATCAGTCCCTGGGGAACATCGTCATAACTGGACACCAATTGGACTACAAACCCCTTGAGTCCAGTTGTTGTTGGTAAATATATGCTGGCCATTCCCAATCCCTTTCTTGTCCTTCATGCCCTTGGAAATGGCTTCAAAGATCATAGAATCATAGAATCTTTTAGGTTGGAAGAGACCCTTTAAGATCATCGAGTCCAACCATAAACTTAACACTGCCAAGTCCAACACTAAATCATGTCCCTAAGTGCCACTTTTACACGTCTTTTAAATATCTCCAGGGATGGTGACTTGTCCACTTCCCTGGGCAGCCTGTTCCAATGCTTGATAACCCTTTCAGCGAAGAAATTTTTCCTAATATCCAGCCTAAACCTCCCCTGGAGCAAGATAATTTCTCCATCACTTTGCCAGGAATTGAGTTGGGGCCAACTGTCCTGTAGTTGTGCTGTAGATAGACCTTCCTTCATGCACTTCTTTAAGATGCCTTTTTCCAGTCACTGGGGATGCCCCCCTGACCACCACAGCCTTTCAAAGGTGATAGCGACTGGTCTTGTAATCCTGTGGCCAGTTCCCTCAGCGTGCTGTCTGGACCTAGAGATTTCTTTATGTCCAATGTGCTTAAGCAGTCCATAACTCAATTCTCTTTTATTATGGTCAGTACTTCTTTCCCCCAAACCCAGTCAGTCAGTACAGAGATCTGGAGGTGCCTGAGGAAATACCTACTCAGTAAAGACTGAGGCAAAGAACATACTTCTTTGTGTTTTCCATGTTCTTTTTCAACCACTCCATTCAGCAGCTGGCTGCATTTTTGCTGATCTTCATTTTGCTGACAAGGTACCTATAGAAGACCTTTTTACCTTTTACATTTCTCACCAGCTTCAAATCCAGCTGAGCTTTGGCTTTTCCCCGCGTGCCTGGGCAATGCCTCTGCACTCCTCCCGGGTAGCCTGGCCCCAATTCCACCTTCTGTACATTTCCTCTTTGTATTTAGGCTCAGTGACGTGCCCTCCTTTCAACCAAGTTGGCTCCCAGTCATACCTGCTCGATTGCCTGCTTAAACATATTAAGGATTTTCAGACAAAAAACCAAACTATAAACTTGTTATATACTCCAAGCATCTTGGTTATAAAATGTGTAGGTGTTGTTATCAATAGCTATTTTGAATAGCTTTGATGTGCCTGAGTCAAGAATATATCTCCTTTGACATCTAGATTCATCGATAAAAAATCAATTTAAAAAAAAAAAAAGAAAATATCTATCTAAAATTTGTCTTCTTCCTAGATTTCTTATACTTATTTCTTACAACCAAGTCTCTAAGATTCTTTCCTGCTTCCCTTCTGTATAGATGTACAGATGTATGGATAAAGTAACATGCTATCAGCCTGTATATTTATTGTGTGAGTAGTAGAACATGGTAATTCATCCAAGAAGTAGCACTCCTTTGCAGTAGTCATCTTAGCTATTTTATTGACTATTCAAAATTCAAATTGCTTCATTGTTTTATCTTTATTAGTCATCTATTTAATTTTATTCTAACAAGTCTATTATTCTGCTACATCTTGTATTCTAATACGCCTAATGCATCTTAATATATCTAATACGTTCTAATACATCTTGGTACAGAATGGAAACTGTTGAATCACAAATTGGTAGAATCATGCACACTTTTATGCTTCATTACAACCATTATAACTCATACAGAAATTACCTTCTCTCATTTACTGTGTTAACTGCCATGTAAAATGAAAAAAATCAAAAAACTGAAGAAAGTTGCAGGAAAAAATGGAAATTGCAAAGAATTTACTTAAAAGTGTTGGAAAAGTCCTTTGAAAGCAAACCATATAGATCATGAGATGATAACAAAATATTATCTTTCAGCTGTGTTATTGTTTGCACTTATGACATGAAGGTTATTTACCCTATGAACTGAAAACTCTTTAACCATCTGGCTTCCATTATCTCCTCACATCTCACAGACTGAGCAGGAGGAGGATGTGTCACTGCCCAGGTAGTATTTAGGTAAGGATAGCAACTGGGAGGATTAGTTGTTCATACGTGAAGTGTGGTGACTCAGTGCCCTCGGTTGGAAGTGCTCCACCTTTGAGATGAGAGAATGACAGAGAAATCCTCTCTCCCATCTGAGGACCATGGCACGTAGCTTCATAATTATGGTCAGACTTGCATTCTGCTTTTGGTTCTGCTGTGGCACATTGGCCCCTAATCCCGACAGTCCCAGGGGAGTAAAGGAAGCTACTTAGTCTAACCAGCTTGTTCCCAAGACTGACACTGACTTACTAATGTGTCATATGTAATTGCTTTAAAAGGTACTTATGATCTGTGGGTTGCAAAATGTTACAAAACCCAGATACTTTCACAAGGTAAGCTTGTAGCTGCAAGTCAACTCAACGGGTGAGCTAAGAGACATATGGATGAAAGAGTCAACCTTTTGAATCCCCTCTACTTACCTCGAGAGAGAGTCATTGCCAGTCAGCCAAAAGTTGCCTCATTTGGAATCCCATCACAGGTCTTGAGGCAAAAAGATCCAGTCTTTTACCCCTGGATGTGCTTTGGTAAAAATCAAAGATGTGTAAAACGCAGAGATAGAAATGGATTATCACCAGGTGTATTAACAGCTGACTTGTTGAAATGAAAATTTAAAAAGTTAATAAAGAAAATGCATGTGCTTGTGAGTTACAGTGGGTATCTGAGACCGACGAATAAGGACAAGATTTTTCATATGAAGAAATTATTTCTGGAGTGATATATGTGTTTGTATTTATGACTATAGCTGAATCACTCTGAAATGTATTTACATATTTTTCCAGATCATCCAACAGAAAATCATATATATTAGGATATTCAAATACTGATAAGAAAACAGGCAACATTATTGAGGCCACCAAAAGTGTAGGCCATGTTTACCCACCTTTTTGCTCCACTTGCTCATAGTAACCCATCCCAGATCTCATCACCCACTTTGCACACAGCTGGGGTGCATCAGCCCGAACTGTGGATTCTTCTGGAGGAGTCAAGGACCTAAAGGTTCAATGTTGCAATTATTTCCCAGAAATCAAGTGCCAAAGTGCATGTATTGCTTTTGGGAGCAGAGAGTAGGTCTGTATTCATGTTACGAAATCTCAGAGAGAATATGCATATATATGTACACTCCAGCAGGAAGCTGGATTTCTTGAGCTAGAAGTAAGGCAGATTTCTAGCCAGTCCCCTCCTTGCAGGATTAATACTCTATTTCTTCTTCTAAGTATTGAAGCAGGATCAATTGTTGACAGCAGAGAAAATCACTAAACTTTTGAGTCCTTTATCAGTAACTTCACAGGGTTTGATCTGCAGAGCTTACGCTGGTGTAGTTCATTGCAGGTTGATGATGGGACATTGACACGTTGTCTGTGTCACCTGGGGATGGAGCTGGTGCAGATGGGGAGCAGCAGCCAGGGTGGCACATGGAAACCAAATGCCTGGAGCCTCAACATGCACCAGCACATGCTGAGCGTTTGATCCTGCCGATACTTTGCAGTGGGACAATCCTCGATTCCTAAAATTGGCATCTGATTTCCATCCTGGACTCAGTGGTGTTCCACATTGCTCAGAGCGCCTGACACTTCCAGGGAAGGCTGATCCTGCTGTGTCTGTGCAGGACCAAGAACATGCATGAACAGTAAAGTTGCTGATCCCAAAAAGTGCCAGAATGACTACATGTGCAAAATGAGCTCATCTGGTTGAAAGAGTGACGGTGGTGTGAAGCATCTTGGCTGGGATGGTGCTGTGCCCCGTGGCAGTAGGGCCAAGGGCCAAGTTTACCTTGCAGACTGACTTGCACAGTGGCTGAATGCCCTCAGGGACATGATCTTGATACTCATCAGGTACTCATCAGGAAATACATTTATAAAGAATTCCATAAAATTATACTCTTCAGGGCACAAGTCAATTATTAAACAAAAGAAAATAAGCATAATCCCTGGCAATTGTGTGTTACGGTGCTGCATCAGGCTTTTAAAATTCTGTTGCAGTTTTGGTACGTGCCATTTTCTGACATTTTCTGAAGTATAGAGGAGGTAGGAAACAGAATCTGAACCCAACGCTTGGTGCGAACAGCAGTAGTTTTTAGAATTCATGCTGTTTAAGCAAGTTATGGACCCAAAATCTGCTCAAAGTCTATTGAAAGATTTTCTTTGTTAGGATGCCTTAAATTCCCAGTAGTCCCAGTTTCTCTATGTAATCTGGCTGTACGCGTTATTCTTAAGAGTCCATTTTCCCTACTCTGATTCTCTTTTGCAGGAGAGTTCCACCTACTTGGAGCTTCCAAACCAGTTTCATGTCTCTCAATTCTGATACTAATTTAGTTTTAGGGTTAAGTCCTGTGCAAATGAAAATATTTCATTGTAGAAACAGAGAAGATAGAAAGTTGCTCATTGTTTTTGGTCTGTCCTACCGGACAAGTCCCTCTTTAAAGGGTTCGTATGCTTATACTCACCTCCGACGCTCCTTGTGCTTACCTCATGCTTGTGGTGGTTGTTTCCACCTACGCCACACTTTCAGAGATTACTGGGTTTTGATTTGACTCTTCAGATGTGGTAATTAACGATAAATAGCATGTGGTAACCTCAGAAAAATACCTAAATACTCCTTGGTGCCTGAGGAGAATGCCTTAGAGAGCTCCGGGTTTCCTCAGAAATTCTATGTATTTCTTCCACCGGGCCATGATAAATGTCTTCATGACAAACGCAAATATTCTTTTGATGGGTGTTACATGCAGTCTTTTAAAAGAAACTGAATACATGATTTCCAAGAAGAAAAAGAAACTGAACATATAATCTTTGGTAATCTGAATGCATCTTCCAAGCTAATAAGTGAAAAATAAAAAAAAAAGGCACAAGTGAAAATTGCACCTGGTTGTTACAAATACTATGCAAGATTTCTGAGAGTGAAAACAAGATGAAAGAAATCTTTTTTTTTTTTTTTTTGGCATTTACTTCATGCAGGTGACAGTATTTAGCTGACTGCTTTTCCCTAGTGAGGCCAGATCAAGCAGATACTTGCTTAATTTTACAGACATGAGTAACTAACTCCGCGCGCTTGAACACCACCAGGCATTACAAAACCAGGGTTCTCACCAGCTTGTGCATGATAACACGGATCACCTTTGCAGCAGGTCATGAATGACAGTGTAAAATCAGAGAACTGCTTAGGCAGACACATATGTTTTTCACGCCAATGTAAGTGACTGTCAGGCACAGCCGCTCAGGGCTTTCCTCCCAGCCCATGCGGCCTTCACTGCGCTGGCAAAACACTCATTGGACATGGGCAGTTTGTATGAAGAACCAGCAGAAAACGATTTACTTTATATTTTTAGTAGGAGGCATTCTCTGATCATTTATTTCCTGGGATGAGCTGCCCATGGAAGCAGGAGGAGCCAACACTGGAGATGATGTAGGGTGAGGAGTATTTATGGCTTTGGGAGAGGAGAGCAGGAATGTAACAGGCCCACTTGAGGTCAGTTTAAGTCGCTGTAGTACCACACCCAATAGGCAAACGTATTACCTGAAATGACTTTCAACTATTATTAAACTTGATTAACTTTCATACTGACCATTTCTCTGAAACACCAGCTGGCTCTTCTTTTTCCCTGTCTAGAGAAATGATTCTGAGACGTTAGTACAATGAAACCAAACGTGCTGAGGGGAACGTTAATAGGCTCATGAATACAAAAACACCCTCCTCTCTTAAAAGCTCCAAGCTGTTCTAGTGGTAGTGCAGAAGTGGTTTGAGTTTTGGTTTGTTGTTTTTACAAGGCAGACTACAATATTAAAATAAGCAGATCCATCAGGGGACATGTGTCATAACGTATCTCTGGGGTTTAAAGCCTGCAAACAAGTACAGCAGTTTCTTGACCTAACAGTGTTCTTTCAATTTTATACTAACTTTGATTTATAAGAACCAGTTGTTTTGGCTCCAAGGCACTGCTAGAAATTATTAAGCCATTTAGCAAAACTTGAAATGACTACATGAAGCACAAAGCAGTAAAGCATCAGGGCTTTGGGTCTGAAACCCGAAGGGGTTTTAGATGCCTTAAATCAAAACTCAGTCAACAGTACTCTCTGAACCCCCACTTTGCTTCAGTGTGTTTTCTGCACAGATAATTATTTCTTCTACTAAAATAAATTTCTGTCTGAAAGGCTCTTGTACAACCCCTTGTGCTTCTCCACACTTAGACTTCAATAAGAGTCACAAAATAGGCTGTCCTCTATCTGTCTTAATGCATGACCCATATGAAAGTCATTCTCAAAGCAGTGTCAGTGGTTTTTTAGTTAAGTTTTAATACTTGCGGTGCCTAGCCTAGATGGCCCCTTTCCTAGCTTGCTGGGGTTCTTTCAATTCTTTTTTTAGGATCTACATGAGCACCTACAGGCTGAAAGTTGGGCTAATGAGGAATTTGGAGATGTAAAGTCAAGAAGTAGGGAATCGCCACAAATCTTTTTATTTGTTGAAGTCTTTGTGCATGCCTGTTTTCACCAGAACAGTTCCTGAGGCACATTTAGTTGTTACTTTTTGTGGACTAAATTGGGCTTCTCATTAATTAACACTGTTTGGATCCACCTGCTAGTAGTCTTCCCATCTAAGTCTCAGTCCAGTAGGCAGGTGCAGAAGATGTTTGCCAGAATTACTTCTCTATCTTACATCAAACTCTATTAAAAGTACTTCTGACTCTGACCTCTGATCTCTCAGACATCAGTATTTTTCACGGCCAAATTTTTTTTAATAATACGTTTTTTTTAAATGTTATGAAAGTATGTTTTTGTCATGTTCTTAGTCTTGGTTTTCTTGCATCATTTGAACTTACAGCGAAAAATTGGGAACTACAAGACAGTGCTTCCAGTATAAATATTTCTCATTAAATGACGTCCTTTCTTCACTGTTTCATTTCCCCTTGACAACCGTCAGGTACATTATTCCCCCTCCCCCTTCTTGATTTTTCTTTAAATCCATCTTCCTTAAAACACGACTACACTGCTAAAACTCAGGGTTCCTTTGCTTTTCTTCACGCTGTGTTGTGCCTACAATTTTAGGTATTCTCATAAAACAGATAGAGTATTTGTGCTGAAGAGTAGAGACCAACAGAAATAGTAATATCAGAATTGAGAACACAAAAATCACCAGGAATCAGATCTTCCTCCAAATGCTTTTGGAATGAGGTACAATGCATTGAGTGAGAGGGACAATACCTGTTGTCTAACCATGCTGTAGACTTTCCTGAAGGCTTTAATAAACCTTTTCTTGCCCCCAAATCCAAGTTATTTCAGTTCAGCTTTCAAAACTGAATATGGTTTCTCATATATTTATATGACACTGCAGTGCTTGGTTTAGGCCTCAGCTACAGGCAGAATTGCAGTTCTAATGCTACAAGGACAAAACACACGTATGCAGGCAGAAAAGGTTAAAATTAGATGGGTTATTTGCTATTTGTCACGTGCTGTTGTAGGTTACATCAGGTCCATGTATGTTATACTATAAAAAGATTAATCAAAGCCAATAAAAGGAAAATAATGAAATTTTAATACACTGGGAAGGAAAAACAAAAATAACTGTGTACCATGAAGAGTCCAAGTCGTAGCCTCAATCACAATTTTTTGGTATTTTTTTATTGGCATTTTGCCCACTTCAGTTATAAAGTTATAGTATATCTTTAGGGAAAGTAATCACTTTACAAGATTACAGCATTTAATTATATGCCAAAATAGAAAAAAGTAAGTGAATATAGTAGAGCAAAATGCTCCCATAGAAAGGATAAACAGTTAAAATGAGTGCACATGATTATCCATGAAAACCTAGGTTTGAATCACAGATTCTGTTAACAAGAGATGTGTACAATAAGACCAAACCATCATGACGTGATTGTATTAAGCAGATACAGTATGTCTTTCACAGCAGCTGTAGTTTATAACACTCGGGAGAAATAAGTGGCCTTTTTAGTAAAGACTTTTCAGATGATGACTCCATCTTTCTCTGTTGACCTTTATATAACTGATGGGTGAAATGGCAGTGAAAGAATCCTGAATAAATCCATAATTAAGTACCAGACCCAGGTTTGCTCAGAGCATTGGAAAGGATTGGGGTAGAATCTCGACTTGGCAGAATTCTGGCAACTTGATAAGGTTGATTTATTTAGAAAATAATTCTCAAACATTAGGGAAGATTGTTTACATTCTCATCCTTTATGTAAAAAAAGTAAACAAAAAAGTGGTTTGTGATGATAGTATCCTCTAATTCTCTGTCTCTTCTGAGTTAGAAATACTGGCATTATATTGTAACTCTTGCAATACATGGATTTCCTTAGCATTTGATTAACACACACAAAAAATGAAGAATAATTTATGTGATTATTGGATGATATTTCAGCAATCAGGTGTAAAGTATCTTTAATAGTTATCTATGAGATTATTTTTTCATATCAATTTCAATTTTCACTTCAGCAGAAAAAGTGTTGGGCCAAGTGTTTTAATGAACAATTAATTTGCCAAAAAAAGAAAAAAGTTTTGGCTGAAATGAGTGCTTTCTAATGTAAAAACTGAATAGTTAATTTCAGAAATACAGAAACATTTTGCATAAACATTTAAAAATTATTTTTTATCTTGTTATTCTTCATTTCCGAAAACATTCTTCCTTTAAGAATGTATCAAAATTTACCAACAAAAAAATTAATAGTGGGAAATGATCCACAACTAAAAGTACCATTTCATATTCAGTCAAAAGAATAATTTTGAAGTGGATTTTAAAAAATTAAGGGTTTAAAAAATTAAGGGTTAATCAAAAACAGTTAGGTATTTCTGTTTCACTTGACATAAAACAAAAATTTTCAGTTTCTCTGGTTAGTTTAACAAAAGAAATACTCAGGAATTTTTACTGTATATTTTCCATTAAATTATTACAAAAGAAGGGAAACAAGTTTCATATGTCTGACATTGGCGATTCGCTGGCAAGCTTTTAAGAAAAAAGTTCGGCAATATACTATAGCCAAAAAACAAATACAGTTTACCAACATAAGGATTAAGGATGTAAGAATAATGTAAAGTTACTAATGTAATTTTTCTTAGGGGTCTTGGATAGACATTCATTAGCAAAACAGATGTTGCAGTGAAGTTGGTATGTGATAAACTTAATGGAAATAATTGAAGTTATTTATGACACTTTGCAGTGGTTTATCAGAATAAAGGCAATAATGTTGCTAAATCATATGTTTATTTATATTATAGTAAATTAATATAAAAATGCAAAAAGAAAACCATAATATTCCAAGGACCCGCAAACACATTTTCTAAAATCCACATCTTATGTTTGTGGTGATATGGATAGGAGTAAAAGAGAGATGGAACTTTATTTACCCACTGAATACAGACATTTTCATTAATTGAATATTTACCCTTCCAATGCTTAGCAAAAGCATTAGAAAACTCTGTATTTTTCTTTTCACAAGGATGCATAATTTATTTGAAAAAATATTTTTCATTACATTTATAAATGGGCTAGAAGTAAACTTTATTTATACATTTACATCTGGCTTTTTCTAATAGGTGGAAATAGCTGGATATTACTGTCCAAAGTCCACATTTAATCAGAACGTAGAGTCAGAAGAAGGGCTCACTGCATTCAGCGTAGTGAAAATTCAATCTCATCGCTGAAGTTCAGTTTCCAGCAAGTGAACAGATGAACAAACTAGTTTCATGTAAAAACAAAATAAAATGAATAAAGCAGACTAGGCATCCAGAGAAACCCATTTGTCCCATTATAGACTGCACCCAATCCCTTTATAAAGAATATTTCCGGAATAAAAAGTTATAGGTGTTGCCTGAACAGCTAGAGATTTTAAGTAAAAGACTGAAAAGGATTCACAGTGAGAGGAAGAAATTGGAAAGGGTCAGATTTGTCTTGTTTTGAAGAAAAAGAGGTTTATTAAGTTTGCGTCATCTGACAGAAGAGATCTGCTTTCTTCTACAACGTTCAGACAGTGCATGGAAATGGTAGAGGATATTAGAGATTGTTCCCGCTGCCCATTTTATATTGTATGAGAGATTGTTCCCACTGCCCGTTTTATATTGTATGAAGCTAGATCCTTACTCACGTGGACTCTTCCGAGGCTTGGGATGAAGGTGGGATCTAAAAGAGAGTAATGATATCCAACAGACTTCAAACTGAACTCCTTACACGCTGACTGATTACCTTCCAAAACCACCACTTACATGGGTAATGAAAATAGCGTGAAAATATACTGTTACCCATAAATGGACATAGTGGGTTTTAAACTGAAAATGGGAAACTGCTACAAGGATTGGATTAATAAAATGAGGAAAACTTGATGTCCTTTACCAGAATACAGTAAACACTTTCTAAAATATCCTGTCATGAACAGTAAACAGTTTCAGACGCTTCAAAAATGTCTAAATGAGAAATGGGAAACCTCAGTGATTTAGAAAGGGAAAATAATGGTAAAAAATTACTTCAGTATTTATTGATCAATAAACTGATAATAAAGTCTTCAACTGCATATATCATGCTCCCTGCTTCCAATTCCATTATATAATCAAGTCAACAAATCTTAAAATATGTGCATGGTCAAGATTAGCAGATGGCCACCTTTCTCTGCTCAGAAAGTGCCTTGAAAAGCTGGTCTCTCAATAGCAGTTGGCAGGAAAAATATGCAGATGGTAGAAGTAACTTTAATATACATCCATTACTGATATTAAATGAAATGGGATAGATAATTACACAGCATAATCACTGATGATTAATTGCAAACAACAGACATAAAATGTATGTATTTCATATGCTAGTTCTTAAAGTGGACTGCTGAGGCAGCTAGGCATTGAATAAAAAGATTAAGACACAAATTAAATATGCTGTTGGGAAAAACAAAACCAAGGAAAAAAATCGATAACTAGTCAATCAGCTGCTTGATAAAACAAGCACCTCTTACACTGTGCCCTGAAGGTCAGTAGCCTGTGACTCTGATGGCACATCAAGAAGAGTGATTTGCTTCAGCTGAAAAGAAGTCTGCACAGGTCACACTGCATTCTGGCTTAGGAATTAGTCAGAAGAGCATCTAAACAAAACCAAATTGCCTTTTTCCAGGGCAAATGCTGTCATCATTGAAATATAGCCAGTCTGCTTTAAATTTAGATCCCTCTTCCCCTCAGATAAACAGGAGATAATCTGTATTGTGTGTCTTACGAGCATAATACAGAACTTGGTGATCAAGCAGGCAGCAGCGAGCTGAAGTAGCTTTAGGGCACCTTTGCATCCTTCTCAGCTTGGACTACGAAGGCATGGCAGCGATTCCTAACACCATTCGAAACGTCCATGGAGGTCATTAAGTTACAAGTTGCACTCTGGGCTGTCGTATCATCTATAGCACTATGTCTGCACTGTAGGGCAGCCTTCCACCCTTTACCTTGAACTACTGTCCTCCACACCAACACTACCTCATGCCAACATCACACACTCCTTTAGGGTCCTCAGCATCCTCCTCCAGCCTGCTATTAGTGGTCTCCGGGCTTGTGTGTCCCTTTGGAGATGGAGTTCTTTCCCCAAGGTTGCCAGGTCTGTAAAGTAGACATAGACCAAGCACAGCGTCAGCATCTGGGCAATGCTCCAGCCAAAATAATTTCCTTTTCTGATAAGAGGCTCAAAAACATGGAAGGGTGGTAGTTAGAACCCAGGGGTCACATATGCAAAAGATACTAGAAGGGGAAAAAGATGGCCAGTAAAACTACAAGTTAAAAAAAAAAAAAAAAGGAGATAGGCCAGTAAGGAACAACCATAACCTTTCTGGGCATTATTGATAGTGAATTTCCTATATTTTGGGTTAACAGTATCAAGAACAGAGGCAATAATAGATTCTGTATGCTGCATTTTAATCTCTTGATTTGTCATCTGTCCTAAGTACTATTACAATTCCAATTTCATGCCATATTCTCTACACCCTTATTGAAATACATGTTAATAGAGAACAAGGGAAAATACATGGCAAAAAAACATTCTCTTTCACTAACCTTTTATTCAGGAAAGGTTCAAGACAATATGCTGAACACTGCCATGTTTTCTTTTTCTCTAAGGATGTTCAGCTTTTCCTTTAACATGGAAACATTGCCTGTACTCATCAGAAAGGGACCTAATGTGTCTGCACTGCTTTACTTGTTCTATCAAGACAGGACTTGTCTGTGACACAGTAATTACTGTAGTATCTGAGCACAGCGTAAACAATGGCAGCTTTACCCTGGTGTGATGAACGGTGCATTGATCAGTGATACATTCCTCAGACCAAGTCCATTTCAAATGTTTACTCACAGCTTCCTGATCACCAGTCTCAATTATTCGTCCTGTTGTTGTAGCTACAGCAGTTACATATTGTGTCCCTGAATATTTATCAACAAATATTCCTGTCCATGGTCCCATAGGAGCCATGAGTCTGAGTTTAGGATTCCTCTTTCAAATAAAATTCTAAAAAGGCAGAGGGATGGATGAAGACAGCGCACACGGGAGCTGCCAGCAGAAAAAGATAGTTCAGATATAAAGAGCCACAGTATTTACCTGTCTACTGATGATGTATTCTTCCTATGGGAAAATCAGGTTACAGCCATTGTAACACTAACAATCAAGCCTCTCTAAATAGTAATGAAGGCAAAGACATGACCCTGCTTTAGGTTTAATCATTTTTTGGTTTTGTTTAATTGTAGTTTCTAGGCCTACCTATTTTGAAGCGAAGGCTTTCCAAAACATTTTAAGTATTTGGAAAACAAATATCTTTATTTTCTCAAATTATCATGTCTCATAGCCATTTTGTCTATTATTGTTTTCCATTCTCCATCAGTCTACTCAGATTTACAATAAAAAGTTTCCTTGAGAAATATCAGGAAGATTGAATGTACCCAGATTAATCAGGATGGTAAAATTAAAACATTTCCACAAGGTTGGCAGGACTCTAGTTTTGAAGGAAGATACCAGCTCAGAATTTCAAAACCAGCTGGCTTATTGAACGATTTTAACTTTAAAATGCCAGATTGATGAGTTTTGTATGTGATTTCAATGGATTTCATCTGTCCAACAGGACCTGTGGCTTATAGCAGTACTGCATAAGGGTAACTGTACATAAACGACATATTTTTCTGGTGTACTGCTGCACTGTGCCAATTTCTTCAACTGCCAGACGATAGGAAAATAAAACTGGGTATATGGAGAGGCAAAATAGAAATGGGTTTTTTAATCCCTTGGACTGTATTATCTTTCTGATATTTTAAGACAACACATATCTGTGAAATCTGAATTTCATTAAATTTATAGCAGCTTTGCAATTTAATTTAATCTTTATGATTGGTGAGGACAAAGCATGTTACCAACGTATTTATTTCTCAAACAGTGATTTATTTTTTGTGACTTCTCAGCATAAAGGAGAGATACAATTTGTGCCTATGGACCTGAAACAAAAATGTGCATGTTTATCTTGAGAATAAAATACATGTGAGGATATCCAACATCTAGACTAATTTAAAGTGGCTCTACAAATTATCTCTATGACACCTTTATATAATTTTGCCTTTGGAATTTATAATACATACAAGTTTCCATGAAAAGTTTTATTAATAAGAAACGACAATCTTTGTGATAGATAGCCAGTTTCACTAAAGAGCATTAATGATTTTCTGCAGAAACAGATAGCAGTGATCAAGTGTAATTTAAAAAATTATGAATTAAATCATTATGAGTTAACCTTAGCCATCCAGAATTTTGATGTAAGAACTCTATTAGGGAAGTGCATTGATTTAATTGCACTTGTTATACTTTTAGTCAAAATGTCAAAGTTATGCCCTGAATTGTATATTATCTGAGGACTTGATTACTTGCTTGTTAATAATTGTATCACTCATCTGGAAATAAACTCTTCTGACATTTAGCTTTACTCTATTTGCTTTATAAAGTGAGACATGATTTAGCTAAGGCAAAGAAAAGAATATGAAGTAGGAAGCATACGGAATTAATTATTTACCGTGTAAAACTACATTTACATTCAACTCTCTCAGACCAGATCATCTGGGTTTTTGAAATGCTTACTGGCTATGGCTGGGGGTGATGCCCTTTTTGGATGCATCTGCCCTGGTATATGAGACCGCTGTGCTCTGCCCTCTGCTCTGCCTACCTCTGCTGAGCTGCCAAGAGTGCTCCTCACATTTCATCCAGAAGTTCCAGTTCAGCAATGACTGTCTGAACAGTTTAAGCTAACAGTTTGAGCCACTGCATTGTTTGGGCTAACAAAAAGATGCAATGCTAATAATATATTACTTAAGCTAATACATGTCACTGCAAATGAAAGGGATTGAGAAGTCCTCACGTCAGCTATTGCTGCTCAGCGTAGCAACTTCTTGGGCAGAGAAGTTTTGGAAAGGATATATACCCACAGCTAAGCTTTAATGTTGTCTTCAGGGTTCAGTGTGGATAGGTCATACTCTGGCTAGATCATGCCTTTCAGTGATGATATTCCCATCTAGACATAAAACGCTTTGATCATACAAACTCTGACAACACGCAAGAGTGAGGTCTGAGCTGGCTCCCAACATGAAGAACAGAGCACAAATCCTAACACGCTCTAGGTTCCTCTGTACTGGATGCCTAACCATGCTGAATCCAAGCTAATTTCTGCTGCTTTCACCTGTCTGGGCTTGTTCAGCAAATGGAGACTGAATCCAGGAGAAACTGGGCTGAAGGTCTGCTGACAGCGCAGATAAAATTTCATCACTGGATTTGGTTGCAACACATACATTGTTTGGGGTAATATCTTCATCATGATAACACAATTCCATTTGGTACTACAGAGTAGGATGTTAGCAGTTATCATTGGGCCTGGATAAACAATTTTCCGAAATAACTCCCTATCAGGTTACAAACAGACCGTATTCTATAAATTTCACTGTTTATTGGTTAATACTAGCAAATGGTTTCTATTTCCTGGGCAATTTGGGGAAAAAATGATTGTAATAGGCCATTTTTCCTGTCACTGTAAATTGTTCCTGCATGAACGGACATGATAGAGGAGAAAACATTGCACTTGTTTCTTAAAAATATTACTTCTAATATTTTATGTAGCAAATTATAAACATTAATAAACTGTCTCAACTAAGTAAACTGAGTGTCTTCTGACCCTTTTAGTCATGCCCCACGTCCCACAAGAGCTCACTTGCTCAAGGATTGTCAGGTTTCATTGTGACACATGTCCTCCAAGTCCAAGATGGAGAACGCCTCACGCCGGACTGCCAGTGCGGAGCTCCTCACTGCAGCACTTTGCCTCACAGTCTGAGAGGTGCAGAGCCAATGAGTTGTTTTCCAGTAATGTTTAATCATAGAATCATAGAATGGTTTGGGTTGGAAGGGATCCTAAAGATCATGTAGTTCCAACACCCCTGCCATGGGCAGGGACACCTCCCACTAGACCAGGTTGCTCAAAGCCCCATCCAGCCTGGCCTTGAGCACTTCCAGGGATGGGGCACCCACAATCTCTCTGGACAATGCATTCCAGTGCCTCACCACCCTCACAGTAAAGAATTTCTTCCTAATATCCCATCTAAATCTCCCTTCTTTAAGTTTAAAACTGTTACCCCTTGTTCTATCGCTCCGTTCCCTGAAAAAGAGTCCTTCTGCATCTTTCCTGTAGGCCCCCTTTGGGTACTGGGTGGCTGCTATAAGGTCTCCCCAGAGCCTTCTTTTCTCCAGGCTGAATAGAGGCTTAGATACATCATAGCAAATCATTGCAATTTAAATATTTCCTGTTGTTATGCAGAGTGTCAAACAGACCACGGATGTGCTGATTCTCCTGTTCCAAAGTGCTGATCCCACACTCATTCCTCGCAGCGAGAGGCTGGTGCTGCGCTACCACAGCCTATTTGATCACTGGCAATAATTTAAATGCAGTCAGAGCCCAGATAAGATAAGAAAATGGGCAGAGTCATGTTTCCAGTTGCTGCTTTGCAAATCACAAAGCAGAATCTGTTGTTCAAAAGGTGGGGGGGGGGGACAACAAAGCAATTAAAACAAAAAGGAAAAGCTAGAACAGGTACGGCCAGATCCCAGAATTACCGCATCTGTCTGAGCTCAAGTGCCAAACTTATTACTTGCATGTGGTCTTAAAGGTGTTGTATGTCACCCAGCAATTTCTGGACTGCTTCCTCCTACTACCTTCCACCTTCTCCCAAGAGCATGTGGGTCAGAGAATCAGGCCCAAAGTTTTACTTTGAGAAATACAGGAGGACGTATGTAAGAACTGACCAACGATACACATCGTTGAATACCTTGCTCTGGTTTTTCACCTGTACTCAATTCCTCAAAGCTATCTTTAAAGAACTCGGACTATGCTTATCGAAGTTAGCAATATTATGGCATGAGTAAAATTTGTTCCTGATACGGTGACATTTGGGGATTTTAAAATATATTCTAGTTGCTGAAAATCTGTGTACTTTTTGTATTCATAAAAAAACTCTTTTCCTGTTACTGGAGACCAACCCCCATAGCAGAAGTAATTCAAAATACACTGTGATTGCGATCCATAAGAAAACAAATAACTAAAATAACCCATAAAAAGTGAGAAGAGACACTTAGCAGATATAATAATTTCTGTATGTTTCATATAACTGTTTAACATACCCTTCCCTAAGACATAATACAAAACATTCAGAAGAGCTTTATCATGCATTAAAGTATAAAGCTGGAAAATGCCATCCAATGAAACACGACATGTGAAGAAAAATGTAATTTATAATGGAAAAGCCTATTATTCCCAAGGGTTTGGGTTTATCGCTAGAAGCTGCCAAACAGGGTAGTCCCTCAGAGACGAGGCTGCCTCAGCCCCACATCCCGGGGGGCTGGCAGTGGTGAGGCTGAGCGCATACACCCAAGAGGCTCCTGCCAATGCCCACCCATCACCCTTCCTCTGTGCCTCCCTCTGCTTGTGATGATGAGCCTCTAACCTGATGCTCACCCAGGAATCCACTGGAGAACCGCAGCGAGAAGCGACCTGCCACAGACACCTCCACCAGCCTCAGCTTTGTTCAGGCGGTGCTGCAACCCCGTCAGTACAATCACAAAGCAATTATGGCTTTTGAACCTAAAGGTTCAAAACCTGTGGAAAAAAGGTTAATGCAGCACACAATAGCTTATTTTGTTAAAACCTCAACATTTTTAAAAGCGCGGTATTGGTAATTTAAGGAACGTGTATTTCAGGAGGCAAACAAGGATTTTCTGCTTCCCTTCCTACCCATTTCCATATATAACAGCCAATAAAGAGGCTGAGAGGCACAGGATTCATCAGTCAAATTTTTCATAGGCATAGAAGAAGCCATAGTACTCAGTCCATTTACAAGGAGCAAATACCAAAGGATTAATTGAGCAGGATGCAGAGTCAATTTCACCATTCGGTGAAAAGAAACACCTTACAGAAGAATGAAATCTCCACTCCCTGAATGATTGCTGGCCGTATATATTTGGGTCTGTGTTCTCCTTTCTTTTATAAACCTTGTGTTCTTGACCACCTCACTCCAAAGTGAAGAGGACCTTACACAGTAGGACTAAAGGGAGCATCGGCTTTGACAAAAAAAGTAACTGAAAACCTTCTCCCATTCCCTCACGCCTTCCTTCCCTTTTTTCCTCCCTTCCTTCCTCTCTTCCTTCCCTCCCTCCCTCCCTCCCTCCCTTCCCTCTGTCCCTTCCTTCCTTCTTTCCTTCCTGCCTTCCTTCCTCCCTTCCTGCCTTCCTCCCTTCCTGCCTTCCTTAGAAGACATTCTTGTGCCATATCTGAGGTTCTGACAACTGGCCTCGCCCTCAGAGTTTAAGGGAAAATGCACACTAAGAGTCATCTAATACTAATTGTAGATTATTTAAGGCATGGTGGCCACTGCAGAAGGATCACATCATTAATGTATGCACAGTGATAGACATCAGCACCCTGTATCTGCATTTGGCTGTAACAAGCAATTCAGCTAAGAGAGTGCATGTTCTCTGACCCATGGTATCATCGTTTGTTGCCTTGCTCCAGGTTAACACTTGTGGAGTGCTCTCAGCCAACGTGTTGTGAGCATTAAGACATGAAACGGTCCAAGACTTGGAAACATTTCCCAGAACAACTCCAGCCGATGTGGCAGGGAAGGCACACTGAAGGTCTGTACTCTTCTCCCTTTCACTCCTTCCTTTTGGAAATATCATGGTGAAAATGGGATAGGAGCAGCAGTGGGGCCCTGAAATTTCTGCAATGCTGAAACTGTCGAGGGGTTTAACCATTGCACCAACCACTGCTCAGAAATGTGTCGCTTTCACTCAGTGGAGCCTCGAAAAACAGAAAGAAATGAATTGGCCATGCACTGAGCGTTGGCAATTCAATCGTTGGCCCAGCAGTCACAGATGTTTTCAAGGCAGCTCGTGCTGTGCTGTCCACAAGCATAGTCAAACCCTAAAATAATCCCAAACAGTTGCCTTTAATTGGGTTTAAATGGATGGGTTACAGACTGAATGCATACGTATCACCAGATATGAACCATGGAAGCACATTAATAGAAAAAGCATTGTTCAGAAACTTGGGGTTCTGTGTGAATGGATTAACGGGATACAGGATGCCTTCATTATCCAGAGATCTGTTATTATGTGCATGCCAATATTTTGTTATCTCTTAGCAGCATCATAAACGATGTGTCCATGCCAACCCTGGTTTTAGGCAACCCAAAGAACCATCTGCTGCCTTGACTGCAGACGCCTTGTCCTGACATGTGCCAGCAGGACAAGTGGCAGTGTAATGGTGCTCGGAGCACCCTGGTGGAATGTTATCCTGGCCGACTGACAAAAAAAAGGGCTGTTTGCTTTCTTGTTTGGATACTGGGCATGTTTTCCTCTTCACAATATCTTTCCGAACAAATGAACAGCTTTACAGCCACCAAATACTTAAGGCTGTCAAAGGTGCATTGTCTGGCGCAGCAAAAATGATAAGGAACACCTGTATGTATTTAAATTCTCAGGCTTATCAGTAACATGTTGAAACTCGGTCAATGAGATTATAGTTCACTGGTGCACGTGGCTTGTATTTAAATTCAGCATTTTTGCAAGCATTCAATGTGAGTGAAGTAGGTGTCTGTGGTGAAAAATTATGAAAACATTGCATATAGCTTTGTCACATCCTGGTTTTCCATTATTTTGACCTCATTCTTTGAAGCCTGTCACTAATATTGAAGGAACTGATCCTGTTGCATGTGAACCTGATACAGGAAAACAGAGTTTAGAAAGGTATAACATAATCCCCTATTAGCAGTACACAGCGATAACTGAAAAGTAATGACTTTTACCTAAAAAAAAAAATCCATTGTACTAGCTGAATCTCCAAGACAGTACTTTCTGCATATTGTGAAACTTTGTAATAGAACTGTTTTCCCCAGGAAAGCAACTGGAAAGTTCCTTATAAATTATCTGTAAATTATCTTTCAAAAATACAAATTAAGTAATGATAGGGTCTAGATCTCTGCAGGAAGAACAGTAAGTAACTGTTTTAAACCCTTTTCAACGTGCTGCAACTTCATAAATACTGTGCTGCTCTGATATCAGCATGGAGGAAAGATCCTACTTAAGAAAGGCAGCCATCCACCTGTGCAGGCAAAACCTCCCCTCGTCTTGTCATATAACTAGATAACGACTTGCAGTCATAGTGAGACACTTTCTGTATCAAAGAAACTTAGAAATGCATTGGAATTTTTGATGATCCAAGAGCTGTATTTTATTCATCTCCAGGAACAGGATGAGTAAGAGCAGCAGTTAGGGGGTAATGTCTTAATACTCCAAGTATGGAAACATCTCCAAGGACTGTTACAGTAAATCAGGCTTTGCTGGGGTACGCTCCATGAAGCTTTTTATTTTTGCATGAATGTTTTCCATTAAAAGATACTATTGCATTCAACCACTGCCTGTTTCCAGTTTGCAGGAGGGTTTTTCCCATCACCACTGTAAGCAGAATAATAGCATGAGTAAGGAATAAAGGCTGAGCAGAGCTGACCTGTAGTGTGGGGAAAGCGTCTTCTGACTCTGCAGCAGCAGCAAGGGATTGTAGGACAAAACCTACCCACAAATTTCACATTCTTTGTAGAAAAAAAAAAGACAGGTGAGCCTACCATACCCCACGGTGATGTTCATTTTCCCTTTCTCTCTCAAGCTCACTTAGGTTCTTCCTTCTCCAAAGTGAGCAAGAGATCATTTGAACCGAGAGTGATCTGATCAGCCTTTATGGAGGGCTGCATGAAAGGAGAGGTTGGGACATATCTTTGCAGAAATCCCAGTTTTTAATATGCACCCTGCATTAAAATAGGCTCATTGCTCACAGCAGTGTAGAGCGTGCAACCAGGTTCATCCTCCTGGCATCCTCTTTACCCAATTCTTGCCCTCATGTCCAGTTGCCTTGATACTGTTTTAAGCCCCTAAGCGTATAGACCTGATACTGGACAATTCAGTATTGCACTTTGAAGAATTAAAACCGTGTTGTCTTTCTCCCTCTGGTCTACAGTTGTGTCTTGGAGTCATTTTCCAGCTAAGTAGTGGTGTGGTATTATTCCTATACCAGTGCACAGATGGATGCACAACTACTTGTGAAAAAACACTATTTTGGTCTGATTTCAGCTACAGTTAATTTGACTTAGCAGTGGCAGGATAAGGTTTTTTGCTGTCTGGCTTGTGTATACAATGGTAGCATAGCTTTGCAAGCATTCAGAAAAAAGATCCATTAATGCAGACTATACTATGCAGAAAGACTAACTGCATGATGCCTGCAAAGAAATGAACACATCTAGAAACCCCTGGATGTGACGGACTGTTTGTGTAACCTGTGTCTTACGCTGAGGTACTGTAATTTGCAGAAACCCTTCCGATTCATTTATCTTCTTCTAACATATTCTCTGGGAGGCTAACGGCAGCCTGCTTTGGGCCTGTACCAGCAGTAAAGACACCTGCTGCTGCCTTTGTTCTGGACAGAGAGCAGAATGGGGAGAGCCAAGGTACTGCCCATTTCAGCTCCACCTGCTATGATGAAAATATGAAGAGATGCTTAGACCCAATGTCTGTCACAAAGAGGTAGAAAACCAATTACTCTTCTCTTGTCTAGATGATAGTAAAAGCCATAATCTTGCCCAGAATTCTTTCAGTTACTTTCAAAAAATATATTATTTTTCCCATAGTACCACTTCAATCATCCAGAAGATCTGGCAATTGAAAAAGCTGAATTAATGGACGGGTTTCATTTGTTTTGTAGGTTTCTCAGCTTTTGGGGTCCATGTTTTCCAGCCCATTTTTATAGACATAAGAGCAGAGACATTTGGCTTACTGAGAATTAACACTACCTAAGACTGTGTGTTTATATTCATATTTCTGGGAAATGTGGCATTGAAAATCTCAGATATTGTGAGATTTATAATAAAATAATGAGAAAAAAATAATATTTTGTAGCAGACATGGTAAAGGCCAAGGATCTTTCCTCCATTTTATTAGTTAGTTGCAAAATTAATTTTGTGTCAGAACTGTCTGAAGCAATACGGTAGCACAAATTTGAACAATAACCTGCAAACCAATTTTTCTTCCATATTTGTAAGCAGCAGTATTTGTATGACTTTTGGTCATGAGTAGAATTTGTGATATTCTTGCTCATCCTTCTTTATAAAATTAATCTTACAGCTTTCCACTGCGGCAGATACCTGAACCGACTCATACGTGAGGTAGCTGAAAACGTTCTTCTGCTGCAGACACAAGATGGCCCACCCCAACACAGCATCATCTTTTTTCCCCAAACCTTATACTCACTTTTCTCCAGGACAATTGAAACCTGAACCACTTTCAGAGTGACATTGGAGAAGAGAGGACGTCAACAGTTAGTTAGGGAAATTCAGAAGTAGACCATTTGTAGTAATAATGAAAGTATTTGCCCTCAGCTGCAACTTCCCTTTCATCTTGTAATGACATCTTAATGCTATGCAAAGGCCAGAGACCTTCAGAATATTTTTTCTCATTCAGTAACCCTGAAAAAGGCAATATTCTATTGCAAAAGCTTTATTTCCACTGAGTCTGTTGAAATGCTTGCCTGATATTAGGAAAAAAAAAAAAAGTCTCTCTTGACTTTGTTGTTTCAGGGTGGCATTTCACCTGTGAATTTCCATTTTCATACCTTTCAAATTGCTGTGATCATTAGCATCTCAAAATCCCAGCTATTTAAGTAATAGTTTCTCTCTCAAGACAAGAATTTTTTAATCCAAAATATAGGTACAGCAGTGGTAGATTTAAATAGTAAGTGACCTGACAGTCCTGAAATTGTGTGACATGATGTAAATTCCGCCAGGATGCTTTTTTTTTAACAGTTGAGGTTGTAAACTTGTCAGAATTTCATATTCTAACTAGATATAAAATATGACAATTTAAATAAAAAAAATCACAGCTGTTTGTACATAAAACATCGTATTAACACATTTCAAAATAAACAAAATCTTAGATTTGAGATTATCTATAAACTATTTTTCTGATCCCGTGCTTTAGAGACTTTATTGTTGACTGAAAGATGTTAGACACCAAAAAGGTGCACAAAGCTTTTAAAGCCTTTCCTTTCCACTAAAACAGAGCTGCATTTCCAGGAAATTAAGGAATTAACTGAGGCCTGTGCTTTACTTCACCTTCAAATCTTAATAAAGTCTTCTTTTTTTTCTTTTTCTTTTTTTTTTCTTTTTTTTTTCTTTTTTTTTTTTTTTGTGATTGCAATTACAACGGTGAGGATCTCTTGTACCAGTCCTGTAACAAACCGGTGCAGGACTCTGGTTCTTTAAGCCCTGGCCTCAGGTCATACACGACTGTTTAAGTCCTTGACAAACAGAGCAAAGGACTGAGCAAAACATGCTTGAGTCCCAAAAGGTTTTTCTTCTCTTTTGCTCACACTTGTTACACCATACCTCTGTCTCCCTCTGCTTTTCAAGCTTATTATAAGAGCTGAGAGCTCATTTCAACCATCAATCACATGCTGTAGAATAAATCCATATGGATTTATCGCATTGCTGGGCTCCTCAGCTCTCAGAAGTATATACTCTCATTTAAAAAAGAATAACAGTAAATCTTATACTACACAATGAGACAGAAGTTTGGGAAAGACACTGTACACAAAAGACAATGATAAATAGCAACAAAGAATGTTGGGGAAAAGCATCTAGTTGAATAATTTAACTGTTCTTTTTAGGTTTGGTCTTAATTAATGATTTTCATTTGTATTTCAGAAGCAAAATCAAACAATACATTAATTAATCTTAGAAATGATAGCCAAATTGAGAAAAACATTCAGCACAAAGAAAGAATAGCTCCAGAGAAACTAGGTATATGACTTATGACTGGCAAAAATAAACTAACACTGAGCTCAGAAAAATGCAACCAAATACAAGAAGACAGAAAATACTCCAAAATAACGTGGAGTTGGTAATGGATAGAAAATTGTTCATGAACATCTCATTTGATATTAACAAATGCAAATTAAATGTTGCAAATTAAAAATTTGTGGGACATTCGACTTGCATACGCAAACTGACCCATCAGTACACACCGGGGTCTCTCTCCATCAGATACCAGCAGGGTTATACCTCAAATATTGTGTTTTGCTCCATATAAATACTACAGAAAATTGGAAAGAATTCAGAGATCATCAGTGACCGAATGAAGCTATGGGAAGAGCTGGTAGTCCTAATCTCGAGCAGCTCAACGTGATAAACAGTGATTTCTGGGTGAGAACATCCGTATCTACAATACTGCCCGCAGACTGTAATAAAGAGAACTGTTAATGCTAAGTGCAACTTAAGACAAAGTAAAATGTGATTTGAGTATGAAGAAGTACTTAGTATTAAGGCGGGACTTGCTAGGCTATGGAATAGCCTTCCAACAGCCAGGTCAGCAGGCTCCAAGGCAGAAATCATTTCACATGGGTGTCAGGAGGACCCAGCCCCAGGTCTCACCGAGCAGGAGGGAGAAATTTTAGTGTGGGTGCAGCAGGGGCCAGAGACACAAGAGCCACATCCCACCTATGACAGGGCCAGGGAACAACCTGGAAAAAACAGTTTTCAGAGACTCCACAGAAGAGCGTACCCATACCCTGCAAACAGGGCTCTTACGGTCTCATCACTGTCTAAGAGAACTTGCGCTGAAAGTACTGCTGTTGCCATCTGGAATGTGTAATTAGTCACTATTGCAGCTTTCCCAAAAAGGACGAAAAATGAAATTCTTAGGTGTCAATATGATTATTAAGTATTACAGCACTGAGACAGTTAGGTTTGATACATCATAATTTGCTAAATAGCAATGACAGTTAATGCAAACGTATTTTCTGTAGCCTCTCTTGGCATTAGACTTTCTAAAGCAATTCTTCAAGTAGATTACTTTTGTAAATCCTAGCTAAGAGACTCAGAATTATTTTTTTTTACATCTCCTTCCCTCATTGGCTTTCATTTGATGAATACTAATATAACATATGCTGTGCCCTTGACCTTGCAATTCTTTCTCACTACACTTGTAAAGAAAAGCAAAACTGAATCTATCTCCTGCAGCATTTCTAACTGACTACAGGTATTTTGTTGTGATGCCCTGTGGATTATATTTCTTCCATATCCTTGTTTCTTCTGAGGGGGTTCTGAAGGATAATTAATATGCTGTATTTAAAATCTTACTTTTCTGCAAGCCTCACGTTGCTGTCTTCTAGTGGTTTCTCTCCTTCCCTTTCCCCTTTTGAATGTACTTTTCCACCTCTGGATCACTTCCTCTCCCTCTACAACTCCACTTCTTATTAATTGATCTCCTTGTGTTAATTACTTTCCCACCTTTACTTGCACATGTCCAACACCTAACCTCTGTCCATTCATTCAATCCTCTATCTAGCCGCTTTCTCCGACGTCTCCTGAAGGTCCCTTATTAAAGTCGGTACATATAAACCTAAATTCCTGTTGCTTTCTCTGAAATCACCAACTATAGCAGTGGTTTAAAGGGTTCCCTATATCACTGTTAGCACGCTGTGTGTTAAAAAAGCAAGTTCCATATTTTTGCTTCAATCTAACAGCATGCAAGCTCAAGGTAGCTACAGCACCCAGTTCCCCATTTCGAGCAGCCTTTACAGAGCCTCTGCTGACAAGCGGAGGCTGACCCTTTAAATTCTGTAGCCGTATTTTTATATCACTAGTTTGTTCTCTATATGCGATTCATGATTCTTCACCCCTTTTGCTTTGCAATCCCCAAATGACAAAAAAACTCCCATTATTTGCCATACGAGGAAAAAATCACGATTGTAAAGAAGTAGCTTTTAACCAATCTTCTGTGAATCCTATAAATATATATTACATCCATTCTCTATGTAATAAGGTTTAAAAGCTAATTTTAGATTGTACAAATTAAATTATTTAAAGTACAAAATGACATCTCAATTGTAGCGCTTTCTATTTTAGTAGCATACTAGTTTAATTATGATTTTGTAATTATATGTTCTAATGAGAACTTTGCAATCCCTTGCAGTACACAAAAGTATCTTTTCATTCACTGTTTTCAGCACACAGTTATCAAAATGTTCTCAAGATGTAATTAGTTTCTATGTTTTCTTATGATTAAAGCCATTGCAGAGGATGTTTCACACAAATCTGTTATCCGCAAATGAACACGCTTAGTGCTGTGTATCCTATATCTGGATATTCATTTGGGGCACACAGCCAAATCTGGCAGTTGTCTAGAATTTTATTTTCATTGAGCAATCAGTTGAACGTTCATTCAGCATTTTTCCATATTTTGACAGCAAAGAAGCACAATCAACAGCTGCTTCTCTGAAGGGAATTGTTCCTCTACTCACATTTACTCAATGTTACATCCCAGACACAGTAATACACAAGCCATCCCTGCAATATAATGTTGGCTTAAAATCTGGCAATCTTTATCATCCTTTATCATTGGTCCAATTTTTTATCCTCTGGTAATTTTGATGAGATTCAATGTTTCTCTTTGTCCACCTATATCAGTTTCTCAGTCAGACTCTGTTCTCCCAGTTTATTTACTCCAGACTCTTCTTGAATGGCCTCCTGATACACCAACTGCTTGTGTGTACTGTTACCAAGCTTCCTTGACAGAATATTCATTGGGTTTTCTTCTCCCAGGAATAAAGACTAAGCTTCACACAATTTTGCAAGACTTGTGCAGCTCCACTCTGTCTCCCTGGCCCTTTACCACGTTATTCTTTTCCCACTGTGTGCTTGCTATACAATCATAGAATGGTTTGGGTTGGAAGTGACCTTAAAGATCATCTAGTTCCAACCCCCCTGCCATGGGCAGGGACACCTCCCACTAGACCAGGCTGCTCAAAGCCCCATCCAGCCTGGCCTTGAACACCTCCAGTGAAGGGACATTCACAACCTCTCTGGGCAACCTATTCCAGTGCCTCACCACCCTCACAGTAAGGAATTTCTCCCTAATACCTAATCTAAATCTCCCCTGTTTCGGTTTAAAACCGTTACCCCTCTTCCTATCACTGCACTCCCTGATCAAGAGTCCCTCCCCATCTCTCCTGTAGGCCCCCTTTAGGTACTGGAAGGCTGCTATAAGGTCTCCCCGGAGCCTTCTCTTCTCCAGGCTGAACAACCCCAACTCTCTCAGCCTATACTACACACTGGAGCAGCGTGAAGGTATCCCTGGGTTATCACCGGTCAGAGCCGCTCTGAAACTGGAAGCAGTGCAGCTGCTTTTGCGTGGTATCACATCTGGGTTCCCAGCCCCGCTTCTCAGTTCAGCTGCTGGTGGCTACGTGGCTTTTGTTTCCTAGTCTGCATGAGTCTGGTGATAGCTTGAGGATATACACCAGTATCAGTACTGCATTGAGCTATGCAGAAATAGCCATAAATCAGTGAACTACTCCTGTAACAAAATCCTGCATTAGTAATAATCCTCAACAATAGGAGTTTAGGATTTAATTTTTATTTCCCATGGGAAAAGCAGCTTTGGTAGAACTAGAATTGCTTCTAGTGTTTCATGCATCGTACCTAAGTAGTGAATTACTTCTAGGCCTCCCTATGCTAGTAATTAGTGAGAATAATCCATAACTTCCCGACAGGCATCTCTAAACTGCAATGCTTACCAATGCATCCAAGTCTTGAATGAGCCACCCATTTCATGGCAGTTTTTATGTACGGCACCCAAACTTTAAAAATCTCCTTGAAACAAGGGCAGCCTGAAAGAACTGCTGTTCCAGATGTTTGTCTTCATTCAGAAGGGCTGTCAGATCATCCTTCTCTACATGAACAAGCAGGGAGGCTCCAGAAAGACATGCAGGGACATCAGTGGACCCCATCCCGTAAGACAGGACTCATGGCCACAAGTAAAGAAGGGCATAGTCAGCAGTTGGGATGATTAATGATAGATCTTCACAAGTGGATTTTGATGAGGGAGCAAATTACATTTCTCTAATGGGAACTCTGCCATTTATGGGAACAAGCTGACAGTTTTCTGCTCATATCGGGCGAAAAGACTTGCCAAGAAATGCTTCCTCCATTTAATGGGAAAGAAGCCTGCAAGATACATTTTCCTTATAGCAGAAGTCCAGGCAAGGTTCAGGAGAGATAAAATAACAAAAACAATGAGCCAGACAAGTATGTGTCTGTGCAAATATATAAAGCCCATCCAAACTGTCAGCCTGACCTTGGACTATTCAGAATCCAGAACATCTCCAATAAAACATAGCTTGGGAGCCACAGGCACTATCTGGTGCTGAGCATTTTTTTAGTACAAAAACGCTGTATTTCTGAGCCAAGTAAGTCTGAGGTGTGTTGTGTTTAGGCCTGGTGGGTTCTTTTGTCAGTCACGCACAAACTGCTTTAGTATTGGTTTTGGTATGTCAGAACTGACTCTGCAGGACCACAAAGCAGTTAACTCAAGCCCATCCTGAAATAACCGAGGGTAAAGCAGCAAAACAGCAGCCATGTGTTCTCAGGTTCAAGGATCAATACCGATGCTTTCAGAACGGCCTTTTTAAAAAGCCTTGAGACGCTCGCGTGGTCCTGATAAATCAGATGCAAGTTTCATTTAAATCATTAATCTCCCGTGAACTGAGATTTATTTTACGAAAATTAAATTCCCAGATAGCCTTGAGTTCAGCCTGCAGTATGTTTCCGCTGGCAGCGATCAGAACAATCTCCATCAGATTTTGCAGAAACAGACAGGTGCTGGGAACTCACAGGGGTGTCTGACAAAGTTGGTCTTGGTACTCCACGGCAATCAGCTTCTCATCCCTCTGTCATTCCTCCCAATCCAGCATCGCCCAGGCTTCCTCCTTTCACACTTTTAACTCTGTGTCTGCATTTTTGGATGCTAAATCAATCGGCAACAAAATTACCCAAGGAATCCTATCCAAAAGCCAATGGATCAAATTTAACATTTCTGGCCACGTGACCGGCCTGAAAGACTCCCTAAACTAAAAGCAAATACACTGCTTTGTAACTCCTCTTTCTGCAAAACAGCTACAGGCTTATGTTTGGCTTTCAGACAGGAAGCCCACGTTGGAGTCTGAAGAACTATCTTTATGCAAGTTTTTTTCACATCTAAGATTTATTATTTTTTTTTTTCAGATGAAGAGCAAGCAGATAGGAAGGGAAGAAGAAAAAGATTTTTCTTCCAGACAGCCGATTGTTTTGTTTTCTTTCTCTGAACCAACTAACTTCCAAGCTATGCATCGCACTTGTTCATGAGACTGTGGTACCCAGCATCTCTCCTCCCGTGTGTTAAAACAATCAGTTTTATTATCCCCTTACAGCCCATTTACTTGCGTTTTGCTATTACATATCGTTAGAACATCTTACTCCAGAAATAAGAACTTTTTCCCCAAAAGGGATGAAGACATAATGTGCAGTCCTCCACCGGACAGGTGCCCCACAGCTCGTCCCACTCCGCTGCCCCCCTGCCAAGCCCGGGGTGCCTTTTCCCCGCCCGGCTGGCAGAGCCCGGGCCCCGGGGGCTGCCCGGGAGCTCAGCGGCCAGGCCGGGGCAGAGAGTGGCGGGAGGGCAGCGCTGGCTGCGGGGGCCGCCGGCAGAAGGGAGGCCTCCTCCGCCTGCCAGTGTGCGCCATGAAAGGGGCTGTGCTGGAACGGGGCCGCGGGTGGGCGATAGCAAGCCCCGGGTGGGTCACGTTCCTGCCGCCCCCGGGTGTTCCCGGCCTCTCCCCTCCGCCCCAGCCCGGCCCCGCCGAGCCGCAGGAGGAGCCCGACCCTGGGCCCGGCCCGGCCCGGCGGGGCGGCAGGGGGAGCCCGAGCCCGAGGCGGGCGCAGCGGCGGGGCGAGACGGGGCTGCCTCCGGCTGCCAGCGGCCGCCGCAGGAACCGCGCGGGCGACTCCTCGGAGCCGGAGGCGGCGCGGAAAGCCCGGCGCGGGAGCCCAGGATGCGGCGGCCGCGGGCTTCGCTGCCGCCGGCCTCTGCCTAGCGGTCCCCCTCCCTTCCCCCGGCGGCGGCAGCTGCGAGGCTGCGGCAGCTGCCCGGCTCCGGCACTCGGCGCCGGGGAGCAGGAAGCAGCACTCGGCCGGCGGGGCCGGCTCCCAACGTGTCGTGTCCCCCCCCCACCCCCCCGCCTCCCCCGCCCAGCGCAGAGCGGGCGCCGGCGGCACGGCCCCGCCGCGGGAGCAGCAAGCGCTGGCGTCGGATGCCTGCGCTACGCCATCCCGGTGCTGCCGCGGCCTGGACTCCGCGGGGAGCGCGGGCGAGGAGGCGGCGGGCGAGCGGAGGGCAGCGGCAGCCGCTCCTTTGTATCCCAGGTGGGTGCGGGGGGAGCAGCGGTGGGGGAGAGCGGCGGGGCGGGCCGGGACGCGCTCCCGCCGGGTCCCCCGGTCCCTCCCGCGGGGCTGGGTCTGGGGCCGGCGGGCTCCCAACGCGCCCCTCCGCGCCCGGCCTGTGCCCGCCGCGGGCATGGCGGGGGGGGGACTTGTTTGTATCAGGCTGATCCCCCGCACCTCGGCAGGAAAACTCCGTGAGCTGCTCCGCAGCCTGGCCTGGGGGGCGGCCGGGCGGGGCGGGGGCCTTAGCGGCCGCTCGGGGAAGCTCCGCCGCGGTCCCGTCCCCCCAGTCCCCTCGCCGGCCGCCGCTTTCCCCCGGCCGGGGGGCGGCTCCGGGCCGGGAAGTTTCTGGCCGGGCAGCGTTTCGCCGCCGTTGTTTGTGGATTGTTTATCGCTCTGAGGCCGCGCCGAAAATAGGTCAGAAATAAATGTCCACCTCGTCCCCTCGGTGAAGTGCCCGAGTAGCGGGTCGGAGGCGTTGCTGCCTCCTCCCTCCTTGCCTCGCCGAGAAATACCGCGTCCTCCCAGGGTTTGAAACGGTGTTTGGGATTTTTTTTTAATTTAATTTAAAAACAAACAAATGTGCGTGTGGAAAGTTGCCGGTCGAGCGTCAGGAATAGCTCCCAGCGATTTCCTGGTGCGCGGAGGGCGGCACTGCCGGCTGCCGCTCGCCCGGCGGCGGCTGCCGCTCGCCCGGTGGCGCCGGCCGGCGTCCGCTCGCCCCGGCCGGGCCGGGGAAAGCCCGTTCTCCTCCGAAAGGCCGGCTCGGCGCTGCAGTGAGGCGGTGCAGAGGCTTTCAGCAGAGGCTCCTAACTCCTGTTGCCATCCGTAAGGGTATCTTTAGGGGTCAGTTAACCTCAGGACGCTTATGTCAGAATTGGCAGTAAGGGCTCTTGTGGAAATCATCTTCCCTTTCTGTCTTATTTTAAGAAAAATTTTCAGCAGAACTTGTTTGAAAACTTTGTTTCATGATTATATGTTGCAGACGTACCACTTTGAAGAGAAACTGCGTAGCGTAACGGATTTTAAAACATTCTAATTGCGGGGATTTGTGGTCACGTTGATGTTATAACTAAAGAGGTATTCGTGCTGAAGGGTTTAAGCCCAGTTCCCCTTTCTCCAGGTTGCAGTGTTTTTTTCTGATGGAAAGGTAAACAAACTTACATTTTATCAAGTAGGCGGGTGTAAATGTCTGTTTTGTTTTGCTGGGTTTTGCTTTGCTTTCTGAGGAATCCAGTCAGTTAGCTTAATGTTGTCTTGTACATGGGCAAAGCCTGAGCTAAAAACCACACGCGCTGCTTTTTAGTTTGCTGGACCGATAAGAAGGAAGGAATTCTGTTGGTGTGATCCTTATTACTCGGGGAGGGAATGTATTACATTTTCATCCATAAAATATCTCTTACTTAGCATTTTGATCGTGAAGGAAAAACTGCTTGGCCCTTGCTTAAAGGATGACAGCGAGAGTCCAAACCTGGTTCAGCAAAGCTGCGTTTTGCTGGAATGTTAGGGATTTTTCAGGGTAAAAGAATTCTGGGTTTGTGGAAGAGCAAATTAAATACTTCAGCATAGTTTGTATTATTCTATTCAACAATTCTTTCCCCCTTAGATCTGAAAATACTGTTTTGTAGGCAGTGAACAATAATACAGGCTCAGGTTGTATTTTTGCAAATACTTTTAAATGAAACACAGAATTGTCATCTTGCTCTGTTTCTTCCGTACAACTGTGCCGGTAGTTGCAGGCTGAGTACTTGCGTTTGGTATGTTGGAGCTCAGCTATAAATCTTAGTCAGCGCTCTCCTTGGATGACCAAATGTATTTTCCTTTTCCCACTTCTCATTTTTTACCCTGTAAGAAGCATAAGTCAATTCTTAAGCTTTCATTCGGTAATCAATAACAATTTCAGAACATGAATTCCAGCTCATCATTTGGACGAGTTTAAATTTCCTTTGTGTGAAATACAATCCTGTAAAACTGGTAAGAGTTGGTTGATATAATATGTGAACATATTAGTTTTGTTCTTAAATTAACAACTGCTTTATTAATAAAGTTGATTTGTCATTTTCACTTTAAATTACAGTCAGTGTGACTGGCCTGGATAAGGTTTGGCATGAATAGTAATCAGCAATAGTGAAGCACACACAGCAACCAAAATCTGTCTTCAGAACTGTGTTTTTCGAAATGTGCCAGACAACCCAACACATTTGTTGATTCAATTTAATTCCATTATTGTAGAATTTAGTTCTGAGTTCAGCAAAACCTGAAAAATAACACCTCGGGTTCTGTTCAGGCTTCATCAGAAATAAGCCCCGGTGTCTCTTCTGAAGCCACTGATGCCCCAGTGATGGCTGTAAAGTTGTTACCTGGCACTCTAGTTTTGTGGTTGTAATGTTTCCCTTGGAAGTGTCTGGGTTCCAAAGCTCGGTTCTAGGACTGTCTCTTGCATTTTATCCCACATAGAAGAATTAGTGAATACAGTTCCCAAGCAGGGAGCGATGTGAAAAATCAAGATCCATCTCTCTTTCTAGTGTTTCCTGTTGACTTTGCTAGTCAGTTCTCCACCAAGGAAGACTCTGTCAAGTTCTAGTGGACTTGATTGTTGTGGTTTTAAGATGTGAACACTCAGTGACAGGATGTTTCCATCAGCATCTCACTTTCACCAGGTTAGGGTATGATGTTTTGGTGCGAGCTTCTCTTTGAGGGTGCTGGAAGTGGTTAGGATGGGATAGGTGTGCCTAGGCCATCTGGCTGGCTGTGGAGGTGGATAGGAAAGCAAATGCTGGCAGAAGGGTGAAGCAGATTACTGCGGTTTGAACTACTGCAGGTAGTAGATAGGGGAGCCATGTCTGAACGCTGACTTTTGTACTGTTGTTATTTTATTTCTTTGAAGAGAACCTAGATGTCTGTATCGGTATACCTAAATGTTTATTAAAGTAGTGCTGAGAGTTCTGGTGCCTGTGTCTCTCTGCTGGCCTGGGTGCTGTCCTGAACAGATGTGAAAGTTAAACTGGTATCAAAGATGGACCTCAGCGTGAGAATTATAATAAAAGATTGTAGATTCTTGTTACTGTTGACTTTGTTTCAGTGTTTGAAGTTGTTGTTGATACCAGGCAAGGGTGAGAAGCACCGGTATGTAAGTGATTCATCTTACGATTTGTGTCTTCTGTCTTGAAATTCTTTTGTTCCTTTTCTGTCCCCAATCCCTGTGGGGTTGGCTTGGCAGAATATACCCTCCTGTTAATCGAGGTGGAAGAGTTGCATTTTTGTTGTGTGGGGTTCCCCCCTCCCCTTTTCCTCTCCATGGAAAAATACGGTCTCACTAGTGCTTTAATTGTTTTCATGGCAGGATAGACGAGTAGCATCTGCGTATTGACCAGCAATTGTTGATGACGGATATTTGTTTTGCCAGCCTGCTGTTGTGTGTCAGGTACTTCTGACAGGCCATTGGCTCAGGGAGCATATAGCCAAAATAGGTATCCATGTTAAGTCATACAATTCAGTTTCTTTTTTGGTTAAACTATGAGTATAACTTACCATTTCCTGAATTGTGAATGATTTGATCTTGCATTCATTTTTCCCTCCTTGTGAAAAAGCTTGGAAAATGTGATACTTCTTTTTAAAATTAAAAGTTTGTTTATATAGCAACCTTCAAATGCTTTTATGTAGGATATAGGATCCTATATAGGAACCTTCAAGACTGGCTGTTTTAAATCAGGAGCAAGAGACTGGATTTGATTGTTTAAATCCACTAAAAAGCCACTTTTTCTCCTCCCTGTGAGCTTGCTACAATCAGACGGTGTTTCTGAATAAATGCTACTGTGTTTTTATGCCACAGCTAGGCAAAACAGTAAAGTACATCCTTACGTTCTGTCGACGTTCATGCACTGTATGTTTTCTGCATGGCAAGACACGTGCTTTTACGTTTGTTAAGCATCTGCTGATTTTGGCCTACTCTAGCATTTTGCTAAGCATGTTTTTATCACGTTCATTCATGGGCTACATCGCATGAAGAACTATGTATAGGAAACTACGTCACTGTAAAAGTATGAACACAGCAGTTAAATATTTATGCATTCATTTCTAGCAAAAGCAGTTGGTATGTTGGTAATGTGGTGCTGCTGATATTTGTAGAAGTCTGTCGTACAAATTGTCTTCCTCAAAGAACAATACATGGAACATTTGTGGTAACAAGAGTATACAACAAAGAGTATACAAGAAAAAAAGTCTGAAAGAGAGGAAATAAGTTTGCCATAGTTTGAGGTCAGGGAGAAGTCAGGTGTTTACTTCAAGCAGGAAATCGGTGACAGCACTATTCTTGGAAAGAACAGGCAGAGAAATAAGGAACAGAATGAAACCTCACAGAGTTCAACTTACAAGCACAACAAAAGTTGAGAATGCTAAAGCAGATTGATATGACATCAGTTCTATTTGTCATTAGGTGGTTTCAGTGCTGTCTTGTTTTTAATGGATTTTCTTTAGAGGTTTTGGAACTGGGAACATTTTTGGTGCTAAGAATCTTGAACTTTATATTTTGCAAGCAATTTTATTGGAAACAAGATATGAGGTCTCCTTTATCAATTTTTCTTACTAAAAATAAATTAAAAATTTCCTCATTTCTGCATTGCATGACTTATATCAGGAACACTGAAAACATATACTTTTTACTATTTTTAATTTTCCAGTGAAAAGTTACAAATTTGTTATGTCTAATACTATATAAGTATACGTATATATATACATACACATATGTATATATATGTATGCATATGGTTTGCTGAATCTCAGTTATAAAATAATTGCCAAACCTCTGCACACCACCCCCCCAAATTCTTAGAATTTAGAAGAGAAAATCTACAGCATTTATCAGTTGTGCAGGAAGCCTTACCTTTGACTTCTGACATTTTGAAATAATAAGCTGGCTTGTTTTTCAGATCTAGCTCTGCTTACTATAATCACAACCTTGTTCACATGTTGTAACGGCATGAATCTATCCCTGTTAGCGATCGTGACACAGGTCATTCATTACCTGTTGTGTACAGGATGTCAAGCTAGATGAGCATATGATGCTTTCTGGCTATAACAATCCCTGAATTATCTTTATGCTTTAAATGATTTTCTAAAGTTAATAAGCAAGGTTTCCCTTTAAATTTTGGTATCAGAGTGGCTTGCAGTGTATCTTTTATCTTCTTTCTGTTTAAATTCACAAGAGAAATCTAATAGTATTTGCTTCTCTGCAGGTTTAAGAATTATTATTCAAAGAAACTGTACTGTACTTTCTTCCCAGGCTGTCAGTTTAGTTGTCACTTGAGTATTTTTCTGCATAATGATTGTATATTTCCATGTAAAAAAAAATTCCAACTAGTGTTGTTAATGCTGCTGTCTTTTAGTAGTAGAGGTATTTGCATATCTAGTACTTTTAAACTACAGTATATATTGCTTGCCTGCCTATTTATATGTGGCCCATCTAGCTTTCTATAAATGCATACTTTTTTTTTTAAAGATTTTCTGAATTTTCTGGGCAAACTCTGAGATGAAGCAAGCTATCAGGTAATTCTGGGACCTATGGTTTCATGCACCTCTGACCTTAAACCTCTCACCTCAGTGAAATTATTTAGGTCTAAATGTGCCAAGGTATTGAGGATATTTGAAGTGCCAAAACAATGAGGCATAGATAGTAGAAAACATATATTTTACTGCTTTACATGTAAAACAGCGTAGAGGAAAAAACCTTGTAACGGTTGAGGTCAGTACTAGACCTCAAGGTGGAAGTCAAGACTTCAATCTCCAAGTTTGTGGCCATTCTGTCAGGCTGGACTTCTTTTTCTAATGCAAGCCCTTGCTGCTGGGGTAGAAGGTCTACTTAAACTCCTAAAACCATGGGGTTTTACCTGCTGCTGATTTTACTTTGCATATTCTTAAGAATATGTGGAAAGTACGTTGTGTGGCTCTGAAATTAATTTGAATGTCAGCTGATGTGAGAAACGTTTGGTCTGAATTTGGGTTGGTAACTAGAGACTCTAACAGATGTGTGCCTGCCTTTTGACTCATGAAATGTGTAAAAGCTGACGGAGTTTAGATGAAAAGGTGAATTTCCATGGCTGGTCAGTATGGTCAGCTGTCGGTTTGTCCTTCTCAGGTAGGACAGGAGGGAACAAGGAGCTGATTGAAAACAAACCAGCTACACTGTTGTCAGGCTAGGGAAAGCATCTGATGGCTTTGGTTCACATTTGCTGGGTCTTTTTCCCCTGGATGCGTTATGTTGTATTTAATAGGTGTTTCTGCTTGTTCCAGTTGTAGCACATTTGAAAGCGGCACATAAGGGATTTAATGATTACAAAACGTTTGTACAAGAATTTCTGAAAAAATACGACAAATAAATTGTAGGAGAAAAGGAGTGAACAAAAACTGTTCCATATAAAACAGTAAAAAATTGTTGAAATAGCATTGGTGACAGTTCAAGCTAATTCAAAAATCAGTTTACTGCTTTGTTTTGATGTAACCCTTCAAGTCTACCTGTTGAAACTACTGAAGGTGATCATTAGACTTGTTTTATTTTGAGTGTGTCATTTCAGAAACAGAGCTATGCCGTTTTAAGTTTGTGCCAGTGTTTTTGGCAGCTTCTCACGCGGCAGCAGCGTTGCTCTGTCAGTTAAATGCCACGTGGGGAGGGGGAGGTAGGAGGGGCATAAGGCCTTCAAGACGCAAAATAAACAGAAGCAAAACTTGAATATGAGAAGACTGCTGTATTTGCCTGTTTAGTAGGGACTCTTTTAAGTAACTTTCATTTTGGCAGTGTAGTGAGGGGGGAAGCAATACCAGTACTGAGAGGGCTGCAGCTGGTGGGGCTGGAGTGGGCAGGCTGTGGTGACCAGGGTGGCCCTGTCCCTCTCTTCCTCCATGACAGGGAGTGGCAGAGCCCTTCTTCAGCAAAAATGGTTCCTGTCCCCTGACACCAGGTCTGTTGTTCGGTAACTCTGTGAGCAGAGCGTGTTTTCTGGGCCTGTTGGGACAAAGAGCTGCTGGAAGCTGCTCGGCTTTCCAAGCCTCCCATGCCTCCTTCAGGAAAGAAATATCCCGGGTCCGGGTTGAAGCTAGGCCTGTGAGGAGGGAGCGGGACATGCCCTGCCGAGCAGGGGAGAGGTTGGGCTGGCTCTTGGGCTCTGGGGCTGTGTCCTTCCCTGGGGGTAAGAGAGTACTGTCTCCTTCCTCTTCGAACTTTTGAAGTGAATATGGGACGGAATGGAGGGTGTTTCGCCTCAGGAATGGCCGTGAGAAGGGGCAGTTGCTCTCGCCCTGCCACTTGAACCTCTCTGCTTTGCTGGGCCGAGGCCGTGGCTTAAGGAGCCGGGCGCGCTGAGGGCAGAGCCGGCCAGAGGAACCGCTGCGTCCTGCTGCCCCTCTCCTTCCCTTCCCCCTCGCTGCCGTGGCACTGCTGTTTGTGGAGCTGTGCTTTGAAACAGGATAAGGAAGCGATCTGATCAAGCCCTGCAAAAATAGATGATTCTAAAATGGTAACTAATTCATTTTAAAATGCTGTCCCATGAGCACTGTGTTGGCAGTGTTGCGGGGGCGATGTACGGATGCTGTGAAGATGGGAATGAGCACCTGGGGCAGAAACTTCTGAAGCTGTTGCTGGTGTGGAAGACCTCGTGTAGTTTCATGAGCAAAGTTCGCTTATATTCTTGCCATGCCCTGGCTCACGTCTTCAGGGTTAGATGTTAATATTGGTGTAGTCTTTCAGATGTATCAGTGCAGCTGTTTGTGGAGCTGTGCTGTATTTAAGTGAGTGAAACGTTGTGGTTTAAATAAAACAAACAACCCCCCAAAACTTACAAAGTAGCCTTCAAAATACTTGTAAAGGTTTGTTTTGGTGATGGTGGTTTTTTTGCCCCCCACAACTGCCAGCACAATTGCAGAGATGGCTGTTTGTGGGGTGGGTGGGAGCTAGTCTCCAAGGGCAGGAGAGAGAAATCCTTTAAAGACTTTTCCGCTGAGAATACGTAATGTGCTATTTTCTCATGGTGCTTGCTGGCATCCATTCTTCCTATAGCATATATGCTGAGCTCTGCTCGATTTGTTGAAGCTGCCATCACAGTTGTCCATCACTGCTGATCAGTGTCGTCTTTACTTGACACTTGTTCCTTCAGAAACTTCTTTTGCTGAGCATTTGTTGATCAAAATGCACACACAGTACTCTATCTACTGTGTTTAGTCCCTTCTTTTCTAAAGCAGATAAAGGAAAGCAGGGAGTGATTTAATTTTATTTTGGGTTTGTTTGTTTGGGTGTTTTGGGTTTTTTTTTTTGGTTGTTTTTATTTGTTGGTTTGGTTTTTGGTTGATTTTTTTTTGCTGCTGGTAGGCTGTTAGGTCAGATCTGGTTTGCTCTAGGCTTCAATGGTTGAAAAGAGAGCGGGGGACATCAAGGACAGAGATATTAAAATCCGGTCCTTGACTGGTTTTGGTAATAGCTAAGTGAACTTAGAAGGTTACATATGCTTCAACTTAGCGCTCTTAGATTTAGAGGTGAGCAGGAAATAAGTTGCTGGAGATGCCACCTGAGGTTGCAGAGAAAAGTATGGTCAGTATGAAGATAAACAAGCAGCGAGAGCTTAAAGTCTTACTTCAGACTGACATGTAGATGTTTGTTTGCTACGGTATGTTTTTGAAAAGCTTTAATGCACATTCTGAAACGCTTCTCCATGACCACGTTAGGTTGCGTCTGGCCATGGCAGTCTGCTTAATGGTCCTTCAGCTTTATGCTTGTATCACACGACCAGAACTAAATTGCACTTTTTACTAGAGTAGTATGGATTTGGCTGTAAGATTAATGCACGTTTAGTGTAACAGAAGAGTTGCAGGGAGGCTCTTAGAAGACCTGTGGTCAGAAAATCATTAACAAAGGAAGAACAAAATAATAATCTTTGGCATTTCTCTGGCAGGTATTGAATAAAGGCAGTGGACAGAAATTATGAGAAGATGAAAACAATATTTTATATTTCCAGAGTTTTTAGATTTTTGCATTGAAAGTCAAAGAATCAAACTTTTAACCTGAATTTATGTGCTATAATGCTCATCTCAATTTGTTGTGTTAAAATGGTAGGAAGCTGGAAGCCAAACCACAAGGAAAAAAAGTGAAATCAAGGATTATATTTTTAAAGATGTAGTAGTGTAAAGCCAGCCCCAAATCCGCTGACTTTATATTAGGCTATGAACATTAGGTGATGAAAAATAAAATAGGCTTTGATACAGTATTCCCATGTGTTTCTAAAATAACTTATATCTGTATGAAAGTGCTAGCAGAGTCACTGTTTTTCCATGTTGGCCCATCCAGCCTATCACCACAGATGACATTAGTGTAGGAACTACCAAGGAAGTGGTTTTGTGACCACTGATCCAGGATCAGATTTACTATCAGATTATCTCCTAATGTAACTTTGATCAGGCAGGCAAGCTATCACATTTCTTAAGTTAATAAGAGTATACAGTATATCATTTGCGCTGACTTAATGCCTACTGTGGGAGGAAAGACAGTAACTATTTGGCATAAAGCCTTCCAATACAAAATCAGCCTGTCAAGTCTAAACTGTATTTACTGTCTTTTCAAACCATGACCTCACAGCAGATATTGGAACAATGACTCAACTCGATAAATTGTGCTCTGTTTTATTTACAAAAGACAATAATATGGAATTATTACCTATTAAAATAAAAGAAAGAAAAAATAAAATTACCTAATTAAAATAATTAAAATAAATTTAAAAAAACCTAAAAAAATAAATGTACAGTTAGATTTATTTTTCATTTCTCTTGAAATCAAAGCTTTGTTTTTTGACAATAAGTTTGCTTGGGGTGAGGAAGAAGTTGCAACAACTTTCTTTTGGATGCTCTTCTGATTCATAAAATGTAGCAGAGTAATGACATTAACAGCCATTGCAGACATTTTAACGCCAGATTAATCCATCCATGTGAGAGTTATTTTTCATTTAATGGCATTGCTTGGGACATGGAATTCGAAGAGATACCTCTTTCTTCCTTTGTATAAGTAGGAAAATGAAGTATGTTTTAAGTACACTGAAATAGACCCTTAATATTTTATGAAGAATCTGTTCAATTGGGTAGAATCAAATTATTTTAGTAAGCTTTCCTCCCCTACTTTATTCATTCTTACATAGTGCATCCTTCATAAATTCTTGAGATTATGAGAAGGTGAATGTATTAAGCTGTGCAATTTGTTCGTTAAGCCAAAATACTACAGCTTGCAATTTATGTTTTTTCTTAGTTTACTGTAAGATCATTATATGCTTTTAATGTAAAGTTCCAGAAGACTTTTAATTAAGTACTTAGAGTAAGCACTTGATTTTTCTTTTTCCCCTGTATTGCTCTTCTGAATAGACTGTTAGGAAAAGATAGATTGATTGCATTAATTGAAAATTACAAGCGAAGTAATTAATTGATTTACGGATGTATTTCTGGATACATTACTTCTGCTTTAGTTAGAGGTATTTATCTTTATTTTCATCACTGTTGTTAAGGTAGCTTGATGGTGAATGGACAACTTAACTGCTGATACACACTGTCCACTCTCTTTGCTGCTTAAGCATGAGAGTGTAGTAGTATTTAGTTCATTTTTTCTTACCCAGACGGTACACAGGACCAAAGTGGGACAAAGGGCTGGCTTAATGTGGTAGCACATATCCTGAGCTGCCACTGCTTTTCATGAAAATGCTGCATTTTGCTGGTTCTGACTCAAAGGCAGTCACATTTGTGCCAGTTATTTCATACCCTTTTAATCATAACTTTTAAAATGTGGGTTTTCTTTTTAGGGGAAGTCTTTGTAAAAGGCAAATAAAACATTCAGTTTCATTTGCTCATGTTCTGTTTCCTCTTTCTTCACAAATTACTGTTGAAACCATTGCTCAATTCAGCTTCATGTGGAAGAGGAGAAGGGCTCACAGAGCGTTTAGTGGAAATTGATGGCTGAAGAGAGAAGACAGTGAAGTTAGTGCCCTTACTGGGAGGAAAAATACGGAAGCTGGCTAGCATGGGGTCTGTTTTTCAGCAGCTGGCCAGTTGCTGTGGATATAGCTTCATCATACCTGCGGGATGTGTGATCTTTTGCCTGGTCAAGGGGCCATAAAAGGTAGGGGGTTATCCTGGTGGAGGCAGAAGGACACATCGGTAGGAAAGCAAGCTCTTAACTGTGCTGCTCACAGAACTTTTCATGTTAAACTTTTTAATGAGGAAGCTTAGAAATAACATCATGTCATTTGTCAGACAGACAAAGGCAAATGCTAGGATAGAAGGGAATAAGCCTAATAAATGTTCAAGATGAATTCCTGTATCACATACATGATCTATTAATAGGGGAGAAGAAAAGAAATAAATGCAACGTATTAATGACTTCCATGCTCAGTGGGAATAATCAAGTTGTCAGCTCAAAGTAGTATGTTGTTTTTATCAGTGTGCTGCACAGAGCACCAGATATTGGTGCTAAATTTAAAGCAAAAAGTAGGAAAATTTGAATTTTAATGCTTGATTAAACTGGCTGTTTATCTAGCCCATTAAAATGTCATAGATATCTTGCATTAGCTTTGTTAGAAATGGTGAATCAAACCTTGTAGTGGCTGTCTGGGAAGTAATCTAGGCTTAGAGAACCAGGCAAGAAGAAAATTGTAATAGTTGAGTTTTGCCCCGAGCCCATGAAATTAGGTCATTGTTTAACTATATTTAAGTAACTGTGGTTATTTACATTCATATAATTATTTATAACTGTGAAGCTTTAAAAATAATTTATGAATAAATCCTGATATTAAGCAGGATTCTGTTGCCTTTTCCTGAGTGATAGTAATGTTTCCTTTTTAAAGTTGGGATAATGAATTGAATAAGGTCTCCTAGATACCTCCACTTAAGAGGTTTTTGTTTGTTTCCTTGTTTTACAACATGATGATTATGCAGTCCAAAATAAAATTAGCCTTTCTTTTCTACCCCCTCACCTTTTTAATTGCAGAGAGCCAGGGTTTATTTGTAGTGCTGGGAAGCTCTAGTCTTCAACCAGAACACTGTGATACTGAGTGCTGCACAGCTGCGAAAGGATTTCAAAGGAGGACAAGAGGGTTATGCCTGAGTCCAGGCTCTCTCTGCAGGGGATGCAGAGAGAGAGGTGAAATGATCAAAATAACAGACTGGTTCTTTGCAGCACCATGCTGAACTAATACATGCAGTGAATTACGCTTTTTCAGCCTCACAGTAATTAAAACAAAGGAGGATATTAGCTTGGATGAGTTTTTGCTGTATGGATAGATGGGACATATTTCTAATCACATGCAGAAAATTTTGGCAGGTCTTGTGTATAGTCTTGCCAAAGTCTATGAGAACCCAGAGAAAACTAAATGAAAAATACTGTCTAGGTTTACAGTCAGATTGTGCTATTGTGCATGCTTAGAAAGTAGATATTAGGTATAGCTGTGCAGGTCAAGCACGGCTTTTTTTTGCCACATTGAGTTTCAGGTGAAGACCGTGCCCAAGAAACGGCTAAAATTGGAATTGAAGACGGTTCTCAGGTGGGGGGACAAACCTGTGAGTCATCAGCACAGAGATAGGTGATGGCTGAATTTGTGTTGGCAGGTGCTGGATCTCTGAGCATAAAGGAGAAGAGGACGGGGAAAAAAGGGTCAGGGATGGAGGTGTACAAAGCTCCTGCAGCAATGTAGAAGAAAGAAATTATCTGAAGACTGTGTTAAATGAGCAGCTAGAAGAAAACTAAAGGAAAATAAATGTTTTGTTGTATTTTCATTTGTAGTGTTCTGTATTTTTGCTTTTGACTTCCACTGAATATAAAATATTAAATCTAAGGCTAGAACAATTTCAACTATTTAGGACTTTGTGTGTTTTCTCTCTCTTTTAAAAAATATCTTAGCCCTTTTTAAAAGAGAACTGGTATAACACAGGTTGTATTGCATTGTTGAACAAATGGAATAAATGTCAGTGCCATTTTGATGCAGCGTTATAGTATCAGGATTTTACTGGGGTGTAATAGATAATTCGTGGTATCAAAGATATAATATCACAGATGACACGCACAAGTGATTTCTATTTTAAAAAATTTCAGATAATGTGGGTTTTTATGCTCCGCTTTCTCTGTTTTCTTCTCTGAAGCTAAGGCAAAACTAGTTTCACAGCTTGCCTGCACAAGCTGTGATAGGTTTTTTGTTTTTATTTCTCTTAAACATACCTACAGAAAAGATGCAAAGTTCATCTAAGAAGAGATAACTAAGCTTTCTCTTCTCTTCATGTCGTAAATGTACAGGTCGTCAGATAAAAAGGAGACTTCGGTAATTTTTTAGGATATTTTTTAAAACACCCTAATGCTTCAAGAATACAGGGGAGAGAGACTGATTCTTAACAGTTTTAAGGTAGTGGTTTAGCAGGGGCTTCAAGGAGACCTTCAGAATATTAGATAGCATTGACCTACCTGTAATGTTTACTCTAAGAAAGTGGGTTCTTGGTCTTAGGGCTCTCACCCTTGTCCCCTGAATTTTGTCTCCTGAGGAGAAGGGACACAAGATTTACCAGGACAATTTCATCTGACCTGTTCTTGTAAGTTGTCTCCTCCCTGGTAGCTATGTAGGACTGCGTGGGGGCATGAGCTGTATGTGATGACTCAAGACAGAATATCCTCCTACCTTCTCAATGCTACGTTGCTGCTGGTGAGCTGAGAGTCTCTCTGGAGATTGGGGAGGCTTTGGGGCGGTTGGGGGCGTACTGGAGTCCTCTGGGAGCTGGATTTCAGAATTCTGTGGTGAAGACAGGGGGAGTTTGGCTGAACATGGCAAGTCAGCTTTGCCAGAGCATGGGCTTCACAAGAAGTTTTATTTTTTTATTTTATTTTGGAAAAATAGGTGTCAGACTGCTACACCTGCAGAAAGCTGAAAACTGCAGTGCAGGAACTGAGGGCAGATTGGAGAATGCTGGTAGGCAGAACATGTATGATTATTGGAGGGGACATGATAGGAGCTGTTACAGGACACAGGAAAAGAGAATAAAAAACACGAGTACTGAAAAATTCTGGAGATATTGCTCTTAGTAAAACATTTTTTTGTTTGTTTGTTTTTTAGTTCAAGCAGTATGTTTTTGACAGCAATAGTGAAGAACTGGAAGATTGGTTAATTAACATACTAAAATGGAGTATCTACCAGTGGAGGTAAGACATTCTTTGAACATATATGGAGTTTTTTTCTTAGCATTGTCTTGCAGTTCCCGATACAAGTAGCTGGATTAATGGCACTATTACACAAGCATTTCACTGAGAACAAAGCTGGTTTAGGAGGTTTCTGTATACCTCCATCTGTCTTTTCATTGCACTTGCAGGTGCTCTGATGCAGCTGCTCTAAAGTATCACTAAAACGATCAATTTAGAAAAAAACAGAATCAAGAAGCCCTTTTTCCTTCCAATGGTCTTTTAAAATTTGATATCCTGTGATACATTTTGTGTTGTGGCCTCAGAAAAGATTAGTTTGGTTATCTAAATAAGTGGGGAGCTAGTGTGGGGACAGCCTGGACTGGCCAGGATACGTAGGAGATTTTCCAACTTAAGAAAATAAATAAACCCCCATAATTGTGAAGGGAAGTAAAGTTTTGGTCCTCAGTATAGGATCAATTGGCTTTAACTAACATTTGAACTGTTGGAGATGTTCAGTCTCAGTGCTTAAATAATTTTGAGTATTGAAATGCTGTTTTGATTGTGTTAAGTAGCTACCAAAGGTTATGAAACCCTCTGTTTTTTCTAACTGTGTTAGGATGCTCTTCTTATTTATTATCAGATCTTGTGATACACGTTTGTATGCTGCATTAACCTCTGTTGCGCATATATAGAGAGCTCCTACTGAAGCATTCTTCTGCTTCTTATAGGCAGACAGAACAAACATGCCGTTCAATAGTGTGGTTTCTGAGTGCTAATTATATGCTATAAAATACACCAATAAACTCCTTAAGTATTAAAATGAGTTGTGGACATTTAATGTAATTGAAATTAGTGAAGATTAGCTGTACATTTGAATGGTATCTACTTCTACGTTAGTTTAACTTTTTTGTTGGCTTTTGTATGATTAGCAAACAAAAATTAAAGACATTGTCTAAGTTTGAGTTTCTCCTTTAAAGTATTTAATCTCTGCACAACACTTTCTATTACATAGTTCAAAGAACACTGCTTTGCTTTGCAGTGATGTGAAAGACTTTGACAGAAAAGTAGCGGTTTGGTGTATGTCAGCTCAGGGCAGTGAACGCTCGCCTTCTCCCAGGTTAGAGTGCACGTGGAACAAGTTGATGCTTGGCAAAAAAAAAGGCATCCTCAAAGGTCAACGGATAGACTGCAGTCCCCGGTACCTGTGGTGGCATGCAGCATTGCTTTCTGGATGCACGGTTTTGTGAACTGTGGCTTGGTATTTCTTAGTGGTTTTGCAGTTGATACCGGAGCAAGGCATGGGTGCCAGTTTTTGAAATACTGTTCGTGGCTGAGCAAAGGCTGTATTACTGGATTAAAACACGTGGCACTGTGTTTGCTGGACCCTGTGTTCCATCTGCAGGGGTTGCCTGCCCAGGCAATTTTTAATGGGCTGACTGGGGATGCTAAGTCAGCTGGACTGAGGAGGGAGGGAGTAGCCCCAGCTGGAGCCGTGTTAGACACAATAGAAATACCACAAGTTCACTGGACAGCCCTTTTGGCAGTGATGCAAGATGTGGCTCTCCTAGCTTTTTTGTTGAATTAACTCATTCATAAAATGGACCTGCGAACTTGTTTAATTGCACTAGTTCTGGATTGTTCTGAATTTTCCTATTGGGGAATTAAGGGACCCTGAAGCACTTGGAAGTGACTGCTTGGCCCAACAGCTCTTGCAGGAACAGTTTTCCCTTCTCTTAGTGGAGGCAAACTGTTCAGGGACATAGACAGAGCCACTCATTGTGCTGGGGAGTCAGAGGCGTGGGATGGCTTCCTCCCTTGAAAGTGTGGTTTCATCAAAATGCAAGCTAGATGAGACTGCCCCATGGCATCCTTTGTCTGTTTAATTCCTTTTGCTTTTTCCTCAGTGTTTGAGCTCTTTTCTGAGGTATTGGACAGTTTCATCGCAGGTTTTATGCACATACTGCAAGGTTTGTTGCCTAGTGGCCAAGGGTCATGGCGGGTGTGGAATCTCTGTATCTCTGCTCAGTGGCAGGTCAAGTTCCATTTGCAGAAGATATGCTTGTGTCATGGTAGGTGGTGCACACATGACAATGCAGTATGGTAACCCCAGAGAATTAGAGTGTAGAACTTCTTGATTCTAGCTTTAAAGACCACTGAGGACATCCCTACACAATCTTATAGACAAAGCAGTGGAAGAGGGAATTGTCCTAGTGCTGCATACGGTAGCAAAACTTGTGACATCATTCAATTAATCTGTTGAAGTCCCTTGATTGAAATTTGAATGAACACAGGATTTTTAGACAAGCTGGGCTAATTGCATCATCTAGATGCTGTAGTTTTGATCTTGCAGTAAGGACCCTTGATCTGAGTTCTTCGTATTCAGCTCAGCTTCAGAAGCAAAATTCCTCTTTCCCTGTCCTCTGTTACTTCAGTAACATACCATTTCTGTGTTTTTGTAAAGTGCTTGCACAGTCCTTGTATTGGCTGTTAAACCAAGGTCAGAATTAACTTCTTGTTTATAGTTAAAAATCTAGACCTGTGCTGTGGTGCTTGACGCCTTCCAGCTCCTCTAGAGTGGATACAGAAAGGTAAATCTTATCTTGAGTCATATGCCAAGATAATTTAGTTGGTAGGCTAGAGGCAGCCCATAAAGGTACCTTTGCTTTCAGGTGACTGATAGCTGCTGTGGCAATGACTTTTCTTTTTTGCTGGCTACTCTGTTTCAGTCTCAGTAGTACTGCCTGCTGCTTCACAAACACCCAAATGCATGTTCAAAATTTTAGAAACAAAAAAACCCTGTAATCCATTGAAGCTCCAGCCAGGCTAGCTTTTTTATTACGTTTACTACTTGTGTGTTAGACCCAGAAGATGGACTAATGTGCATGAAGGGTAGTCTGATTTAGATTTTTTGGTTTGTTTGTTCCTCAAAGAAGACAGTGCTTGGAGGAACTGGGAAGTTTGAAGACAAGCGTTTGCAGAAAGCGTAGTCTATTTTATTAATCCAGTTGACAGTGTTGAAGGAAAAACAGTAGAACTCAGTGAAGCCTGTAGGATTTTAATTTAAGTATCAGCAGGCAATTGTAAATTAGCAGAAAGGTGCCAGTCTGTGGCTGCGAAGAAGACAGTGAGAATTAACACTTTACTACTAATAAAGATTGACTAAAAATGGGCACATTGTGCTCCTTGACTCCTGCCTTCTCTGTAGAATCTCTCCATCTAAAGCCCTACATGCCCTGGTCAAGCACTTTCTTTGCACTGTTGGACCACACTGTAATTCAGCTGTCCCTGTCCTCATGTCAGAGTTGAGGCACTGCTAGATGCATGGTCATTCTGCTTCAACAAGGGCTGGAAGCAGACCATGCTCCTTTCCTCCTTGTTGGCAGTATTTTTCCCCTCTCTCCAGCCAAGAACCACAGCAGAGCTGCAGTACAGAGGTATCAGTAAGTGCCAGGATTGTATTATGCTGATGGTGTGCTGTGATACTTCTCTGATAACAGTTGATTCCCTCACAACAAAGATAGAAATTACTGTGGGCAGGATTTGGTACATCCTATATTCTTGTTTACCCGGGACATGTATATCTAAGGACGCTGTGCAAAATTGTACATAGCGTTGTCCTTTTTAAGGACTATATAGTCATTATCCCCAGCTTGTGTTCTAAAAAGTATGTTTTCTGTTTGTTTTCAGTAACTAAGGTGCTGACAAGTTTTGACTTCTTCATCCTCATAAACATGAGTGAAGTTCAGGCTATGGTAGAATTCTCCGTGGAGCTCCACAAATTCTTCAATGTGGATTTGTTTCAAAGAGGGTAGGTAGTGTGTTCTTTCAAACTTTACTGTGGTGGATGGCTGATGGAAAGACCTTAATGGGTACTGTCATGTAGTGTTGCTTCATGTATTACTGATCATTTTTATAGTGATTTGAAAAATCTTCATTCCTTATTGGAAAGGCATATACTTTCTAGGAATAAAATACTCCAAATAATTTGGCCTAAAACCTAAGTTGTAATAAAATGCTTTTTTTCCAATTGGAAAACAGGGAAGCTCTGTAGAGTTGGAGGGGAGATTGTATTCTTATCTGGGCCTTTACCCTTTCATATCTTAATTTCTGTAATGCCTTTTATTTGAAATATGGTACATGTTTCTCTTCAATCTTTTAAAAATGTTGCTGCTGCAATTAACTTATTAATTTATCAGTTTGGCAGTGGAGAACTTCATTAGCTTCTTCCTTCTCATACTGTGCTGTACCTCCACAGTTAGAGAAGGCTCCACACTGCCTCATTAGACTCTCCTGACCTCCTCTTATTCTGGCTTGTCTCTGTGGAAGGCTTTTTCACATTCCTTTCATTTGATGTTACCTGATTATCCTCACATTACTTTCTAAGGTCATCCTTTCGCATTGCTTCATAGGAAATAATCCTTTGTAGCTTAGTTTCGAGTATTAAAGATTATTGGTCATCTGTCATTGTGGTACATTGCCCTTCTGTCAATCTTCTAACAGACTACAGTAAAAATACGTCAGTGTTGTAGTTCTTATGATGTTTGTTTGAGATAATTCTGGTTGAGGCTGTGTCAGTGTTTGCAGGCAGGGAAAAATATATATCAGTTTTGATTTATGATAGCACCTTTTTCCAAAACATTGTAAAATAACTTTACTTGGAAACATTTTAGCAATAAGAAGACATGTTCTAGTTTTTAACTTTGCTATAATTCAAGGAAGGTGAGGGGGCCTATTGTTCTTGGTAGGAATGTTTTTTTGTTTGGTTGTTTTTTGTCAGGGTGAGTTCATGAAGGTAAAGTAATGGGAAGATTTCATTGTTTTGGGATGCACATAGTTCCTCCACCTTGTATCAACCTTCTGAGGTGTCTATTTTAGGGAAGAGTGATACAAAAAATAAGTAGGATTGGGAAGGAGCTCAGGAGAAAGATAAAATACTGTTATAAAATATATCTTGGCTAGCTAGCCTCTATCTTTGCCATGTTACTGTTAATTTTCATCTATATTTTATTAAAGCTAGTTTTTCTCTAAATTTGACCTGAAACTCGTACTGACAGAAGAGATTGCACATTATGCTTGCTACCATTTGCAGTCAAAGTATATGCAACAAACTATGTCCCCTTTTTAGGAAAAATTGTAATTTCACTCTTCATTGGAAGAGGAGGATTAAGGAAGGCTTAAGAGGTCTGGGAGAACACTGAGAATATTCTAATTACTTCAACAAAAAAAGCACAGTCTGTTGAACTGTGTCCTCTTTCAATCTCTGAAATCGGTGGGTAAGGAGAAGGTAGAATATGGCAGCACGTTAACTCTAATAGAGAAGAGTCTGAAGAGAAGGAAGTTTTTTGGTTGTCATAACCTTACAATTCAAATGATTCCTCAGAAATATAGTTGAGAAGCAAAGCACAGCAGTATAATTACCAGTGCTCTACTTGGCATGTTCCTTTATAGCTTACTCTTTAAAAAGCAGTAAATTTACAGGGCAAGTTCAGAGAGGTGAAATGCTGACATAATGAGAAAAGTGGCATGAGTAGACGTTACCTCTCTGATTTCAAGCTAAACCTTTAACTCTGCACATTCCCTTAGAAATCAATGTTGGGGAGGAGAGGGAGCTTCCAGAATAATTCGAAAGACTTCGAAAATTCATGTGACTATTGCAATAATTTCTGTCAATTTGGGTAAGTTTTAGTATTTTGCTACGGAACTGTCTTTGTATTTATTGGAGACAGGATGTAATATTTACGTTGCTAGTGGAGCTCTTGGATGATGGATTGAATCAGCAGAAAAGGAAATCTTTAGTTTCATAGAATTATAGAATGGTTTGCATTGGAAGGGACCTTTAAAGGTCATCTAGTCCAACCTCTCCTGCAGTGAGCTGGGACATCTTCAACTCGATCAGGCTGCTCAGAGTCCTGTCCAACCTGACTTTGAATGTTTCCAGGGATGGGGTGTCTACCACCTCTCTGGGAAACCTGTTCCAGTGTTTTACCACCCTCATTGTAAAAAATTTCTTCCTTGTATCTAATTTAAATCTACCCTCTTTTAGTTTAAAGCCATTACCCCTTGTCCTATCACTACAGGCCCTGCTAAAAAGTTTGTCCCCAACTTTCCTGTAGGCCCCCTTTAAGTACTGGAAGGCTGCAATAAGGTCTCCCTGGAGCCTTCTCTTATCCAGGCTGAACAACCCCAACTCTCTCAGCCTGTCCTCACAAGAGAAGTATTGCATCCATCTGATTGTTTTTGTGGCCCTCCTCTGGACCCACCTCAACAGGTCCATGTCTTTCCTGTGCTGAGGGCTCCAGAGCTGCATGCCATACTCCAGGTGGGGTCTCACCAGAATGGAGTAGAGGGGCAGAATCACCTCAACCTGCTGTCCATGGTTCTTTTGATGCAGCCCAGGATATGGCTGGCTTTCTGGGCTGCGAGCGCACATTGTCAGCTCATGTCCAGCTTTTCATCCACCAGTACCCCTAAGTCCTTCTTGGCAGGGCTGCTCTCAATCCCTTCATCCCCCAGCCTGTGTTGATACTGGAGGTTGCCCCAACCCAGGTGCAGGACCCTGCACTTGGCCTTGTTGAACCTCATGAGTTTCACATGGGCCCGCTTCTCAAGCCTGTCCAGGTCCCTCTGGGTGGCTTCCTGTCCCTCAGGCTTGTGAACTGCACCACTCAGCTTGGTGTCATCTGCAAAGTTGCTGAGGTTGCACTTGATCCCACTGTCTATGTCATTGATGAAGACATTAAACAGTACTGGTCCCGATACAGACCCCTGAGGGGACACCACTTGTCACTGATCTCCATCTGGACATTGAGCCGCTGACCACCACTCTCTGGATGTAACCATCCAGCCAATTCCTCATCCACCAAACAGTCCATCCATCAAATCCATATCTTTCCAATTTAGAGAGAAGGATGTTGTGGGGCAACCATGTCAGAGGCCTTACAGAGGTCCAGATAGACAACATCCATAGCTCTTCCCTTGTCCACTGATGTAGTCACTCCATAGGAGGCCACTAGGTTGGTCAGGCAGTGAAGTCATGCTGGCTGTCTTGAATCATCGCCCTGTCCTCCATGTGTCTTATTATAGCTTCTAGGAGTATCTGTTCCATGATCTTCCCAGGTACAGAGGTGAGGCAGACAGGTCAGTAGTTCCCAGGGTCCTCCTTTCTATGCTTTTTAAAAATCAGTGCAATGTTTCCCTTCTTTTCCAGTCACCAGGGACTTCATCTGACTGCCATGACTTTTCAAATATCATGGAGAGTGGTTTGGCTACTACATGAGGCAGTTCCCTCAGGACTCTGGTGTGCATCTCATCAGGTCTCATAGACTTCTCTATGTTCAGGTTCCTCAAGTGGTCACGAACCTGATCTGCTCTTACAGCAGGAGTGACTTTGCTCCCCCAGTCGCTGCCTTGTGGTACATCTACTCGAGAGGTGTGGGAAGAGAGGTTGCCAGTGAAGACTGAGGCAAAAAAGTTGCTGAATACCTTAGCTTTCTACTACTCCATTGTTACCAGTTTGGCAGTCTTGCTCATCAAGGTGGGTACCTTTCTTTGACCTTGCTTTTCTGGCTGACGTACCTGTAGAAGCCCTTTTTATTTGTGGCATCCCTTTCCAAGTTCAGCTCCAGCTGCGCCTTGGCCTTCCTGACCCCATCCCTACGCAACCAGGCGGCGTCCCTATACTCTTTCCAAAATACCTGTCCCTCTTGCCACTGCCTGTCCATCTATTTCTTGCCCTGTAGTTTGACCAGCAGATCTTGACTCAGCCATACCAATCTCTTGCCCTTCCTTCCTGATTTCTTACACGTGGGGATCTTACACCTAGTTTCATTGGTAACCTCCTATTTTTGAGCTACCATTGTGTTTAGTATGGCTTCTCTCACCAAAAGTCAGGTCTAGAATTTATTGTATTCTAGATTTGTTTGGGATTGTGTGCATTCAAGCCTACCCAGCTTAGCATGACTGTCTCATGGTGTTAGAAGCTTAATGACCTTCTGAATAGTGTAAAATAAAATGTTGGCTACTGCAAGTAATCGCATCAAGCTCCATCTTAAAACTGAATAGACTTTTATCCAAACTTAGTTGGAGGGTGAGTCCAGATTCTCACTCCTTTGATTATTGGAGGAGTCATAATTTACAGCCTAAATTTCCTTCTGATCAGTTTTTAGTTGTTTGTTTTTCTTACCAGCATTGTCCTATGCTTTGAATGACTTTATCAGTCCAAGTGTTCACCCTGATGTATTTTTAGATGTCAGTCTTTTGTCTCTTGTATTAAATATGAGCTGAATCAGTCTGGTCATTTGAATTCATGGCACATTCCCCACCCCACCTCCCATCCCCCTTTCTGTAGAACCCACATGTCCCAATATCCAATCAAAACCATTATTACCTCTTCCTGGTTTTGTAACTACTTGAAGAAATCTGCCAGCTATTGCATCCAACTGTAGCATGTTTTTTGGATCTTTATCTGTAGTGACACTATTGCCAGAAGCACTTCTGACTGTGTTTACATTTACAATTAATTTGGTGGCTTAGGAATGAATTACTAGAAGCAGTGTTGACATCCCTGTATCTGTGTGGTTCCAGGGTTACTTCAGACTAGATTTAGTCTCGTCCTCTGGACCAGATGTTTTGCATTGTGAGTGTATTTTGAAGTTGTTCATACCAGTAATTGTTTCATACTTTCTGTCTCCCCAGGGGTGGAAGTGCATTTTGTGACATGTAGATCACAGCCTGTGGTTTAGTTTTCTCCAAGAGACATCTAGGTTATGTACGTGGAAAGATCTCAGTGAACTGAACCAGCACGTAGCAAATGGGGATCACTGGGGAAAGTAACTCAAAACCACTCTGCTGATCTAAACCAATCAATAGTGCGGACTCAGCCAAAATTTCTCATAATATTTCAGTCAAGATCAAATTTACCTGAAGGGTCCTGTAACAGACTCAGTGTTATAACCACGTTATTCTCCTAACTCACCCTTTAAAGCAGACTGTTCATTTTCTCTACTTTTAGGGAGAGAAGGGAACAAAAGGAAACATAATGCAGCCTGAGTGAGATGTGGACTGGAGAAGTGGAGAATGAATTGGCTGGAAAACTGGTTGGATGACTGGTCTCAAAGTGTGTCCTCAGTGGTGCAAGGTCCAACTTGCAGCTGATGACTAATTGATAATACTGGGTCAGTACTGTTTAGTGTTTTAATTAACAGCCTGGATGATGAGACAGAGTGTCTTCTCAGTAAGTTTTTGAATGATAACAAATTACAGGGAATGGTTAGACACCCTGGAGAGCAGAGATGCTCTTTGGAGGGATCTGGACAAACTGGAGAAATGGGCTGATAGGATCCTCAAGTTAAAGGCAAACGCAAATCCTACAGATGGGGTTGAATAGCCCAGTATGTCAGTGCAGGCTGGGGGCCAACTGTCTAGAAAGCACCTTTCTAAAAAAGGTACCTGGGAGTCCTGGTGTACAACGGGTTAAACATGAGCCAGCAGGGTGTTGTGGCAAAAGAAAGCCAATTGTATGCTGAGCTGTAATAGCAAGAGCGCAAAAGCGTAGCAGCAGGCATAGTTTGGAAAAGCAAGATCTCCGTCCTTTCTGTGTTATGCTGCCTGACTCCTGCCAGCAGCTTAGCAGTGCTGTCAGGCTGTATTTCCCACTTACTCAGTTTTCAAACCAGGATGCTCATCTTTCCATACTGATTTTCCTCTTTGAAAAATCTGCAAAATAAATGCTCAATACGTTTATATTTTTGCCCCCCAGAAAAGGTCTCATAAACTTAAGAACTATTAGAGATACAGGGTTTCTCTGTGATAAGAGTCACTGACCAGAGTCTGGGATATCTGGACATGTACAATCAGCTTAATATTACTGTGCTGGAGAAAGGGAGCAGTTATTTTTATCTGTTTGGCCAGTATCTTTGGACAAAAGCTGTTTGCTGAAATGATTTTTTTGCCACACTGACAATTACTGTGTCTGTGTCACTGTGCCTCCCTATTTATATTTCCATTCGCACGTTGTCTCTTATTTCTCTAAGTCCTTTAGCATAAGGACTCTTCTGTGTTTGTGCAACAGACAGCTAGTTAATTTATTAGGTTTATTACTGAAAGGCCTATTCTGCCTACTGATAACCATTAATAAAAATAACCTTTTTAATACTTTGTCAGCAAGCTTGTTCCAGGTAACTGAAATGAAAATCAATTTCAGATGCAGAAGAGCTGACAGTGTTCTCTTGAAACATTTTTGTATGCACTTAGGACATCACATTCTTGTTTTTTCTAATGGTGATGTTCTCAGCTCTAGATGGACACTAAGACTATATCATGCCCTGGTAAAGTGATTTTGACCAATCTTTTGCTGATGTTTAAAATTTGTGCCAGTAGGAGGTTGTGGGACATCAGTGGCAATTTTAGCAGTGTTTGTAACAGAAGTTTGGGATGTTTATTTATAACACTTTCTGTTCTGCCTGCTGCCACTGCCTCATGATGACTGTGAATGTTACTTACAATGCTGTTTTTTAAAGACGTAGTTACCATAAGAGCAAGTTGTCTCTTTTCCCCATTTTTCTATTGTGTACTGTGGATCCTTACTCCTCCACATTTACATACATGTTTTGTATGTGTCAACATCCTGAATTGAAATACAAATGTATTGAGCATTTCTGATTTCAAACATCTGGTTATTGAAAGTGCCACAATAGTTTGTAGTTCTCAGTTTAAGTTGCAGTGTTCCACCACCGGATGATGAATCCTGATGTCTTAACTTGGAATAGTTATGCCTCTCTTGTGAGTAGTGAGAGAAGTTTCCTGGTAACCCTCAGTTGTGAGATGATATTTTCATTTCTCTGAAGCTGTGTATTGCTTTTTCACTTGTGAACTGGCAAATCTAATGGGCTAAAGAAACTTAAATGATGGTTTCTAGTTCAGCATAGTGCACGCGTTGCTTCAAGGTCTGCTTTGAAAACAGCTTTAGTCTGTGTTTTCCCTATCTCTGTGCATTCTTATAATCCCAGTGTTAAATTCTTATTTTTCTCACTAATCATTTGTTATTTCATCAGTAACACGCATGCACACACAACTATGTAGACTATTTTCAACAGTAATGTCTCTGTGTCTGTGATCTGACTTTTTTTTCGTAGCAGTTTTCTTTGTGAAGTAGAATATCTGCTGTTTCATTGTGGGTTTCAGAAACAGAACTTGCTAAGGGTTATTTCAGCTAAGTGTAAATTTGTTGTTAACCCAAGTAGACTATGAACAGTGCAAGTAAAATAAAGTACAGTAGGTCTTTATTATAGCTACAGGTTTACATTTGAGCTCAGTGTGTCTAGTTATCTGTTACTTGACTTTGTTTTGAGTTAAAAGATTCTCGCAAAAGCACCTCAAGAGTCTGCATTAATAATGGAAGTATACCACACTTTGAAAAATGTTTTTGCTTTGTAAGTACTGGTTAACAGATGCAAGAGGAATATTAAATACCTTCTGCAGAAGGGACTTCAGCAGATTCTAACGTAAAACACATTTTTATTGGTGTATCATATCTGAAATTAGGCTATTGATAGGATTTCAGTAGCACTAAGTTGCTTGTGAAGCTAAGTCCCATTGAAAGTCAAAGGAATTTAAGTTTTGGAGACTACTGGATATTTAGCCTCATGTATTCTTCTGTTCCATAGATTTATGTTTTTTCCATGTACAGATACTTACTGATGTGTCTGAGCAGCACTGACATTTTACGCTTCCATGTGTGTAGTTGTATAATGTAGCGTAAACGAAAATACACTGAATCAGAGCATGATAATGAATCTTACTATGATTACACAGTAATTTCATCCGAAGTAATGCAATATATGAAAAGTTGTATTTTTTTCTAGATCCAGTGAGTTGTCTACATTAGTTTTATACTTTATTAACAGGAAATTAAAATTTGAAGAGTTCACTTTTAGTAGGATGACTTTTCTTTCTCCTGGCTACATCAGGAGTGAAAGAAGTATTGTCCTTAAATAAAGAAGTACCCTCTGCTACTGTTTTGTGTTAGCATATGATCAAATAACAAACGCTTAAGGGACAAGGAGCATTCATGCTCACGTGTTTGGTTTTCTTTTTAATTCATACAGCCTAGTCATAATTTTACTTTCAAACCATGTTTCTGTATGACAGAGCTTTCTGGAAATAAGTGTTGTGAATTGTCTTCTGACATGTAGCTTATCTTCTGAAGTATTGTACTATGATCTTTACTGAATGTAATACAGTCTTTACGAAGGGAGAAGAAAGCTGTCAAATTTGTCTAACAGCTGCAAGATGAGCTCAGTTCTTCAGCTCATGGTTTTACAATAATACAAATAGCAGTAATATGGGCTTAAGATTTGGAGGGCCAGGCTGTAAACTCAAGGAAATAGTCTGTCTAGGAAAAACATTGCAAATACTTTTCATTTGGTTTTATTTTTATTTTTTAAAAGTGTATTGGTTTCTGACTCTAATTCAAGAATGGATGCGCACATACAGTTCCTGCTTGCTCTCTGAGGCAAGAATGGGTAAGGCTAGGAATGAGCAGTGGGAAAGTCATATATTAAGTCGGTATTGCTTCAGAAGTTAAAAGTTAATATCATCAAATATCCCCCTAGCCCTTCTGATGCAGGATGTCTGAGAGACCAATGACATGGTCTGGTCCCAAAGAGCAATTTACAATTTGAAGTACTGTAAGATGGTACTTCAGAGTCTTGTCTTTTAAAATAAAAAGCCTTGTATTTGTTCAGAATAGGAGTTGGAAAAATAAGTGGAAAATTGAGCACTGCTTCCTTTGAATTAGCTGAGAAATTAAGGCTTTTGAAGTATACTCTGCCATAGCTACGTGAGTGGAACTGAAGGCCTGGGGAGGTTGTACTGCTTAACTTCAGATATCTGAGTACAATACCTGTGTTAGGAGACTTATAGCCACACAGGACAGCTTATCTAGGGGTCACCTAAGAGCCGTTGTAAATTGTGCTTCTGCTCTGAAGCCTAGAGAATCCTCCCTGCCCCTACCCCTGTCTTAATTCCTAGAAAACTAACCTCCATCTTAAGAAGTCAAATCAGATCCTGAAGCTACCTGTTCTAGGTACATATTCTGATGTGTAAAGATGATGGTACAGGTGCTTATTTTTTTCAATCATTGTTCATAGAGACATAGCTAACAGTTGGTAATTGTAGTTGTCCTGGAGGTACGTTTTATAAAATCTGAGGTCTGTTTTTTTTTTTTTTTTTCCTGCATCCCCACCATTGAATCCAGACATTGAATTGGGCAAAATTACATTTTTTCAAAACAAAACAATAAAAGCTCAGATGTGGACTTACACCATCTTAATGTCTTGCTGGAGCCTGACAGCACTGTGATAGGTGCAGCTATTTTGTGTAACGGCAAGGTTATATGTAATTGTGATATGGCTTATGTCATCTGTCCTCCTTTGAGGGTTGTATTTGGGGTGTCTGTATAATTCCTTCTTTCTTTATGCGAGCAAAGAATAATGTGTCTTGTATATGTAAGACCAGGTACCATTTCACGTTGCAAAGTAAAGATTATCTATCAGCATGTCTTGCCATGAAGACTATCAGCAGAAACATGATCAGTGAGTTTAATTGTGTGAGGGAGTAAATGACAGTGCAAGACAGTACTGAGTATAAAGGGATTCTCTCTGGAGAAGGCCCATCTTTTAAATCTGTAGAACAATACAGCTGGCTGTCTTCTCTGTGTAGTGTGAAGGTAGAATGGGAGTAGGTGTTAGTTGAAGACATCAGAATAATGGTTTCTTGAGTATGTACCTTCTCTTTCTAAATCTAAGTTTTACTGAGTTTGGTGTTCTGGAATTGCATGTGACAGCAGTAGCAGTTTTAACTTGCATTAAATACATGTTTAATCATTAAAATTGCTAATTTTGAGACTCTTTCATGGGTTAGCACTCCTTTGTGCAGAAGCGTGTAGCTTCTGCATAGGCTTACAGTTCAGATCTGTCCCTCTGGTAAAAACCAGAGAAAAATCTGTTATTCCTAAGTGTTCTGCCCTATTTATGTGTCTTGGTTAATACACATAATAGTTGCAGCAGAGAGGTCATTATGTTCTTTAAGTTAGTTTGCCATCCGTAGCTATCTGAAGGAAGGGAGAGAGAAAGATGCTCATTCTGTGTTACAAAGTCTTGACTGCCTTGTGATACAACAGAAGTTCCTGGTATGGTGTCTTTTTGTGTCTCTTCTGCTGCACATACATCTAATCATGCTTTTATGTATACCTGCATCTGTAATCACAAACAGCAGTTTACTGGATCATCACATACTTCAGAGAGCATGTAGCTTTATCTGAATATGGAACAAGGATCAGTCCCACCACCAAGCTCACACTTGATGCCTCTGCTTCAATCAGGTGCTCTCTGCAGAGTATCTTCCTCTTTCAGTCCTTAAACCTCCTGCCAATTACTGCACTCCATATAAAGTAACTTCTCAGGTTTTTTGCTTTATTTTTACATTATTTCATCCCCCTCCACTCATTCTCCCTTTCCCAGATTCTTACTTGTGTTGGCTGTTGGGAAGGAAGCTCAAGAGACTTCCAAAGGTTTAGAGGCACTCTAGACTGGAGCATCACATTCGTGCTTATCCATAAATAACTCCATTTGTTTCTCCACAGAGTTTTAAAATTACTTTAAAAATGTTTCTTGTTTCTGCGAAAAGATAGTGAATACTGTACACTAAATGATCAAGATGTCTGCTGCTACTCATTGTGTATTTTCATGTGTTTTTAACACCAGAAGTAACTTTCAGGCTGCTGGAGGTAACCAGACTGGGGCGGGGGGGAAAGGTGCATGTTTCACCTGTACCAGTTTCTTTGATACGGATAGTTGTGTAACTAACTGCCTGAGCATTGGTTTTGGTGGAGTGAGAAGGTGCACCCAGCATGGCCCATTGGTAGCACCATGAACTCGAATCTGTTGTGAAACAGTGATTTCATCTATAGATTTGTAGTTGGCTTGAGCCAGTACAACTGCATGTGTCTGCCAAAAGGCATGAAATGTATTTCATATTCCTGTTTTGTTTGCTCTTGCAGTCATGCAGTTCTGAGGCCAATAAGGCAGGCCTGCTTTTGGCAGCAGCGTAGAGAGTGGGTTAAGCTGGCAGCAGCTCTGGGCTAAGGGTGTAGATGTTACAGGTAGGGAGATCGGTTGGACGGCAGCTGCCTGAACAGGGTGGCCCTGCTGCTTCTGGTACTTTCTGTATGTCTGCAGTAAGGCTTTTCTACCTTCTAGTGGGTTAGCTCAAAGTGATCAGACAGCAGAAAAATAAAAAAAAAAAAACCACAGAATATGATTCTGGTTTTGTCAGTTTTCTCTCTCTGGATCACCTTCCACAGGATCAGATAACTGTCACTGCTAGTGCAGAAGGACTAGAAAATACACAGGAGGAGTGGGATCCCTACTTCTGTCACCAGATAATTTTTGGGCTGGTCTAACTGTTAAGGTTGGACCACATCCTGAGAGAAATAATGTCTTAACAGTTTCAACCTCTATGTTAGGAAAACATCTCTTGAACAGGAGAGGCCACTATGTCAGTATGATCTGCTGAGCGAGAACAGCCCAGAGATTAGTATGTTTTGAAACAAAACCTCTGTTTGAACTTCTGCATTCATCTCCGTTGGCATCCCTGCCCGTAGGATACAGAGTTATGACAGATATCAGGTATGTCAATTCTAGTTTCCCTAAGCTCTCATGTAGAGATACAGAACTTGCCTGGCAATGCCTGTTTGCAGAGTTTCCACCTTCCTTGCTGCTGGCTGCTTCTTGCCACCACAGTGCACTGCTCTATTGGTTGTCCTGGCTGAGCTGCTGTAGCAGCCTGCTGTAAGTTGAGCTGCTGCATCGATCCAATTTGCAGCATTGTTCTGCAAGTAGTGTTGGTGTAATTGAGGGGGGCAATATATTGCAGCAGAGGGTCAAGAGGGAGTGTCTGGGTGGACAGGGCAGAGGAAAAGGGGAAAACAGAACTCCTTAAACTTGATTTATTGGAAAAATCCTTGTATTGTAAAAGTCTAGTCTCATTTTCAAGACATTGTTCTTGATATTTCCTTATTATGAGAAGGGGCAGATTTTTCCCAGATGCCAGCTTGCAGAAGTGGCAAAGAGAAGAACTTGCACAACTGCAGAGTACAGAGAGACCCACCCCTGACACCTGCTGGGGAAAGGGCCCTAATCATTCCCAGAATGCCAAGTCCCTTTCCCTAGGTCAACTCTGAAAGGAGGAAGGAAGAGATGGTAGAAAGGTGAGTTTGCCAGAGCGGCAGAGACCCCCAGCTTCTAACTCCCCAAGGAGAATCTGCATTCTTCTTCAGTGGGTTTTGCAGATGCCATCTTACAGGGAGCGGTGGAGGGAGGTCAGCCTCATAAGGGGAACACAAGGATTCGGATACCCATGCCCATGGAAAGATTGAGGCTCCTCAGTGTACATATACAGCAAATCATAGTATCACCTTGGTGATCATCTCTGTACTTCAGTCCTGTTACTGTGTTTAGTGTTTCTTCTACACACTTTTTCCCTTTTCCCCAATATATTGTTCTGCCCTTCTCAATTTTCATCTCGTAGTCTTTTTGCAGTCTTCCCTTCAGCGATCTTTGTTTCCTACCTTTCCTGAATACATTCCTACATAAAATTTATTTCAAATTTTTTTGGATACCGTCTGAAGTTTTCTGCAACGCTCATTACAGTTTTCTCAAAAGCCTTTGACAAAATGTAGACTTTAGTAAAATATTTTTTGTTTTGTGTGCTTGTTTAATTTTTTAGACTTGTTGAACAGGTTCAGTAGGCACTGTGTGTCTTCGAGGTATCCAGCTTGTGGAACCTGGCAGGAGAAAAAGGGGTTTGGTTACTTAGTCTGTTTGTGCCTATGTAATTTGTTTAGTTTATTTTAACTAGTATTGGAAGGTTAACTCTTGTGAGTTTGGATTTTTAGCTTTGTTCTTCTAAGGGTGTATTTGCTGTCATGTACTAGATGGGGTAGGTGTTAGGAGACCGAAGATATTTTTGCTGTAGGAGGTAGCTCTACTGTTGCAAAAATTAAATAGTCTATCCAAGAACAGCAACTTTTTTCATTTTCATGAAGGGCTAAGAAGTGGAGTGTGTAGGAATCTTCTGATTTCAAATCTTGAGAGCTCACCTTATTCTTTGATATTCATGAGTTTTAAGGATCATCTTAATTAAGTATATGAATTTTGGAATTTAGAGAAACACATCTTGACTTTTGCTGCTAACTTCTCATAGCTTGCTTCTAATATTGTTCTGGTAATATTCTCTGAGGTTATTCCATAAAAATTATGTTAATAAGGAATGCATAAATGCAGTACACAGTGAGCAGATCTACTTCTCTCAGTCTTTTTAGAGTTGAGACCCTTGAAGTTGAGGAAAAAAATAATTTACAGGAAGTGGCAGTACAATTTCACATTACTTCTGAGTGTGGAGTCCCACCAGTAGGTGAACCTGACCTAACCCCAAGTCATGTCACTGAAGGGAGTAGTTCAGCTTTCTCCTCTGGCTGTGTGGTCCTGCCATCTGTAATACCCTCTGCTGCATTCTTATTTTCCCCTTCCAGGTAGATGAACCTGTTGATCTGATTTACCATATGGTTGCTGGAACATCAAAACTTATTTGAGGAGGGGCAAAAACATGTAAAAGGAGTTTTGGACTGCAAATTGTTCTTATTTGTGGCAGCACTGTCTTAAGCTGACTTAAACGAATCATGAAACTGCGCCTTGCTTGAAGGGGCAAAGATAGATGCTTCTGATTCTGAAGGACTATTTTTCTTTCTTAGTGTCCTAATCATATCTCAGAGCAGTATGTTGTATTTGAAACTATAGTGATTCAATTTAAAAAATTCAACTAGAGGAGCTAATGTGACTTCCTTGAATGACGTAGCTTTCTACAGGGGAATAGATGAATATGTTGGTAGGGAATAAGAGTGATGACCTTCATTTGATGTATCTTACGTAAGACACAACAGTTCACAGTTCAATTTGTAGTGATTTTTTGCAACAGTTTTCTTTGTGATAGGTACCTGAATTTCCATCTCTGGTTAAATGTATCATATATTTGCTATATATCATATATAGCATACATAGCATAAATATCAACAGAGATTGCCTTTCATTAAAATAATCTGCAAAGTGAATTGTAAGGTTTGTATACTTGTGTGATGGGTTGACCCTGGCTGGATGCCAGGTGCCCATCAAAGCCAGTCTATCATTCCCCTCCTCAGCTGGACAAGAGAGAGAAAATACAAGAAAAGGCTCCTGGATTGAGATAAGGATGGGAAGATCACTCAGCAATTACCGTCATGGGCAAAACAGACTCGATTTGAGGAAATTGGTTTAATTTATTCCAATCAAATCAGAGTAGGGTAATGAGGAATAAAACCAAATCTTAAAAACACCTTCCCCCCACCCCTCCCTTCTTCCCAGGCTTAGCTTAGCTCCTGATTTTCTCTACCTCCTCACACCCAGTGGCACAGGGGGATGGAGAATGTGGTCAGTTCATCACACATTGTGTCTGCTGCTCCTCACAGTCTTCCCCTGCTCCAACATGGGGTTCCTCCCATGGGAAACAGTCCTCCATGAACTTCTCCAATGTGAGTCCTTCCCATGGCCTACCTTTCTTCAAGAACTGCTCCGATACGTGTCCCTTCCACAGGGTGCAGTCCTTCAGGAACAGACTGCTCCAGCGTTGGTCCCCCACAGTGTCACAAGTCCTGCCAGCAAACCTGCTCCAGCATGGGCTCCCTCTTCACTGGTCCACAGGTCCTGCCAGGAGCCTGCTCCAGTGCAGGCTTCCCACAGGGTCACAGCCTCCTTCGGGCATCCACCTGCTCTGGCATGAGGTCCTCCATGGGCTGAGGTGGATATCTGCTCCACCATTAACCTCCGTGGACTGCAGGGGGGCAGCCTTGCCTTGCCATGGTCTTCACCACAGGCTGCAGGGGAATCTCTGGCGCCTGGAGCACCTGCTCCCCCTCCTCCTTCACTGACCTTGGTATCTGCAGAGTTGTTTCTCTCACATATTCTCCCTCCTCTCTCTGGCTGCAGTTCTGTTGCGCAGTTTTTTCCCCCTTCTTACATATGTTATCACAGAGGCACTACCACCCTTGCTGATGGGCTCAGCCTTGGCCTGTCTTGGAGCCGGCTGGCATTGGTTATTGGACATGGGGGAAGCTTCTAGCAGCTTCTCACAGAAGCCACCCCTGTAGCTCCCCCGCTACCAAAGCCTTGCCGCACAAACCCAATACAACTTGATTACTGACAGATGAAAGGAACAAATTGCACAGCTGCAAAACTTAAAAAATTTGAAAGACCAGTAAATGCCAGAAAATGAGTTGTCAGACTTGTCTTCTTGTCTCCCATCTGTTGTATTTGCTAAACCTTGATTTCAAAATTAACATGTTACGATGTGTCTGAGCAAAAACTGCTGCCTGTTTGCAAGGGGTGGAACTTTGAAAAATTATGACCCTGGTTACCAGGAAAAATCTACATCCCATACCTTCGTGCCTAGAAAACCAAAACATTCAAGGCACTCGGTGGTTAAACACTTGTGATGTGTCATTTGTGAGGCTAGTACGCTGAATCAAAAAGTCAAATAAAAAAACCCACAAATTTTAAAGCCAAATAGAGTTAGAAAGTTGTCGTATAAGGGAATATGGGAAATCATTAACCCAGATCAAGATGAGCATCACAAAGCTGTTATCATTTAAAGATGCAAGGTAATCTAGATTATTTCTTTCTTGTTCCCTTCTGTAATAACAGGAAATAAAAGAGGAACTAAAATTACAAACAGAGACATAGACTATTTGATTAAATAAGAGCTAATCTAGTATTATATGTTTATATGGCTGTTCAAAAAAGCAATACTGATTTGAGAGTATTCCCCTTTTGAGTTTTTAAATAAGCGTTCATAACCACTGCAGGAATTCTGCCTGAGTGTGACTGCAGTAAGAACATGGAGAAAAGGCTGTTGCAGTAGTAAGGCAAAATCCCCAGCTGCATTTACTTTCCCCTCTCTCCTGTTTTATGTACTTAATCCTGTTTCGTAACAAGTTGCTGTGACTTATTTGAGGTATTAGTCTCCCAAATAATTCTAATCAAACGTGTGGTCTAATAGCTTGTATATATCTTTATATATATCTGTATTTGTCGGAAGTAGTGTGTGCCATAGACAGGTCAGGTACTTTTTAAAAGTAATTCACTTTCAAGAAAACTTGCTTTCAAATAAATGGGTACCTTTTATCTATTTCCCTTAAGTTTGCCCTTTGTTTTACTTATCTTAATAAAAATATGTTAGCCAGCTGGGGAAATACCTGCATTTTTCATAGAAGGGACTGATAAAAGATTTTAAATAAAGTCTTTTGGGCACGATAATTTTTCTACTGTTCAAGTATCTGATTTAGAATTTGTTAAATTAAATAAACCCCACAATTACAGCACAGTGTAGTATCATATTAACCCATATTAGGAGTACTTATTACAAAGTGATTGCAAGATAAGAATCTTTCTGTGTGTTCTATACCTGAATTAAATAATTTCCTGTCTAGATAAGACCTGTAACTAGTTCGGTGGCCATTTGGTAGTCTGTGGGCCCCAGGTGGGTTTGGTAGGATTAATTTTTTATAGATAACTGTCCATTTCTCCCGGTGGAGAAAATTAAGGAACAAGTCTAATGAGTTCTCTTCTCTTTTTACATTTGTTACTTTGAGAATTGGCATTTCATTACCTGTGCTTTATTCTGTGTCTTTTTATATTCTCTTATTTCTGTTCCCTTACACCTGATTTTATTCCCATTCTGATTTTCCTCTTTGTGTGCCTTTGCCTGGATTGCCTTTTTCCAGAATGAGGTTACCAAACAATTCTGATGAATTTGTGGTAATATTTAAAATAGAGCATTTGTGTTTCAAGATAATTTGAAATGCTTTAAACATGAGAAGCATACTCAGCTCTCAGATTGCCTTGAAAAATGCATGTATGCTGGCATTTGTCAGTATAGGCCTGTGACTGGTTGTGTGAAATGCTATATATCTTTGCTGCTTTTAAGATGGATTTTTATAAATCCATGAAAGAATTAGTAATGTAGGGTCTCTGCAGTAGCAAGCGGCTTAGCTTGTAGGACAGAGGGATGTTGAACAGAAGTAAAAGAAAGTGCTCTCTCATTGTTGGATTCTTTCAAAATTTTGCTGACTCAACCTCTCACCGCAGCAGGAGTTTCTGTTGGTGCAGGTTTGCTTCTATGGGAAGAGGTGTGATGTGTAGAAGATCTGTAGAAGACGCAGCTCTGCCAGGGTCAGTCCAACGCAGCCATTATAACAGCATCACTGCCTCCAGAGCTACCTGTTCCTCAGGAGACTGGCTCCTCTGTCCATTTTTCTCACAGTTCCTCATTTCAGTGCCACATTCCGTATTTACAAAGCAGTGCTGCATCCCCAGCTCCGTTTCCCCATGTGCCAAATGAAGCACGCTTGCCTGATCCACTGCTCTTTTGCCTTGAAAAAAGGAGAAAGAGAGAAGTGTTAATGGTGGTCTGCAGTGGAGAGTGTTTTCAACGGGGCCTTGCATTCAGTAGATCCCAAGAGCTCTCCTGAGGTTTTGCATATGCAGGGTCACAGCTGTTCCTTTGTTTGGTGAATTGATAAATTTAGAAGCTGCCCTGTAGGTGACCCAATGTGCATGTGAATTTTGCAGTCCATGATGTTCAATGCTTGCTCTTCTTAATGCGACTGAGCGCATTTAAGTGTGCAGTGAGCGCACTGGGATTCATGGAAGAGGAAAGGTCAGACTCTGCCATGCGCGCTTCTGCCTTTCTGCAGCTTGGCGAGAGGAACTGCAAAAAGTTTCACCTCAATGGTGAATTGTATTATGAAGTTTTTTCAGGACATATGTTTCCCTTGGAATGTACTTTAGCTGGCAAAGTGGTTTTTCAAGTAAATGCTCATGCAGCTTTCTCTGTAAAAGCACGTACACTTTTTTTTATGCATGAGATTATTTTTTTTTAATAAGGGTTGTCCTTTAGGACTGCATTTGCACACATTACTGCCTGTGGTTCCATGTGAGAGCATTGAAAAAGTCAAATAACCATTACTTCCTACATTTCCTTTTTTTGTTTGTAGCACAATACATTCCGGTTATTGCTAAACCTGCTTCTTGCTCAGATTATAAATGATGATTTTCAACAAATGTGATGAAAAAACCTTACTTATGCCAATGGAAATTATGATCCCAATGAAAAAAGAAACCTATCAGTTTTCCTGTGTGGGAAAGCATTTTCTGGCACATGTCAGGTTTTGAATCTTCAAGATTTTAATGCAGCTTACTGGAAAAGATGTAATCCTTCATACAGGATGGATAGTAGAGGTCTCCTCTGCCTACAGGAGAGCAGTATTCTAACTGCCTTTTTCAGAATACCTTTTCTTACAAGGTCTGTAGTAAAGACACTAAGCTCCAGATATCCTTGAACCTTTTAATACTGTGGTTATGAATTTACATATTATTGTATTGAGGACCAAATGAGATAAATGGACATCAGCATGTACACACATTTATTACCTGAAGAAAGACTGCATAGACTGGGGTTGGCAGAAATCTCATTATAAGCTCTCCCTCTGTGACGTTGGCTTTGCTTGTTTATGCTGTGTCAGTAAACATCTCAAATATTTAAGCTAACTCTCACATTGTGAAGCAAATGCAAAGGTACCTCTTGGGGGATGGATGTGGAACTGTTTCAAGATAAAGCTTTTAAACAGTGCAACCAGAGCAAGGGATCTGGTGTTTATCCTCAACCTCATGTCTATGGCCAACAAAAGTAAAGGTAAATGCTGGAAGCATTTAGAGAAGGAGAGGTTGACAAATTTTCAGAGGTAGTGTTGTAGGTTGTCTTTTTTTTTCCTCAAGTCTATGACATTGGAAATTTAATAGGAACTGGAAGATGCTGCCTTTCAGAGAAGCAAGCAAATCAGCTGTTGGGAAGTATCTTGCCTGTGTACGTGCAGGAATGTCTTCCTGAGTTTACACTTGGGAAAGCCAGGAGCTGGAATGTGCTTTGTTGACAGATCTCTCTCCAACTTGTTTTGTGTACCAGCTCCCAGCCATATGCACTTCTTGCTGTGTTGCCTTTTGGTCACCATATTGTAAATTGCTGAATCCTGTTTTATAGGTTTCCTTTAACCTCTGGGATCATAGACTGATTCAGGGTGGAAGGGATAGTAGCATGTCATACAGTCCACCCTCAAGCTGAAAGCAGGGTCAGCACTCCATCCAAACCATGTTGCTTGGAGCTCTGTCCCCTCAGGTCTTGAAAGCCTCCATGGTGGAGATTCCAACAACTGGACAACCTGTTCCAATCCTTAAGTGTCTTTAAGTCTCAGTTTGTCCCTGTGGAGACTGTCCTTCAAATCACTCTTACATCAGCAACATGAATGTCAAGCAGTTGTAATCTGCTCATTGTCTTGACAAAATGGTGATAAAGGCTTACTCAAAATCTTTTCTTCGTGTGGTGTCAGACCTTCATCCAACTGACAGTCTGCTGTTCTTCCCAAATCTGTTCCCTGTACTGCCCATACTGCAGTGACTCACGTTAAGACTCTACTTCATTAGCTGCCTGCTGTAGCCTAGGCTTTTAACACGCCAAATCATAGTTGTATCATAAAAGATGCTCCAAATGCATCTTGCTGAATTATCAGGTGGTGGTTCTAAACATCATGGCATAATTATCAGGGTAATCTAGCAACTATTGCGTATCAGGTTCTTGCTTCTGGTCCATTTTTTAACTGCATTTTTTCATCCTATTGTAAATTACAGTTCTTGGTGATATTTCTGTTGTTTTATTCTCTGTTTAGTGAAATACTTGGCTATCCTGCTTCAGCAAATAGAGCAAAAGGTAGCAAAAGGTCCTTACACTGATGGATGATGCTGTTTTCATGGGTGATTAATGTGTGTTCTTACAGTATATCACCTTTCTGAATACCGTCGATTCTTCAAAACAGGGAGAGTAGCTTTAAAATATCTTAGTCAAAATATTTCTGGCTTCTTTATTGCCTGAAAACTGCAACCTTTAATAAACTGAAAATGATGTTTTCCTCATTTAATGCAGTGAAAGGAGAGATAAGGGACAGGTTATAACACAGATTTTTTCCAAAGTACTGTTCAAAAATCTTCACCAAAAAAATCACTATTAGTCTAGTCTTTTGGAACCTCAGCACTTTTCTGGAATCTTAATGTGAATTGCAAATCTTGATTTATTTTGTTTTTTTAATATTTCTGCGCTGGAAAACAGTTTTACATAAATCTTGAAATGAACACAGGGCCCAGCATAGAGGCCCTGTCTTTATTGTCTGTAAGGCATTTTTCCAGGTTGTCGTCGGAGTCGTGACTTGAGGAGGAGCCAAACTGGTGCAGGGTCAGTTCAAGTACCCTCTATTGTGCTCCTGGGACTATGGGTCTGTGTCAGAGAAAAAGCGCTGTACTGAGCTTGGGTGTGTGAATCTTGCTGACTTTGCTTTAGCACAGGCCATGCTGCTGAATGTTTGTACCACGTTCTCCATTCTTCTGGGCTTCAGGAAGGCATTTTAGTACGGATACACTGACGGACCCAAACTCTTACACCCTCTGAAAAGTTGTAGTACTAAGCCTGCAACTGCCTGATTTAGATCTGCACATGCCACCTCTTGGAAGATGCTGGACTGTGGTTTGAAAGCGTTGGTAGACGCAAGCTGCTTCATCTATTTGGGTACATTTGCTGTACCATCAGTGGCATGCTCTGTAGCATTGTTACTGTCTGGGATTTTCCACTACCCAGGGTACCTTCATGCTCTCATTACATAAGATAATGGAGACTTGATTATATTCAAGTCTTATCTATTTGATTATTTATCAAGTCTTATTTTAAGGATATTTGGGATAATTGAATGTGATAGGTGAGTAACAAGTCCTTGATACTGAATTGTTATCTGGAGGTCCAAGCAGGTACAGTAAAATAGATCAGGTTTATGGGTCGGTTGTTGTATATATGAAAACTAAGCAGTGTTTATGATACACTGCTGGGAGGTTGTTGAAAGTGACTTGGTTTTGATTTGGGGGGGTTTGTGTTTGGTTTTTTTTTTAATAGAAAAGGAAGCATTGCAACACAAATTTATCAATGAGCTGAGCCAGAGATGGATGGAAGATGAGACTTGGAGTGATGAGGCTCAGTGCATTATTTTTTTTTTTTAAATTTCTTTTAAAATTTGCTGTCAAACAGGGAATATATATCTTAACTTTAGAAAGCATTTCCTTATTTTGCCTATTACAAATGTAGTTCCTTTGTGAATAAAGTACCTTGTTTCAGTATCATAGCTCTTGATTTGCAGATAGATCCTTAATATATATGGCATTTAAAGATGAATGGCAGTTAATAATTTGGGTAAATACTGTGTAGCAGGTTGTTTTTCTTACTTAAATATCTTGGTGCAGTTAAATAATTATTTGAAAGATCTAGGCACAAGATTTTGAATTAATGTTTACATATTTGCCCTCAGATGAACTACTGCAGGATTTTATTATTCAGATTAACAGGTGACCATTTTATGTTATAAACTGCTTAAAGTATAGATCTGCTGAAAATCAAAGCCACCTGTCTCAAACAAGCAAACAATACACCTTCATCTCCCCATTAACCCAAATTAAAATGTATCAGGCAGGTAAAGGGTTTACTGAATAAAGGGTAGAATAATCTGCTTTTGATTAATTGCTAGCAAGTAATAATAGGAAAAGGAAGGATGTCCTAACAGCCGTTTGGTTTCACAAATTACATTCTAAGCACGAATGATTCTATTGATTACTTTCTTTGGTGCCCAGCTTGTAAACAGTCACTTAATAGCATCTTCAGTGCAAACGAGTCTTATTGCATTAAGTAATAGGAATATCAGATTGCACCTTTTTTCTGTTTGGTGCAGAGTTCTTATTTTGCCTTTGTCTTTCTTTTTACCTTGTTACAGTTCTAATTCATTGAAAAGCCTTAGTTAAACTTATGCTCTGTAGAACTGTTGTGTGGCTCTAAACATGAACTAAGAACGATGCAGATTTTGGGTATGTTAAAGTCTAATAAAGCAACCCAGTTTGGTAGAAGGTTGGGGTGACATGAAGTGAAATATCTGGCATGTCTCTGAGCTACTGAGACATAATAGTTAATATAAACCATATCAACGATACTTGCATTCTTTTTTAAATACCTGAAGTAACAAGCAGTATGCTCTGCCATGACAGGCTAGTCATTTCAATCATGGAAGATGCAGCTTGTAATGGTAGAGCGTCAGGCTCTTGAGAAATGTTTACAGTGGATCCAGAAATGACATTGTGAAACTGAGGCTGGTGGAAAGTATCCCCTTGCTGAGGCTATTATACGTTATAATGTATCATGTGTCCTCAGTATAGGTGGAATGAGTAATTAATTGAGTGATGGAAGTCACATCTGACCCAGAGAAAAGGAGTACATCAGTGTACTAGATTGCATCCTCCTGGATTAATGTTGAGAGCACTCTCTTAATCTCCTCAATTCCTTACACTCTTGGAGAAGATGACAGTGAAAGCTTAATTTTTTTTTTTTTAATCCAATACAAAATGAATTCATTTACTGTTTATGAAGCAGTTAAGAGGTATATATGGAATCATATTTGACCTGTGCGTTTCTAAAAACAAAATATATAATGATTAGTTTGCAATAGGTGGTTTTATTTGATTTTTAAAAGGTAGGAATTATTTTGCTGTCATCTCTTACCTCTAGCAATATCACTCATTCATGAAGCATCCGCTGTTATAAAGCGTTCTTTGACATACAGTTTTGGCCAAACTAAAATTGACTTTTTAATTTTGTGGAAGGATTAAATTAAGATTTTTTTTATTGGTTGATTTTTAGGCTAGTACACAGTTGCAGGCATCAGTTGCTAGTGAAGTCCTGGATGATCAGCTGGTTAGCTTTAGTTGAAGTGTTAGAAGCCAAAATCAGAACAACACAATAGATTATAGAGTAGTTTGGATTTGGATAGTGGGGATGATGAAAATGAGCCATAAGATTGAGTGGGTGTATACCATGAGTGGAATATAAAGGGTAAATTGCATAGTCATAAGGGCATTTAAGACCATGCTTCTGCATAAAAAGGTGTTCTTGTCTTCCTACTCTCTACTTGTGAATGTTCTTTCTCCCTCCTTTCATTGGTGTTAGTGTTTGTGGGGCTCTAGGTCACGTCAGCTCACCGAGGAGCTGAAGCTAACCCCTTCAGACAAAAATAAATGATCTGAAATGGGATAAGAGGGAGAGAATGTGTCATCTAAGTGTATTTATGGGTGCTTGTGTCATGTAAAGACTTCCATAAAATCAGTATGGGTGACAATTAGGGATTTCATAGATGAAAATCAAAGTTGGAAACAGTATGGAGCTGAATAGGATTAAAAACTGTTTAAAGGTAGGGGCAGAGACCCAGAAAACAAAGACTTTTGTGTTGGTTTTTTTTTAATTTTAGGCTTCAAGTCTGCAGTTCCTGCCTTTGATAGCATAAAGACAATAATACTATGTTTTAGCACTGCAAGTACTGTCATATTTTGCCTAGTGTAAGCATTTATTTGCACTTTTTAATATGTGGTGCAAGCAATATAGAGATTTTCTGGTAAGCAGTGTGCTTTCTGGGGATTCTGGGGGTGGCTGACGTGTTGCAGTTTCACAAATAGCTCCTTCAGCAGCAGAACTGGCTACAGCAGTCCTGTAGATGTGCTACATGGTAGATCCTTCCAAGATGGTTGTAGTGTAGCTGACAATCCTGATTTTTCATTCATGTCACTTCTCCAGCATAGTTTACCATGTAGCTCTGTAAATATTTGCCCCAACACTGTGGGGTGTGGAAAGACTAGATCTGTGTTGAGGCTTCCTTCTTTTATTCATGTGTTTGGCTGCCTCTATGGTTAATGATTAAGAAAAAAACCCAACAGGATGAAGAGACAAAATAAGACCGTTTTAAGTTTGTAGACTTCCTTGCCCTGTTCCTCCTTCCCACTCTCCGTTCCTGCCTTTGTCATTGTATGTATCTGTTTATGGTAGATGAGATGTACTGTACCATATGTGTTGCAAATCACTGTCTTTTGCTTTAGCTTTTACCAGATTCGTGCATCTATGAAAATTCCTCCAAGAATTCCACACAAATTAGAAGCTAGCTTGTTACATGCAACTGGTAAGTGCAAAAACTTTAAGTAAATGAGGTCATTATCTTGAGTTGCTTATTAAGGGCATGTGCTTTTTATCGTACATTGTTATAACTAATATAAAAGTAGTTTTAATTTTGTTACTAACACAAAAAAGATGTAAGTTGTTTCATCATGACCTGCTGAAAAACTAGCTTGTTCTTAGCAGTGAGACTTACAAGTTGGTTACAGAATTTGTGTTACTGTTTTTCCTCTGTTAATCCCCTTTGCTGGTAGCAAAATATGGTGATTCCTTTATATTGGTGTTTTCTGTTTTTTCCACTGGTCTGCTCGATCTTCTCCATGATTCAGAATAAGATGAGCAAGGGCAGATCTCATTTAAGTAGATACCTCACAGTAACGGCGAACTTCAGATACAGACTCTTACACAGATTGCTACGCCCGTTTTTTTTCTGAAAAGAAGATTCTGAAAGGGTTCAGGCTTGCTGTTTTCAAACTTGCTCTCTTGCTGTCTGATGGCAAAGTTGAAAATTGATTTAACCTCCTGAATAGAATTACCCACTCCCTCATCTTTTTTTCTTTTTTTTAACCTGGCACTCACTTTTGACTTCTTTGTCCAGGCAAACTGAACCTGGAGAAACCCATTAGTGCTTTCCTAATTCTGTGAAGCCCACACCTCAGCATGCTGTGAAAATGTGAAAAGCAAAAAATGAATTAAGTTTTCAAGTGTTAGGTGGAATTCTTGGAATTGCAAAGAAAAGCCAACTACAGTCTGAGAAAATGTGATATGAGATTGTTGAAACCTGAATTTTTGAGGCTATTTTAAAAGTAACTCTGAGTAGAGCAACAATGTACATACTGAGTTTTAGTCATACTTCCTGAATGCTTCTTGTATTTGTGTGAAATAAATAATTCTCATGAACCAAGATTACTTCACTTCAAAGGCAAAGTTTAATGTGTTTTAGGGAATTTAGCTCTGCTAAAGTGATCCTTTAGATGTGAGTTTAGATCAGCAGTGCTGTCAAAAACCAAAACCCTGGCTGCTGCTTCTTACCTTCATATTGCGCTGTGCTTTCTTGACACAAGTGCCTGATTTGGCCCAGGAGCTCAACTGGGGAACTCATTCAGCTGATAAGCAGCTGTTTCACAAAAAACGAAACCCCTCCAAACCCCAAAACTGAGGTAATTTTTAGATCAGTCTCAGTTTGGTTTATCAGGTAGTTGCTTATAATGTTTGTACCACAACAAAGCGGAAAGAAGGGTACAAACTGTTCAATGAAAGGGCATTGGTTTGTCCTTCTTGTGGATATGATCATGCTTGGTCTTGCCAAGGACCTCTGCCTTCCATTCGTTTCAGCTGCTTCCTTAATTTAGCTGAGCTGGACACTGTAGCTCTTGACTCACAGCTCTCCTGCTCAAGGTGGTGGAATAGCTGATGCCAGTTACTGAGACTGACATTATTTGTAGAAAATAGCTGCTGTTATGCTACCTGTGGACTAGCACTAAGAGGGTTGGGCCACTATCTGAAAGTATTGCTTGTTGACCAGAGGAGGCTGGACAGAAGCCCACGACTCTCACTTTTGAGCATGATGTCCTGTATTGGTCAGGTACTTCTTCCTATACTTTTCTCTCTCTCCCTTGTTCTGTCTTCCTCATACTTAACTGTTCTAAATCTTATTCCCTTTGACAGCGTCATGGTTTTCCTACTTGAGCCCAAGTCATTTTGCCTGCTTTTAGCTCTCTCTAGCCTCTGCACAAGTCACTTGCAGTTTCCTTCCCTTAGCTGTGTGTTTCCCCCTCTCCCACAGACTTTCTGCTTCATCTGTCTCTTCCTTTTATTTCCCCAAGTCAATTGTACAGTCTCAGTTTTCCCTTCTTGTTCCTTTGCATGTCCTTCTACCCCTTGTCGAGCCCTTCCCAGCTCTTCATGAGGTCCCGTGATAATTTAAATGGAGTTTTCTTCCATTTCCCATGTCCTTTAGTGGTTCACTAGAATTGCTTGGGACCCAGAATGAGTGTCATTGCAGATGTGACAGGGCAAGCCACTTACTTTAGCTCCAGCCTTGGGAAGGTCTCCTGGCATTCTTGTAATTTGAAGGCAGATGTAGTCATGCTCTAGAAAGTTAGAAGAAAAACGTATGTAATTCTAGCTTGTATGAGTTTTTTTCAGATTTGAGGCTGTTCTGAATTCCTCCTTCTATCAGAAATTTGTGGCTGGTTTTCAGGAAAAAAAAAAAGAAGGGAAAAAAAAGGCAAGTTAGGAATGAGATGTCCATTTTTATGATGCAAGAATAAATTAATTCCCCACTATTTTTGCTCCTCCATAGCTGAGTTGGCTTTTTGTGTGGATAGAAGCCTAGAAATAGTCTTGGCCAGTCAGTGCATAGTTGACTTAAAAAACAGTAGTTCTGCCGTGTTGACTTCAGTTTGTGAGACCTTACTCCTCACGTAGATGTGGCTCAGCCTGATCCTGGCATCAGCTTTTCTTCTTCAACCCCTCTCTCTCAATTCTGAGGGGGCCGTTTCATGTTACGCTGAAGTCAGCAGAACTGAGGGCTGTAACTCAGAGTTGGATGCTGCATAGGAAGTGGGACCTCAGCCACGTGTCTCCGTTACTTCTTTTGTATCAGGCTGGAGTGGGAGATCCCTTTTGCTGATGCTCTGTGGTTATATCAGATTACGTGTCATGTGAAACTATACCCCCTCTGCCCTTCACCTGCAACAGATAACATAGATGAATATAAGCTGAAAGTGGCATTATGTATAGGGAAATTACTCTTTAGTGATTCAGCATTTATAAGCATTTTGTCCAGAACACCTAAATTGATGATATGTATGAAAGCACTTCAGCAAAACCCAGTATTTTCACTTGTTTCTAGTTTCTGAAGGGAAGTTGAACTAGGATATTAGGAAGATGATAGAGTGTGAATGTTTGCCAGGTGCAATACTTTTCTGTGAGAGCCCTGTAGACCCCAAATCTGTAACGCATAAACTTGGCAGATTTTTTTTTTTCTTTTGTGGATTCCTTTGAAGTAATTTATTAAGAGGAATCAAAAGAATTTCTTTAAGGTCCCTTCCAACCCTAACAATTCTATGATTCTGTGTTTTGCACCCCTGTTTACACAATTTTTAAGACTGTGTTCTGGAAGAGGTTGATGTTATTGAGCCTGCTTTTAGAGGAGTGATAAGAAAGTGTTGGTAACTGTTCTATTACTTCCGTTCTTCCAAGTTCCATCTTCTTTTATGTGTTGTTTCACAGAATAGTGCTCATCATTGTATTTCCTATGTGGTAGCCCCTTGCTATTATGCTAAACACTTCCTCAATAACTGTTTTTAACTATTCCTTTTCCCATTTCTTCGACAAGTCTTTTAACCTTTTTTTGGCAAAGGATTCCCCAACCATTTATCACACTTTCCTGAACTCTCTTTGGTGAGCAGCCTCTGGACTGAAAGTAAAAGTGCTGTATTGAATGAGAAATCTAAGGTTCAGGTGATACACTTGAAACTGGTCTGGCCATAGTGTGCAAAGATCTGGAAGGAAAGAGCAAATCACCTCTGTTCTCCATTAATTCAGTGGAGTGGTATATGTCATTTAACCTTTTTGTCTCATCTGTAGGTAACTAAGAGTTCTCAGTCTTGTTAAACCTTACAAATCAACGTGAATCCTGGATGAAACAAGACAGATTTCAGGATTTTTATTAGAGTTTTTAATGCCTAGAAAGTCTTACTCCAATTTGGAACCAAGCAAAAACTTTTCAGTCCAGAATTTAACATTAAAAGCAAATTACATTACAAATATTGCCACAGTATTTCTTCGAACAAAATGCGCTTCTTCAAACTCCAGCAGTTGCTCACAGAAATGGAAACTGCTGATATTGTTGGTGTTACAGTTTAATAGTGGTCACGAAACTGACAGGAGTGATAGTTCTGCTTATTAGGTGCTCTGGTGGTTCCAGATTCTAGGACAGTTGTATTAATACTTGTTTCTTGTTTCAGGTGCGGATCCTGCCTTTCCTGCTTCAATCCACGACAATATAGTTTGCAGCAAAACATTTCAGATTCTTTACAAAAATGAGGAAGTTTCTGTGAACGATGTGATGATTTTCAAAATAAAAATGCTGTTAGACGAGAGGAAGGTAATCTGCTGCGCAACTTTACTATATTCAGATAATTAAGTGTTCGTTATGTAATATTTGGATTAGTATAAATAAGGAACCTGAAAAAATTTCATGCTTCTACAATTTCTTTTTAGATTGAGGAATCTCTCAATGAAATGAATTTTCTGCTAACATTAGATCTACATTTCACGGATACAGACTATTCGTAAGTTTAAACATAGATTTAATTAAAGCAATGATATATATTAACTTTTTAAACTGATTAAATCTGTATTATATGTAGCCTTAGTGTGTTCATATTAGACATATATGAGGGTAAAAAAGAAATCCAGTGCTGAAGTCTGTTAAGATTTTATAACTGGTTTGTCTCATTCTGACTTTTTTTTCGTATTTTTTTTCCTGGGGGATATGTCATTGCATTCCAAAGTGTAGACCTATGCTAAATTGCTATCTGTGTCAGTTACTAATAATTTGCACTTCAAATATGACTGTCCTAATTATATGTTGTTTTGTTTTAATTTCTTTTTAGACCAGATGACCTGAGCACACTACAGCCAATTAGTAGCCGAACTTTAAAGTTGCACTTTAACTTGCACCGGGGCCTTCATCATTACGTCAATGTTATGTTTGATTACTTCCACCTTTCTGTCATATCGGTTATAGTCCATGCTTCTTTGGTTGCTCTGCATCAGCCATTGATAAGGTAATCTCTTGTTACTAGAATGCAAATAAATTTTTGAGTGTCCAGATGGAAATGTTATAAAAATAGAATACTTAGGAAGGAGTTAAATCTGTGGCTAATATAGTTTTCTATATGATGATTTTGGAACTCGGGGCCCAGAGGGATGAGAAACTTCTTGTTTTCAAAGTTACCTCAAACAAATTTTGAGTTTGTTTTTGTTAGAAATAAGAGTATGTAGTGTAGAAGAGAGATAATACCCAAGACCACAGAAGAGGAGGAATGTATAAATATCTGTATTTATACATGTATATTTATACTTACAAATATTTATAGATTTTCTTAATCAGGAAGATGTGCTGTTCACTCTAGTTAGTGACTGAAATAGGTGCTGTTAATACAAATTCTGCGTCTTCTGGTAGCTATCCTCACAGTTTTCAGTTATTACTGTAATGGCAATGATGTCTGCAAATGATGCATTTACCATTTTCTAAAGTAAATGGAACTGGAGAATTTAATTTTCTATTTAAAAAAGCTTTTGCTTAATTTTTACTGAAGCCTTTTTATTTCATTGACTTGTGTCACCCTTTGCAACCTCTGTTTACCTTGCTTATCTGTCTCAAAAGTAAGTGTGAAAAAAGGCCATACAGGCAGTCACACATATGAAGTGTTCTTTACACAGCTTTTTCTTTAGCACAGCTATCTTTGCCTTCTTTCATGCTTCAAATACTCCATGCTACCTCCCCCAAGTTTCTTCATATTCAAATTCAGGCTGTACCGTAAATGTCCAAACCTTTAGCTTAAGGTATTCCCCCTCCTTGTCCTCTGTCTTCATGTCATGGAAAGCTATGTACGTTAGACAGCTGTTCTGTGCAGTAGGACTGTGCTGGTTGGAGGATTAAACTGTTTTTTTTTCCCCTCCAAGCTGGATTGTTTTGGTGTTGTGTTTAGGTGTGTGTCGTGCATATATGAAGGGATGGTGCAGCGTTATTTGGGAAAGGAACAAGTAGTGAGGAGGTGCGAATTACCTTTAGCTAGTACTGTTGTTGAAGACCTCATCGGATAAAATAATGCATTTAAAGTAGCAGCATGTGTATAAGGTGTAAGTTGTCACACCATACCATATGTGAAATTCAAGTGTTTTCCCTGTATTCATCCCGTAGCTGTAGCATCGAACTTCACATCATTGTCAGAAAATGAAAACCAGGTTTTGTTACTAATTTTCAGTCAGAAGTGTATTTGTCCCTGCTGACTTTTTAAAAGGTTCCAGAAAATCTGATGGTTTTAATACAATTTTTCCTCTGTTTGTGGCTTTTCAAGTACTGATACAGTAACGCTATATAATTTTAAACTTCAATTTGATATATATACTTGTGTAAGGACATATTGAAACAAAACAGTAACTTCCATGCTGCTTTGGTTATCTTCAGAGTAGAATGTTACTGGTGTCCATAAAATTATTTTAAGGATCCCAGTTGTCTTTTACATCACTTTGGGGAGAGGAAGAAACCTTCAAATTTACAGTGTTTTATTTCAGCTGGGCTATCCCGTATTATAATATTTAGCAAACATTTTAAATTGCTGTATCCATATCACTTGCTTTTGTGGACCACCTCTTTCTGAAACACTTGAACATTACAGACTTCACTCCCCTTCATCCTTTGGGCTTTCCTGGGTGACTGTTTGCTTCTCTGTATGGGTCACGCTCACATTGTTGGCACCCCTTCCTTTCCTAGGGGGTCACTTTCTGAGTGTTTCCTTTTTGGAGTAGCATCCAGGTCCTCCTTCTCCTGGGAACAACCAGTATTAACACTTTACGTGAAAGAGAGGCAATAATTCCATGTGGTAACAGACTTGGAGTCCTGTACAATCTACTCTTTTTATTAACCTGTCATTGCTTATTTCTGCCCATTATCTAGAAGTCCTCACTTTTTGCCTTCATTCATCTTTCATTCATTTTTCATAGTTGTTGTTCTCACAAGGCTGCAGTTGCAGAGTGCTCTGTTCTCCCAGGGGTTCAGGATGGGCTTTCCTCTTCGGTAGGCAGAGGTCAGGCACCCCTTAGGAAGACAGCAGTGGCAGTTTGTGTGACAGCTTTCCAACTGTTTGCTGCTGCTTCACCTTTAGGAGGTAAAGTCCCCACAGCAAAGTTGGCAAAAAATGAATGCTTCTTACCTGTTACAATTCAAAATTTATCCGTATGGCTTAAATGTTCAGGAATATTGTTTAAATTAGTTGAGTTTTGCATTGGAAATAACAAGGAAGAGCTTGCACCATCCCTGGCACAGTCTGCTGACCTTCATGGTGAGAGATGGCAACAGAACAGTTGAGGTTAATAATTTCTTAAATTTCTCCAACTAGCTGAAGACGTGCTTTAGAAGATAATTACTTTAGAAGGACTGCTCCCCTAGCGCAGCACCAGAGACTTAACTGAGGTATCTGGGCCATCCTGAGGGGTTTTAAAAGGGCAGCCCGCCATGCTAGGAACTTCCAGGATCTTACTGAGGGTCCTTGTTTCTACTACTTTTCAAGAAAAACCAAGAATTTAACTGTGATAGTTTTGTGACACATAGTATGTTCAAATTATCAGTTCATTTGTGCTTTTTGCAGCTTTCCTCGCCCAGTGAAGAATACATGGTTGAACAGGAATGCACCAGCACAAAACAGGGACTCTGTGATTCCTTCTCTTGAAAGTGTGGTCTTTGGCAATAACTACACAAAACAATTATCAGCAGATGTAAGAATATATAAGTTTAAGATTTTATTTGTACTTTGTTGGGTGGTGTGAATTTTATCTTTTCTGCAGAAGTATTACTTGATAAAGTGATGTGCTAAGTGATATGGGAAATGAGAAATATTGTTCCAAAAGGCTATGTTACATGCTTCAGGAACACTCAGATGGAAAGCTGAGTTTAACCATATTAAGAGTTTAACCTTCTTTTTTGATGTATTGCAACCCATTGAAAATCGCAAAAATGTGGATGAGGTTTGTGAAAGAGGCAATTTGCTTATCTGTCTTTTTAGTTATTCTGTTAACACTTAATTTATTGTACAAAATAAATATGTGCCTCATCTTTTTTTCTTTTTTTTTTTAGGGTTGCAGTTTTGTTGTTTCAGAGTCTTTCCTCAGCCATGCCTATAATTTCCACTATACGCTTTGTGCCAGTTTGCTGCTTGCTTTCAAAGGGTTACATAGCTATTTCATTATGATAACAAAGGAGCTCCCCTCTTCTCACCGAATTGAATTGGGTATGTTGAATTTAATAAAATGCATCACTTTCCTGTCAATGTTTATTAAGAATAACCTTCTTCTAGACTAAACTGGCGTTGATTTCATACATCTTGTGTATCTAAAATCTTTTTGCTCAAACTGAGCTGGAATTTAATAACTCGAGAAAAACATAAAAAAGAAACAAATATGGTCACATTACTAATAAAATGAGGAGATAACAGCCTGAATTTATGCAAATATATTTTTTCTTGTTGGTCTTGATTTGCCCTGTTATTTCAAATCACTGTGTTCGGTGGTGAGGAAGTTAGAGAAACTCTTAATCCAAGCTAGCATGCTGCACTTGTTTGTTTGTTATATGGAAACATTGTATATTTGTATAAAAATTGAACTCTGCAAGCTTTATTTGTGAAGAATATTACAATAAAAACTTACCTGAAAAAAAGACCTACAAGAAGAAATTGCTGATGGCTCAGTTTGTAGCATAACTTTTTAAATAGATTTAGTTACCTGAAAATTAGGAAAAGCTCTGAATAGACTAGAACTGTTTCTGTAAAACAAAATAGTTAAAATACGCTTTCAGAGAAGCTATTTCTTTAACAAAGTTAAAATTAAACTCTTACAGGACAGCCTCATAGAAAGAAATTTAAGTTCTATGTCAATGAAGACTGCGAAAATACTACATGAAATGTAATGCATGGAAACGTATGTTACATTTCTGTAGAATGCAGGTATATTAGAGCGCCAAGCCTCAACTTGTGAACTAGGAGAGCGGTGAAAGTAAAAAAGGAAAATACATTGGCATTATAAAGGATGATTTAGGCTTCTCCTCACCAAGCAATACTTTTTTAGTCATGTAAAGTTCTATTGAAATCCAAAAAGTAAATCTTTTGGAATTTACACTGAATGTAGACAGCATTTATTGATTTTTGTATTGTTTAATTTACCCATGTCAAAACTAAGCATTATGAAACAATAAGGTTGGAAACTGAGATATGAAAACTATTGTAAAAATGTGATGTGGTCAATTAGTGATTCAAACAAAGAATGTTTTACTTGTATATTGCAAAATACAAAGCTATTTTTTAATTTTTTTTTGGGGAGGGAGTGAGTACATTACAAATCGGTGCATAGAAAAATACCAGAAACTGAGGCTGTTTCTTTATAGAAGCAAAAATACTGCTATAGTTATGGTGCAAAGAATATTTCTGTGTCAGTTATCCTAATCTTGATATGGAGGGATACACCCTATTAAAGGAATGACTCACCTCTTAGTTTTCCTTTTAAGGACAAAATGTGCTTTTTCCCAAATAGAATCTGTTGGCACTATTGTTCTTGTAAGGACAGGTTTAGATGAAGTCTTGATACTTAAATGTTTCAGATAGGACCTCCAATTCCCCTAAAACGTTCCTACAAAATATATATGTAATAGCAAAAAGCTGGCCATTGGATTACGTGGTTGGGTTGTATCTTTCAGACCTCACTGAAGTCACCAAAAACATTCTCATAAGCTTCAGTGGAACTTGAGTCAGACCTTTTGTCATTTCTGTGGGTAATTTAGCTTACCTTTAGGAATGCAAGCTTGAACAGAAATGCTCAAAATAAACGTATGAAGAGAAAATTACTACTTACATTTGACATTCATTGTACATATTCTGCTGACAGTTTGTTTCCTGTGGGGTTTTTTTTGTTATTTTTTAAGTCTCTGCTAGAATTAATTTGTTTTCCTATTTGTAAATCTTTTTTTCATTTATTTGGGTTATTTTGTATATAAATTGATTGGGACAATTGATATAACAAAAAGGACTAATAATGTAAATATGCTTCTGTTACTCACCTTTTGCTCATGGAAAATAACTAATGCTGCCCATTAACTAATTTTTCTAAAATCCATCAACAGTAAAAAAGAAACAAAACAAAAAATCTGTGTTTCTGTCATGTCTATAAAGAAATTGAAGCCCTCTGGACTTCACAAAATACACGATTGTCATTTGCATTTTTTCTTTTTTAAAGTAAATGAACTGTTTTATAGTGGAGATTTTATGTGTGAAGTTTTAATGAGCATTGCAGAAGAGGATCTCAAGTCCTGTTTAAATCCCAGAATCATCACTTTTTTTGTTTTAAATTAAATTATTATCCCTTTAATTTTGTTTCTTCTGTTTGCTTTGCTATTGCTCTGTCATATAATTTTAACACAAGACAGTGATTTTGCAGAAGCATGTGCAGACAACTGTTGGACTTGGTAACTCTAATTGAGCATTTAAGTGTTGTTGGTTTCAGGAAATAAAAAGTGCTAGCTTAATGTATATCATGAGTGATATCTAATCTAGAAACTACACTAAAATTATATGCTTTCATGTACTGATCTAACTGCACTAATTGCTAGGCTAGCAGTAAGCTTTTTTACTAACTTTAAGGCAAATAATAAATCACAGATGAAAAAAGGAGTGTAGTAACTAGTCATGTGTGTGCAATCCCTATAACTAGCCAAGGCCAGCATGCAGGTCCTTTATGAACGCCTTCTCAGAAGAAAATATCCACGAACCCAGAGAGACGCCTACCTAGGTATGTTTTCAAAGCAGGTGATATAACCCCTCAGATTTTTATTAATAAATAAAATATATTATTAATAATATAAAATACTATATTCTTTTTTAAACAGGAACACTATTTTACTATTCAGCCGTAGTGAACATACGTTGAACTCTGATGAAGTCCACAGAATTGAGCTACTTATTTCTAGGCTGAATATAGATAAAAAAATAAGGAATTATTACTGGTTTTTGGTTTAGTGTTTTTCTACTTTACTAAACAAAAACGATTGAAGAGTTCAGTCAGTTGTCACCATTTAAATAAAAAGCTAAAAAATATAGTTTCATTTAATTCGTCACAGACTCGATTTTTTAGATAATTAAAGACCAATACTTTTTCTTCATGAGGAATCTTTCACGTTGTTTCTGGTATCTCAGGGCTTGATTCTTCCAAAACGTTGTCAAAGCTTAAGCTGCATTTGTGCATATCTAAATGGCCAGTTCTCCCTTTGGAGAGTGTCGGTGTTGGCCTGATGCTGGACAAAAGATGACAGTGCTGTCTGAGCACAAGGAAGGTTGTCATGGGAAAAGAATAAAATGGCAGTTCAGTCTCGTAGTAGGTCACCAGCTTAATCATCTAGAACTGTGTTCTGTTTTTCTTTTAAAAAGAAAACACGACTATTTTTTAGAAGAGCCAGCAAAATTGCATCAGATGTTTGCTGGGTGAACATTACTGCTGCGGAATGTTACTATTTGATTTCCTTTTGTCTTGTATTTTTGCTATTCTGACTTTTTTTTTAATGTAACATTGTAGTTTGGGATTTTCCATGATTTTAGACTTCAGGGTTTTAAATGTTGCTCAAAACTTATTCTCAACTGCAGTGTGACAAACAAGATAAATAATCAGTATTGTGTCTCATAAAGAAATCATTTCAGTTTTTCACTAATGACAAAATTTGTGTCACCACAAACACACTAAAAGTAGTATCATATCTTAAACTGTTTTCATATATTTTCAGAATAATTAACATCAAGCACTGTTTAGCTAAGACAGGTGTATGTAGTTTCTTTCAAAAACATTTCTAAACTTGTTTCTGAGAACTTAATGTATTTGTGCAATTTGCATATTTTCTCAGAACTTTGAGTTGGGTGAATCAGTTTGGCATTAAGCTTAAACCTAAGTGTAGTGGATGCAATTACTTGAAAATCAATATATATTTACCAAATCTAGGTGGTATCATTCAAAGACAAGTTGAGTAAACACACTGTTGCCATTCTGTAAACCTGTGTTCATTATCTGTATCCTAAATTTATTATTGTGGGTTTCAAGGCAAGTTTTGTTGGTGTATGCTTCCAAGAAACATTGTAGGCTTTTTCTGTAATACTATGTTTCAAAAATGAATTTAAGTATAAATACTTGTTACAGACAATTTTAGGGTTTATAAATTGTTCCATTGTTACTGGTAGTTCATATGGAGAAGGAAATCAAAACATAGTACTAAATTGTTATTTAATTGATCAGATTCCCTTAAGTAGACTAGGAATGATTAACAAGGAAAAACATCTTACATGAAGGAATAAATCTGTTTTCTTTATAAGTAAGTCATTCAAGGTTCAGATTCAGTTTATGCTGCCACACCGTGGAAGATTGATTTGCTCTTATCATTGAGCTATTGAGAGAAAGATCAATTAAAGAATAATTTTACTTTACTAAAATATAATTCCTCAGACGATTAAAGAATTGTAGTTATATTCATGTAGCTTGCAAATCAGGTAAATAATATACCTGTAGAAAAATTGTATTGGAATAATGTATCTCTGGAAAATCTGAGGCAGAAGAGGAATTGTATTACCTTGGTTGTTAATGATGACATTGCTGCTGAATAGCTGAGCAGCTCTCAATGGATAATCTGCAAACTGTATAATCTAAATTACAGTATTTTCAAGTATAATTTTGAGTGGAAAATTGGTATCCTTGACAAGGTATCATGATAAATGATTATGATACTCAATTGCAAACCTTTTTTTCATTAATCGTGTTCTACCCTCAATCTCAGAAATTACTAAGACATTATTTTAACGGGAGTTTATAATTTACTTGATTTAAAGTTGACTGTGGCACTTAATATGGCTTCAAGTTTTACTTGATGGATTCTTTCTTATGTTTTAAAATTGTTTTGTGAGGTAATTAGTTTTATTCTGCGACTTGGAAAGCACATTTTTCATGGATATGTCCTCTAATCTTTCCAGAAAATATAGATGTAGAAGTTCGTCTTACAGAATTGTGTGAAGAAGTAAAGGTACAGTTTTTTTTCATCTATTAAATAAGTGAAATAACTGTAAAGTATGGTGATTTCACGTGCTACTTGGGAATAAACTGTTTGTTTCAGTGATAACTTCCTGTATGTTTTTTGCCAACGCTTATTTTAACTGCTCCTCATTCAAAGAGAAGTTGCTCAACTGACTCCACACCTTAACTATTGATCTGGTGGCTTGGCCTGTCAGTAGTAGCCATGGTAACTTTTGTATTCTATGAAACTGAAGATGATTGAAAGGTGGATTACTTGTATTAAAATCAAATTGGGAACTTTCTGCATTTATAGATTGAATTCTTTGGTTTTGATGGTATCAAATAGCAATGACAGAAGATCAAGCAGTAGTAGTAAGTTGTACAAAAGCCAGTTCTCCAAGTGATCCCCTCATCTGGAAGGATTTGTCCTGATGCTGTCTCCTTCTCCTGTTTTCCCTGCATTCTCAAGGAAACACTGTCTACTGCAGATTACTTAGATTTGTCTCCCCAAGTACGTTCTTAGTCAGAACTAATTTCCTTGTCACAGTGAAGTTTAAAGTACAGGTTTTAAAACTTTTTTGAAAGGTTTTCCATGCTTTGCTGCTGAGTGGGCCACCTGCCCAGCTTTTGAAGAACCTTTCATTACTGTATTAGTAGTATAACTACAAGGAAATGTAATACTGGCTTTAAAAGGGTATCGTTTGTTTAACGGGAGACAAAGGCAGCACGGTTAGTTTTCTGTGGGCAACTGATGATCTTACTTTATATGTTAAAAGTTTTTTTACATTTACATATCTTCTGTAAATTCTTTCAGTACCTATGATATTTTGTTTCATTAGTTTCTCCCTTAGCTTGCTAAAGTGTTTGTATTTTTTCCTTTTTCTCCTTTCTGTTCTTTTGTGCAGTTCTCATCTAAAGTTTTTCCTCTTATTTCCATTCTTGCCTATTAAGCTGGTGTTTCAGTATTTGCAGTCCTTTTTTCTACTTGCTCTTTAATACTGCAGAAGTTCATTCTTTACTGTCTTATGTTTTAAACGCTTTGCCTCAGTGCCTTACGTGCCTGCAATGAGCTTCTGAAAAACTACATTTTTTTTCTAAAAGGGCAGGGAGCATAAGCCTAGTAGTCTGCAGTTGACTGGCATGAAACTAGATCACAGGATTACAGTCCATTGTTAAGAAAGAAAAACTTGTTTTGCACCGAATTTTTCTGTGTGATGTGGTTCTAGGAATCCTATACTGTAACACAGGTTCCTGAGCATGTTTAAAGTGTATGAAGATATATAGCACCATATAAATGTTATTGTGAGTTGTGACTATTCTGAAATGGAGATATCTTTATTAAATTTTTACAATTTTATCAAATTTGGGCTAACATAGCAAGTATCAGTTTCCTGCTTTCTGATGGCTGATTCCTGTTCCTTTCAAACACGCTATACTTTGCATGTTAGAAAATACAACAGTTGCAACTCAGTTATGGTTGCCATAAATGGAATTGCTGCTTTAATTTAAGGTCAGGAGTCATAATTCTGAAAGACAAATGGATAATAATTAAAGCAACATAAACCAATCTGTTAGTGTTGTAACATAGATTAATTCAATTCTGATACTTAGACAAAAGAGTTCTCATTTGGAAGTTACTTTTTGAATTAAAATTCTCGCTAAGATAAGGTACTTTTTTTTTTTTTTTCCTATTATTCTTGTCCCTACGTTATGGTCTTATCTGTTAATCATGTAAATATATTTTCCTAACTTCAGAAAATGGAAAATCCTGATGAACTGGCAGAACTTATAAATATGAATCTTGCTCAGCTTTGCTCACTTCTAATGGCTCTCTGGGGGCAATTTCTGGAGGTCATTACCTTACAAGAGGAGGTCACAGCATTGCTAGCACAAGAGCATCACACATTAAGAGTAAGTATTGACTCCGGCTTTAGAAACTCTGGCACATTCATACTCTTACTGGGACACATTGTTATGGAAATGTGTATCAAAATGAGACTCTGGGTTCTAATTTTTTTAGTTTTATATGGGAAGGTTAGTTGGAGTCATAAAAGGAGCTGTTGTATTGCATTTCTTAGCTTGTGTATCATGTTGTTAGAGCTTATTTTTGGAATATCATACATAAAATAGGTTATTTATGTCTATGAACCAACTAATTCATTGATCTTTTGAATAAGAAATGCAGTTCAGAAGGCAAATGGCAGTCTGTGGAATAAGATGTATTTGCGCAGAATGATGTATTTTTCTGCAGGAGCCATGCCTAGTGCCCACCCTGCATTTTACTTCCCTACTGCATTTACGCTGCCTGCTTACATTGTAAAGCAGAGCGTACTTTCATTCTGAATTAAGAATTTTTAACATTCATAAGCTTTGAAAAGTTTCTTAAATGGGATTTTAAAAAGGAAGACGTATTGGAAATTATCTGGCATGTGAGTATGTGTATATAGATATAAAAATACATATTGTGAGTAGCTGCACGCATGGTTGATCCGTATATGTGTATATACAGTTGCTGTGGGCCTTACACACGCAAAACCACAGCAATGCTGGTTCCCACAGTGAAATGTTTTCAAATATGAACTAAAGCATTAGCCTCACTTTCTAATAAATATATTTTTCCCGCCAGTCTTTTATGTCCATGCATTTGAAGAAATATAACATTTAAAAAGTTTTCAGAGAGTAAGATTCATTAAAACAAACCCAAATAAACAATGACACCCAGCACCCCTACTCGTCAAACACACTGCTTGATCTTCAGCTGACCTGGCATCTTTGCTGTCTGACATCACAATCTGTGCATTTGACTCACACACATTATAAATTGGTCATTTTAATAGATTATCTGGAGGCGCCTCTTGTATAACCATTTGCAGAGAGCTTGTTAGAAGAACTGGTTAATGAGAATACACATTATCAGTGCTCTGTAATTGTCACAATCCAAAATAAAGTCTATTTTAAGGCTTTATTTCTCAGAGATTTGATTTGTCTCCCCAGCATTTCTGTCACTTAAATCAAAACCCTCTCTGTTTTTCTTCTGGAGGGGAAACTGATTATGAAGGATACTTGGACTGTGGTCTTACATACAGACTTGATAAAGGACATTGTTTAATGAGGGAATCATGGTTGTGGAAATGGGCTATTCTGGAGAATAAATGGAATCTTTCAGAAAGAGCACAAGGCTTATTTGTTAGATGTGCTAACCATAAGAAAGTGTGAGCATTTTACTGGCTATCTGAGTCTTACTTACCTTTCTGTGCTTTTCATATAAATTCTGGAATCCTTCAAGTTAACTAGTGGAAGGTATGAAACGGGAATACTGTTTCACTTAGCCTGCATTTGCATTCAGCTGCTGGTACGTTACTGTTTGTACAAGTATATATTTAATAAAACCAGAGAAGTGTTAATATTTTGATTTTTACTGCTCCAATGTTTGAAAAAAAAGAAAAAGAAAATAAAAGATACTGCTAATCATTATGTATTTAGCTTCTTAAATGTGGTTTGTTTTAAAATCTCTGTAACTGGCTCTCATACCTTAATTATTGAATTTTACTGCAGTTATTTTAGGGAATATAAATCAAAGTAGTTAATTATAATATGTGAATTGAAATATTAGAAGTATTTCTTGATGCTTTCTGGTTTTCACAAAATTTGAATAGGAGTTCCCTTCCTCCCTTTTTTTTTTTCTTTTTTAGATTATCATTTGATTTCACACCTGCATTTTTTCCAATTGCTGTTAAGCCCACTTGTTTTGTTATCTGTCACTATGCATAAACAAACTTGTTTCAAGCACCACATCGTATTTAATTTTTGCTATTTTAATGAGAAAAAAACAAATTATTCTTTAATAAAAGCTGTAGAAATATTCTTTTCTGGAGGTATGAATCCACACTTACAGCATAGTGATGTGGGGATGAAGGCTCTTACGTGTAGCTTGCTAGTGAGGGACACCAAGTCTATAAAACTTAAGAGCCTTCTAAGTTGAGTTTAGAAGTGGTCCTTGTTATAACTGAAGAAGTTGAGCTTATTTTATTTTTTAAAGAAGTGGCTAATTACTATTTCTCACTGAGTTCTAAAGTTACTGGATACTACATTATCTACCCAAACATCAGTCTGAAAAAGAGATGCAGGACACGGGTAATCTTAAACTTACCTTTTTATTTAGAGCCTGATAGCGTAGAGCTAGCAGCCTGACTCTAAAATTCGAATAGGAAATTCTACCTGAGCCAATTTACAGAGAACCAGCAATGCGTTGTTACTTAATTTTACAAGGACTAATTTGCAAATGTGACTAATTTGCAAATGTGACACTTGTTATGTGAAGAGCTTTTGTGAATACTTTGCAAATATATGTAATTAAAATATATGTAAAAAGACATAGCTTCCCATATGTCAGTAGAGCAGGAGCCATCGATCCATAAAGTCAATAAACCTTTAAATTTAAAAGAGGTGGTAAATCTGAGCCTTAACATTTTGAAGAACATGTTTGACTGTTGTTTTTTTGATCCTGTTTTGCAGTGCTTAGTATAATAATTTGTAATTTGTATTAATAATCTGCTGAGAATTTATATTCTGAGGGTTTGTATAAACTTTTGGGAAATGTGCAATGATCATGTTTCACTAGAGGCATTATATGCATATGTCTGATCGTGCAGGCTTTCTGGTTAGTAAATTTAGTTGAGATTTGACTAATTCTCCTCTTGAGAGAATATCTGTCTGTTCTGGAATAAGATTTTTGTACTATGCAAAATTCTGTCCTCCTAAATAATCCCTTTTATTTTGGAAATTGATACTCTGTTGTGTTCTTTGCTGGATGCTAAATCTCTTTTAATTTTACCTTTTCATCTTGCAGTATTTACAGACTCTACCCTCCACAGGAAATTTCTCCCTGGGAAAGTTCAGTATTAATCTAAGATGAATGAACCCTTTCAGGGAATCATTCAGCTGACTGGTTTAAATATTTGTATTAAAATACATCCTAGAAATGCCTGTCATCTGTATTTGGTCAAATGTCATTCACCCTCTTTGCACAGATGCTTTTAAAACAGGTATTTCTGATGAAGTGTTGTTAGAAAACAAGGTTATAATAAAACATATTTTAAGTACTTAAAATTATTATTTTAATCCTTTCACTTATTTTTACTTATTTTACTTGCATATACTATTTTCAAATACTTTTGAGTATTAAGCACTACATTACAAAATCAGGAACAGTATAGGTATACTAGTACATCCATCAACTCCATTATCACACACTGATAAGATTTACAACTCTGTTTTATTGAAAAAACTGCTCAGAGTATGTTATTTTATATTACAAAAAAATTGCACACTAAACTAGTTCACCTGTTTGTTCCATAGTGACATCTTCTGGTAGGTCTGAACATGCTCTTCCAAAATGATTTCTTTCAGTTTTGTTAGTCCTAAAATAATGAGAACTGAGAACTAACAATCTCAGAGTGCTGCTCATAAATGTGTGGGGACTTGGTATATATTCCACAGCAGTTTTTCTATCTGATTTTTCCTCCTCTTCTATTTACATTGAGAGGACTGCAAAAACCATAATTTTGGGAAGTCTACAGGGACTGGTGGTAGCTGATACAATTTCCTCCTGCAAAGTCATTGTGGAGTCACCCAAGTTGGTAGTGCCTGAGTCACTCACACCAGCTGGTAGTCGTTCTGGTTCTGCACAGCCTGGTTAACAGCATCCTAGCAAATGCCTCGGTCCTTCCATAAGTTAAGCACTGATTAAGCATAGTAAACTAGCATTGGTTTGGGTTTTTTTCTCTCTTTAATACTGATTTATGTGGGTTTTCAGAGCTTGATTTCAACTAGTTTTATACCATTGCTATCATACTAGCTGTCTCATAAGAGCTGTCTGGAGCTGGTAATCGGATTTTCTTCAAAAGCACTGGAATTACTTACACAATTACAAATGGGATTTATTGCAAGCAAAAAACATCCTTTCTTTTCTGTTGGAGATAATGTCAGAATTCTAAAGATCTGATTTCCATATAACTCCAGTTACTTTACGTGGTAAAGTGATTGCTTGCATCTGAAGTCAAATCCATTTTACCTGCCTCCTGGAAAACAGCTTTATGCTCTTTTCCTGGCTTGAACTACAGACATCTACAAATTGGGCAATATTTCTGTTATTATTTTTTTTCCTATTACATGACTAAATCTTTATTTAATTTTTAAATTGCTTGGCTTGGAATGATAACCAGTGCAGTCTTTGTGTCAGTTCCTCTAAAATCTATGTTTTAAACCAGTAAAATTGTTTTTAAGTCTATTGTGTATTGATCTTCTCTCTTTCTGGGTGAAAGCTTGGGGATTAGCTCTGACAAAACCATCTGTTAGGAAGGTAAATGTCTGTTTAGAAAAACCAGCTGGGGAGATGCAGAAGAATACTTAGGAACACCGATTCTGATCCCATGTGTATGCATAAACTCCTGACATAATTTCAGAAGGAAAGCAGATACATCTTTTGTGCGTGTGTGTGTGTATGGTCACTGCTGTGAGTAGAAGTTGCATTTCCAAGAAAGTATCGAATTTAGTGTTTTTTCTTTTTACTCCAAAACATTTTCCATGACTATTCACAGATGATGTTATCACTGAGATGAATTTCATATAATACAGTATGGGACAGGACCTTCAGCTTCTAGTGCCGGTTAGAGCTTGGGGGTTTAATGTTTGGAGTTTGGAGTTTGGGTTTTTTTTCTTAACCACCTCAGAGCAATTTTTTTCCAGTTTTTCTTTTATTAAAAGGAAAAGAGGAAAAAGTAGAAGCTACAGAATGTAAAACTTCATCCAAACGATACTCTTTAGAAGTATACTGGGCAGTGTATCAGGAGGGAAAACTAACTCCCCTCCAGTGTGGATCTCTGAACAAAAGCTAACGTGGTCCTGAAAGTCTGATGTTTGCTAGTTAATGCACAGGATTTTCCTAATGCCAGGTCTGTGCTGAAGGTAGATGCAGGTGCTGCCTGCAGCTCCGAGTGAAGTGAAAGAGCTGAGGGAACTGAACTCGGTCTTATGCCACCTCCACCAGATCCACTGCAAACTCTCACGGTCTGTTTGGGAAAGCAGATAAGAGGAAGACCTAGAGTATACTGAGAAAATAAAGGAGTAAGGGGCCAGGAAGTGGTTGGTAAATAAATGATTGAGTAGACTAGCTACATATGTGTTCTATAAGTGGGATAGAAATTTTGTTTTAATTTATATAAACAAACTGATGTTTATACCCAAGTTAATGCACAAGCAGTTGCCAACAGCCACTGTACAGCACATTCTCTTTTTTGTATGTCGTTAGAACAAACAAGATGCCGTCATACTGCATTGAATTGCTTTTTTTTGAGGCCTGTAATTGGGCAGTTACAAAAATAAAAGTTTTAAAAATGCATCTAGATTGAATTAATATTTTTATGTGATGTTGGAAATGTCGGAATTCTCATCTTGCAAAACCTTAGCTTTGGGGTTTCTAGATACTGCGTTTTCTATACATTGATTGTTTTTATTTGTAGTAAATTGCTGTATAATTCACACTTTCTATTTGCATACTATGTATCCGATGATAAAATAATATGCTCCCCTTTGTTATAAAATACTATTTTAGTATTGTATGGTTTATTGACTTCAGGCATACAATTAAGTCTTGAATACAGTGCTTGTAATTAGCATACATTTTGTTATTGTCTTCGTCATTTGCAGCTGAAATCTTTACAAACAAAAGGCTTTTTTTGCACAATAGTTTACTGTGGGCTAGAGAGTATTCATGGAAAGTTTGAAATGCGTACTTCTCTGTATTTTCAGACTGCAGAATATCTAACACATTTCTACTTCTAATCCTCCAGCACATTCAGAAGTGCCCATCAAACGGTCATTTCCTTTCTTCTAATTGACGTTTCTCTTAATATTTTTGTTTTATTTTTTCAGGTGAGCCTGATTTGGATTACTGATTTCTTGGTAATCAAGTTTTCAGCAGGCAGTTGAATCTAATATAAATCCCCTCACTAACTGTCTATATAATACCTAAAAGTTAGTAACATGGGAATGCTACTGGATTTTCAAAAATTGTATGTAATGTAAAATAAGCTCTAACTTTATTTGGATCTTGCAGGTGCGCAGATTTGCAGAAGCATTCTTCTGTCTTGAACATCCTAGGCAAGCTGCCCTTGCCTATCAAGAACTACAGTGAGTAGCCTTTTGAAGCACCCAGTATGTAGCATGCAGTAGTACTATTCTGTAGCTTGTGTTGTGTAGAAGTACTGTCTTGCAAAAATACTTACATAACTAGTTCAAGAGAAACTTACCTTCTAAATATAGACCTTAAGTTTTTTAATGAAAGTTATATAAGAAGTTATTAAATAACTGTTAAAGCTATTAAATAACTAATTAGTAGAAAAGCTTCTGCTTAAGTGAATTAAACTACTGCTGATTTCTGTTAATGTAAAAATAAATAGTTCTATTTTTTTCACGTGGAACTACTTCCTTTTTTTCAGTGCTCAAAGTCATCTACAGATGTGTGCAGCTATCAAAAACACTTCCTTCTGCAGTTCTCTTCCACCCCTCCCTATTGAATGCAGTGAACTAGATGGAGATATGAACTCCTTGCCTATAATCTTTGAAGATCGGTATTTAGATTCAATTACTGAAGGTAAACACAACCTCACAGTCCAGTTTTCTTTTTGAAGAAATGAGCAAAAATTATGTAAAACCTGAGTATTTTTCTTTACATTTCTTCCTGGCTTTAAAGAAGTACATTTATTTGCTAGGAAATGTTTTTTAGTTTGAGTTTTTAGGACGTGCAAAGTTCTATAGTTACTTTTTTAGTAGTTTTATAGCTTCAGTTACCTGCATAATCCTGTTGTAAACAATCCTTTTTCTTACTGTTTTTTTTCCCCTTCTTTTTTTGGTGAAAGATCTGGATGTACCCTGGTTGGTAGTTCAGAGTCTTCCAAGGTCAGACTCCAATAAACTGGATAAATTTGAAGCTGAAGAAGGTTTTGTAGCTGGTTTTTCTAGTCCAGAACTGAAAATAAGACCTGTGGCTGCCTCCAACCTTTGGCATTCAGAAGGTGAAAAGACGCTAACAAAAACTTTGAAAGGGAAAAATGAAGATGCAAATAAATCCAAAGTTAAGGTTACTAAACTCATGAAAACAATGAAACCTGAAAACACAAAAAAAGTCGTAAAACAGAACTCTAAGGACTCTGTGGTCTTAGTAGGCTACAAATGTTTGAAAGGTGCAGCACTGGAAGATGCTTCTAGAAGCTCAGAAAGCAGGTCTTCATGCAATGCTAACGAAGGGCTGGACCCTGCATTAGGTGGATTTCCTTGTGATACAAAAACCTGCACCAGGCAAATAAGTCAACGAGAAATTCAGTTTTTGCCATCAGGAACTGAGGAAAAGACTGCCAAGATTGAAGGTGTCCAACCAGGTCCGGGTAGCCCTGTGCACTGTGAAAATGTGGCTATTTTTAGTAGACTTACTATCTCCCAGACAGATTCTGGAACTATACAAGCAGATAGTTCTCTACAACCCAGAGATACACTGGAAGGTTGTCCTGGAGGTCAGCCAGCTTCCTCAGGAATCAGGACAATTGAGGTCAAACCAAGTAATAAGAATCCCTATGAAGGGGAGAAAGTAACTGTTCATATTGGATCATGGGCTGAGTTTCCACAAGATGGAGCGCAAGAAGAGAATTTGCAGACACCGAATATTCAGTCTTCAGAATCTGGAAATAAATTGAATTCAGGAGAACAGGAACCAGTGCTTGAAAAGGAAGATGCCCACGAAAGAATCTTCCGACATACCAGTGACATCTTGACAAAAATGAAAAGTAATCAGCCTACTCTTTCTGCGAAAGACAGTCAACTTTCTGCAAGCGGAGACATGACTAAATTACCAGATGTTAGCGTGACATATGCCTCCTCTAGGTTTTCAGATTCAGGTGTAGAAAGTGAACCGAGTTCTTTTGCAACTCACCCCAACCCTGATCAGATTTTTGAAAATGCTCAAGGGCAAAGCGCTTACAATGGTGAGAGAGTACTTCCTCAGCTTTTACTAAAGCCGGACTGTGCTATAAAAACCGCAATAGAAAGCCATTGCACTGAGAGTACCAGCGCTGTAAGTGAAATACAGTCATCCCTGACATCCATAAATTCTCTGCCTTCAGATGATGATGAACTGTCACCTGATGAGAATTCAAAGATATCTATTGTACCTGAATGCCAGCTAAGTGACAGTAAAACGGTATTGGATCTTGGAGCAATTGACTTGCCAAAATGTGATGACAATAAAAAATTAAACACCGATTTGCAGCAACAGTGTGTTTTATTTTCAGGGCACTCAGATAACAAAACTCTGTCTATACATTCCTCGCTCTCAGGAACAAAAGATCTTTTACACTTAGTTGTTTCAGATGAGGATACGTCTACTGATGGGAAAAGTTACAGCCAACAGGCAGACCTTGGCACAACCTGCAAGGACTCTCAGGACCTTGAAAGGCATCTTAACACTACAGAAGAAACAGTTAAATTGTGTTTGGCAATTACTTGCATGGGTGAGCCATCTGTGGTTTCAGGTTCTTCATCTGCAAATGCAATGTATGAGGCTGAAAAAACAAATGAAGGAAAACATAACGACCCTTTAGAACTAAAGGAGACAACTGAAGAACTGTCAGCAGCTAAAAGTGAAACTGGTAGAGATAATCCTTCTCCAACCAGTAGCACTGACATGGTAAAGCAAGGGCTTGTCGAAAACTATTTTGGCTCTCGAAGCAGCACAGATATTTCAGATATTTGGCCTGTGGACAACAGCAATCCTGTTAGCCCTCAAAAGGAAGCATACGAAAAACAAATTATTTGCTCTTCCCAGCAAGATGAGGAAGAGGAGGAGGATCAGGAAATGATTGAAAACGGGTATTATGAAGAAACAGACTATAGTATATTAGATGGGGCTTCCAGTGCTGACCAGGATCATGGCTCAGCAGAAGAGAGAGCCCTGAGATCTGAAAGGATTGACAGTGGACATCTGCGAGACGGAATGTCTGTGCCTCCTGTCTGTACTCCTGGTTGTCTGTCTTTTCCTTCTTCCCTGAGAGACTCTCCTTGCAATGTTATCTGTTCTTCAAGGACTAAATCTGATGCAATTACACAACAGCCAGGCAGCACATCCTACAGCTCAGCTTCGTCTGTTTCCTGGTACGAAAGCTCCCCAAAACCTCAAATGTTAGCGTAAGTGATTGTTTTAAAACAAAGTTTTTTACTTTTACAATTTATGTTAATAGAGTATAAAAGGGGAAAAGAAGCATGGCTAGGTTCTAGAGTGCCCCCAGGACTGTGGCTTGTGGATTCTGCACACTCAAGTAACATCACGTTTTAGATGTTCAGACAGAAAGTGTGTTAGCACTGGATTCCTTCTATCAGTTATCTTGTAATTTCATGTGGTTTGACAAACTTCAAGCAAAACACTTTTTTTTTTGTTTCGCTACTATGTTCTTTTTTAAAAAAATAATCATTTGGCTGAAAAGTGATGTCATAATGGCTACTGAGCATAAAAATGGTGTTTTATGAAATGGAAGCTGTTAAAATAGCAAGCATAGGAAAATATGCTTTGAGTTTAAAAACATAAAACCAAAAACATTCTGTAACTGGTTGCCCATCTAATTAGTTAAGTGAAGCAAATGTGCAAGGCTAGCCAAGGTGATGGCTTTATTTTTCAATCTTAACTTCAAATATCCCAAATGTAACACCTCGGAGACCACAGCGCTCTAAGTTACACTGCAATTTGGATACTAGAAAGCCAAATTTAGGGGAACATCAGGGATCACAGGTTGCACCTCCTCTTGCTATAAACATAGGAGTTTCCCTGATAACCCCCTGCTGCTACCTGAGCATGGGAAGCGGCAGCTTAGTGTGTTGTATTGGAAGTAAAACGTTGCTATCAGAAAGAAGCAGCTTAGAAGAGAGGTAAAAACAAGGAGAATGGTAAGTACGCAGAAGAAATGAAAGACCAGCTAGTTAGTGGTAAGCAGCTGAGAACAGGAGGAAGGACTGAGCACTGGTGGAGGAAAACAGGTTAGAAGTGGACAGCAAAGTAGCTTCTGAAATACTGGAGAGTGGGCACTGGCGCGGAGTGGGAGGGATGAAAAGCAGAGATGATTTAGGGTGTTCTGTAACATTAAAAGAAAGAGGGAACTCAGAGTAAAATCAAGGACTTGGCCTTGGGGAAAGCAGAGTCTCCCGGAGCATGGGAGGGCACGATCTCCTCCATAGAGAACCAAGCTTGGTCCATTCAGTTCAGAAAACATGCCTTGAGTACAAACTAAGTAACTTCTGCTGCAGAGTGATAAGACCAGCTGCCTGCAGTGGTTTCTGTTTAGGCTGACTTCACTGAGGCTTGCTCTTGCCAGTTAGTGAGAAATGAGCTAAAGATAAAGCTGGGAAAACAGAGAACAAAAAGTAGAATGGGAGGAAAACAGTGAGCAGGCGGAAGAGGATGGGATACAGCATGACGCTGTGAGGGATCACGCAGAACAGACAGATTAAGGAGGGAAAGAAGCATAAGGAAGCATAAAATCGAAGTGCTGCAGGGAAACTGATATGCAATTAATTAGGTAGGAAGGTCATACGCAGAAAAACTAAGGGAAGGGGAAGGAGGAACACAAGGAACTCTTAGCATGTGGGGAGCTCAGCAATTAGAAACCGTATAGTGTACACCTTCATAATAACATGTAAAAGACCAGAGGTCTGGATCTGGTGGCTTCTGAAGACTTGCTGGTGAACAGTTATGGCACTGGCTCCAGCTCTCTGCTGACCTAGGAAACAGGTTTTAAGGTTGGCAATAATTATCAAACGTCAGTGGAAATCTTTATCTTGACTTCTGATTGAAATTCCTGTAATTTTGTTATTGCATTTAAACAAAGCTGTTGCTTGCTCAAGACCAGAACTAACCCAGAATCTTCAGTGGTTTCATAAATACTTCAGAGTTTGCAGAGATTTTGAAAGGAGAGAAGAGGGCAGAGCTTGAGGTATGGATTTTACTACAGAAGAAAAGGGGCTGTAGGAATCTGTAATAAACTGGCTTGTTTTGTAAGATAGTGATTCGATAAATATATTTTCCTTTTTATCAATTACATGGAAGACAAAGTAAATGCAGTAGAAAACTGTATGCTAGGAGATCCTATGTTTGTCTGGCAATAGTAAATGTTTTATCATAAATATGGTTTCATTCCAGTTTCCTACAGGCTAAAGAAGAATTGAAGCAACTTAAACTTCCTGGATTTATGTATAGCGATGTTTTCAAACTGGCTTCTTCAATACCTTATTTCAGTATGGAAGAGGATGATTGTTCAGAAGAAGGAATACATCTTATAGTCTGTGTCCATGGCCTAGATGGTATGCTGGGAAATGGGATACTGAGTGAGAGAGCAGTTCACATGACCGGTCAGGATTAGCTTTTGTCATTTGAACTGTGAACTAAATGCTTCTGAAATAGGTTCACTGGAGGAAATGGGAATCTGACATACTGCTGCACTTGACATTGTATTCCACAGAATTGCTTAAATTAAGAACTTTATGTAATATTGTCTTTAGTAAAACTTTCATGCACATAAACCCATTTTATGCCACAGTTCACATTAGATACATCTTCCAGTTTTTTATGTCATACAGGTATTTGTCTGTACGGTGGTAGTAGAATGGAGTTACTAACAAAACAGTTTTGTTTATAATTTGTAATGTTACATTGTCAAGGGAAATAGAATACATGTGTCTTGTTAGGAAAAAAAGTAGTATATGAAAAATGCAGTCAAGGGTTTATAAGCGTTTATATTTTAAAAGATTAGATTACTGAATCACAGAATGGTTGCGGTTGGAAGGGATCTCTGGAGAATGCCTAGTCTGACTCCCTGCTCAAAGCAGTGTCACCTACAGCAGGTTGCCCAGGACCCAACCCAGTTGGTTTTTTGAGTATTTCCAAGGACAGAGACTACTCTAATAGACATGAGCAAATCTCTTGCTAATTGAAAGAAGAATTGGAAAGTTTAAATAGTTTGAATATATTCAGCTGCTTTTAGTTCAAAGCATGTGTGCATGTTAAGAATAATATTCCTCCTAGTTAAGATATTCATAGCTTTCTACCATCAGTGCTTCTGTCTTTTTTTTTTGAGAAGCTTCTTAAATTAACAATGTAAGGAAATACAAGAGGGCAACAGATAGAATATTGGACTGGACCAACACTGCACAGCCTTCTTGGTCACTTTCCAAATTCCTAAGTTAAAAAAATAAAATAACCGAATATCTTTTTTCTTCCTCTGGGCAGAAAGCATCCTGTATTAAGCACTTTTAAAATGGGACTCAAGTGCTATGCATGCCTAAAATTGACACAAAAGTTGAACGTGGCCAAAAAACCTGTTGTTAAAAAACCATGTCTTTGAAGCCTTAGAAAAATCCATATAGTTAGAATTTTCATATGAAATGGTGACTCCATATAAGTTCTTTCCTGTTAATAACAGATGTAAATGAAAATCTTGATTTTTAATCAAGGCAGAAAGGGTACACTTTCTCCAAAAGCAGAAATGGTCATTGATGTAGAGAAACCTTCAGCATGCCAGTTAAACTAGCATTTGTTGTCTTGGGTACCAGTTTAATTGTATCTTTATCATCTGACAGCGCACTCTGCTTTTTTATTCCATGAAAATGTTTACGACTTACCCTTATTCCTTGCTCCTTCACTGAATTCTTTAAGCTAGCTCTGAGTTCTTTAATTGACTTTTATTAAAGTTAATTAGGTTTTCAAGAATGTAATGTTCACAGTGCTGTGTATCTGTTGGATGCTAAGACAAAATCAAACATGACTTCCTAAATCCTTTCTTTTTAAAAAACAGTGTCTGCGTTGAATGTCATGTTTATAGACCATTTTGTCACTGCATTTGGCATTGCAGTTTATCTTCCTGAGTCTTACTGAATTTTAGTTAGGGCTGAGAATATCATTAGCTGTGTTTAAATATAAAGTTGTGCCATAAGTTCATTTTGGTATTCTAAGTGCTTTTATTGCAAATTAACTTTGCAGTATCTAACTCTTGATTGTTTTTCCTTTTAAGGTAACAGCGCAGATCTAAGATTAGTGAAGACATACATTGAGCTAGGGCTGCCTGGAGGGAGAATAGATTTTCTTATGTCCGAAAGGAATCAGGTATTTGCCAACAAAAAAAGAATTTTTTGTAAAGCAATAAACAGTTTGCATCTTCAGATATGTTTATTTAATGGCACTATCATGTTGCAGTTTACCACTTTCTGTATATTTTTATTGTATTCCATGTTTTGATCTGTGGCTTGTGTTAAAGTAATTACAAAACCCGGTATCATATTGAAGGTAAATATATAAGGAGTAACATTTGTTGCTGCCATTTTGTTCTGTGTACTGATACCTCCTAAGTTCTCACTGTAATCAGTTAAGATTGTAGATAAAATACCCTCGATATTAATGGTAAAAATGGTGATAGTAAAAACTGGTGTGGCAAGAAAGGAGACATGTTATTTCACAAGATCTGAGAAATACAAAATACCCATCTCTTGTTCCATTGTCAGTGTACTATAAGATCTACATCATGACACTGAGCTAATATCAAATTACTTCTTGTGTTAAACTTTTGCGAATTGTACATTTTTCAGATGAAGTAAACTTGACAAAGCACAGAAGACCAAGTTTTACTTTTTTTGTGTGTGTTACATATTGTATTAGACATACTTCAGGGATGAATTAGAACAAAGAGTCTCTTCAGTGGGTCAAACAAAAGGTCCATTTAGTGCAATAGCGTTTTTCTGGCGATAACTGCTGCAGTGCTTTGCGAAACAGGCTGGACAGGCATCAAGCCCTGCTTTCTCTTCTCTAGCCCTATAGTCTTTGGCAGTCAGCAGTTCTGAAACTTTCTGATTTGGGAATTCCATTGAGACCACTGAGCCTAACAGCTACTGACGGACTTTTCTCCTTCATGTTGGCTGATACTTTTTGAATGTTTTTACTGACAGTTTCTACAGCGTACAGTTGAGATTAATTCTATGGTTTGTATACATTACTAATTCAGTTGCAAACACGGAAATTTAAACAAATTTGCCTACAGCTTATTTTGGAAAAAAAAACCAGTCAATAATCATTCCTCATTTTCAGTCAATTAAGTATTTTATAAACAAGTATAATTTCTCCCTCAGGAGGCAACTGAAGAGACTTAGTCCATTCAGTATTTCGCAGGATCACTTGTGAAGCAGTTTCTGGTCATCCACAAAATCTTCCCCTGACTACTTTCAAACTTCTTGTCATTTAAAAAAGGATGATCAGAACTAGAGGGGGCATTTAAGATGCTTGTGCACTATGGACTTACAAAGTGCTATGTTGATATTTTCTGTTCTTTCCTTGCTTTTCTAACATAGCTGATTATGTAGAACACAAATGTATAGATTATTGTTTGCATATACGTTTAAGACTGGTTTTCCCTACATAACATTGTTTTGCATTTCTTGCCATTTTATCACCCAGGCATGCAATACTATAAGATTCTTCCGAAATTCTGGTCAGTTCTAGATTTGACTGTCATGGATATTTGGTTTTGACTCCAAACTTTGACATCTCATCTCCTTCTTCCCTTTTCCAGATTATTTATCAATATGTTGAACACTACAGATTTTAGCACAGATCCTTTGGAACTTGTGTTGAAAAGTTCTAGGCAGCCTTTACCTACCTCTTTTTTAATTTCTTACTGCTAATCATTGTGGAAAATCAGCTGTGAACTGGGAATAAGCTTTAAGGATTTGTTTTGTTTTGAGTAAACAGTACTGATGTAGACTCTTTCTGCTGCTGCAGTAATTGTCTCTTTTCTATTTCATGGGCAGTGTGATTTAGTTCTGAATATGCAGTTTGGTCTTCTGTTTCACTGCAGATAAGATTATGTGTAGGGGAAAGCTTAGAAGTAAGGCTGGTTGTGTAATGTTAAGATTTGTTTTGGTGTATTAGAAGAAAGTAGTCTTACAGTAAAATGTGTATCACTTTATTCCATGTTACAAGAAAAAAAAAACTTGAAAAAATGATAATAAATAGCTGTAGTGTTTGTATTCAAAGTAAATATGGATGCTTTTATTTGTGTGCTGTTGATCAAAACACTGGAGAATAAGAATTCAGTCTGAATGCAGAATGTATATTGCTGCATTAGAAAATACAGTTATTATTTTTTATTTCTTTTATTTTACAGAATGATACCTTTGCTGATTTTGATTCCATGACAGATCGCCTTTTAGATGAAATTATACAGTATATACAAATTTATAATCTAACCCTTTCAAAAATCAGGTAATATCTGTTCTATACTATTTATAGAAATAAACTTAAAACTAGAGCCCTGTGTTGTTCTGAACTGTGATGCTCAGGAGCAGGCCAAAAGAGAGATGGGAAAGAGAAATTCAGGGAGGGGGAGGAGTAGGGGAAAGGAGGACGAAGGAGAGAGAGGGAATTCCCAGCTGAAAGAAGAGTGTAGTGTTGAAAGCTCACCTAGTCCTGTTGGTGGTTTTAGGGCAGAGTTAAGCATTACATTTAAGGAACTGCTGTCCTGTGCTTCCTCAGATCCTGCATGGTAGGGTTCTGCAGAAAAAGAGATAATATTTTGAGGAAGTCGAAGGAAACTATAATAGTGCTATGCCAAGATAAAGATTTTAGTCTCTTCACCAAGTATGACATAGCAGATTGTCTCTATCATCTTTCCTACAGGGAAATTCCATCTTATCTGTGACATTGAAGGGCAGCTGCATGAAACAAAAATTTCATCATTTTGATGTTTTCTAATTGTTTCATCTGCTAAAAAGCATGTTTTACATCTTAATAGAAATCTCATCCCAGTCTATGCATTCCTGTTTCCTTTTTCAGTTACTTCCAGGGAATACCTGTTCCATTTATTTTCTCCAAGCAGGGTGCACCGTTTGGGCAGACCATCTTACTCACTCAGCTGTGTTGCTGGAGTTAGCTCATCGATAGATGAAAGGAGCAAATTCAAGCCTGACTTCATCCATTTGTTTAGGCATCCTCAAATTATACACGTGGAAGGTTTTTTGACTGGCTAGTCACATGCATTTCTTCCAAATTTCTGCATACTCATGTCTTTGGTATGCCTTACACAGCTAGAGAAAACATCTAATGTGTTTCAACATAATCTTACTTTTTAAACAAATTTTTCTGTTTTGAGATAGGCAAGATTTGACATGGTTAATTTTGTCTAAATTGATGATTTAAAAAAAAAAGGACTGTGTGATTGTATTTGTGTTATGCAGACTGCATGTTAGCACCCTCGGTACAGGAGAGGAGAGTTCTGTAACCCTCCAGCACACACTTGATTATCTTCTCTCTCATGCAGGGGTCCGAAGGCTGTAATGTGCAAACCCACCCAGTTACCTTCTCATTGTTCATACCTGAGAATTGAATTCTCCTTTGCTTTTGGTTTGCTTCTCTCATAAGACTTTCAATCTGTAAATATTTTTTCAGTTTTATTTATTACTTGTCACTTGAAAGAAAAAAGAAATTACCAGTTTTTATTTTAGTTTCCTTTTCAAGGTGTATACTTGTGGTTGGCTCTGCTGAAGCAGAAGTCTCCATCTCTCAACTTTAGCTTTTCTTATGAGAAAGTTAAACCTATCAGCAAATCCTGCAGCTCTTTCCTGGTAGCTACATGAGAGAGCTTTCAGAAGGAGACGTGCTTATATGAATTCCTTGAAGGGATGACCCAGAAGGCTCAGCAGAGTACTATTGAGAGATACTCTGCTTGAGTAGTTGATGCATTTCTACCTCATTTCGGCTGTCCCACTGTGAAGAAAATGGACTTTTCTGCTAGTTAGACATGCGCTCCTGAATGATGCTAGTTTCTCCTCGTAAAATCTCCCTGTCTTCTAAAGGAAGTGTCTCCAGACCTATAATGATTTTGTACGGCAAAAAAGCCGACAGCATTGTGTGTCAGAAACACCTGTTCAGTCCCTCTTTTACACTCTAAGTCCTGTTACGGGCAAAAGGGAAAACATTTCATATGCAGAGCTAAGAATTTATTGTTAGTCCAATTTTAATAACCTCATAAAAATGCAGAAAAAAATTACTATTAGTCTAGTTACAGTACTACTAAAATTCATAGTCCAAATTAATGCGGAAAAGTCCCATTATTAATATGGCTATTAATACGGCTGTTAAACAGAAAGTTTCTAGATCTTTTCCCAGGTGGTAGGCTCCCCTTCAGCAGCTGCCTCAGTCCTAATATTGGTAGTTTCTGTCTTCCTTAAGCAGTGGGACATCAGCATCCCGAGGCTTCAATGTAACGAGAATGATGTTCTCGGTGGGGGGTTTCTGCCTCCTTGGCCTTGGGTCTGCCTGGATTTATGTTCATATTTTCAGACTGCCCACATGCTCTTTCTTTTCTTTCCCATTTACTCATAGGGTTTTTTCCATTCTCTATTATCCCTAACACTGGCTTTCTTTCCTGAGTTGTAAGATTGTGCTTCCGCAGTGACCATTAATAGACCCTTGGAAACCTCTGGCATATGGTGCCTGTGTCCACGCTCTTCTACACCACACTTTATTCTAGTGATACACATTTCAAGTCACACAGATTAACTACCTGTTATTTATAGAAACTACAGTGAAACTAAAGAAACTTTAGGCCTGACTTGTTACTTCACTGCCAGACGATTGTTGTTACAGCTAAAACAAACTAAAATCAGCTCAGGCCAAGACAAGTCAAGAGAAGGTCTGAGATACTGCGCTGTTGGGTCAGTGCAGGCCCAATGAAGGCCTCGTGCCTTTAGGTAGTGGCAAAATGCTACTTATTGTGCTCTAAATTCTTAGCATAAGAAAAGGCACTCCCTGTACCATCCAACCCAGAGCCATACTATGGAGTCAACTTCAGTGAACCAACATTTTTGGTACTGCCAAAGCTAATACCAGTTATTGCACCAGTACGCTACCCAGAGTGTGCATTGATCTCCTCTGAACAAAATCTTTGTGCTCACTACAAGTGTGTTGCAAGCATGAACTGGAAGCTTGATTCAAACCAACAGCAATTTGTCTTACAAAATGACTGTTTGGTAAAGAATCACAGAATACTTTAGATTGAGGGGACCCCTGAAGGTCATCTGGACCAGTTACCCACTCGTACCAGTGCCACCTTCAGAGCTAATGCAACTTTGAAGCAATTCAAATTGCTCACTCATACCCATGGAACTTTTGAGTATCTTTGAGGATGGAAGCCTTCCCAGGTCGTCACATAGCTAGGAAATCATAGAATTGCCTGGGTTGCAAGGGACCTTTCAGATCATCGAGTCCAAACATCAACCTAACACTGACAAAAACCATCATTAAACCATATCGCTAAGCACTATGTCTATCCATCTTTTAAATACCTCCAGGGATGGTGCCTCAACCACTTCCCTGGGCAGCCTGCTCTTATAGTGTAGTTTCCACGTGCTCTTATAGTGTAGTTCCAGGAACTTCTTTTCCTCACATCAGGTCTTATATAAATTTCTGATGGCCTGTATTGGCCTTTCACCTGAGTTGGATTATTCAGCTTGTTTGTCATCCTCTTCCCTAAATAACGTTGGCTCACAAAGAAAGAAAGCAATTTTTAATGCTATGCGTATATTAAAACATCTGTTCATTGTTTCAGCACCTTTTTGATTATGGCTTTTGATGGATTCTTTTTTTTCTTCCATGACTTTTTATAGTTGGACAGGATTTTTCATTTGTTCACACAGAATAATGAGGTTTTACTGTGTGTGATTTTCCAGTATGATCTGAATTGGTAGACTGGTGCGATAAAGCGCCTATAAATACTGCTATATAATTTTTTTACTTCAGTGTGTTGAGCTAGTGTCTTTTATTCAGAAGATGGTAATATTGCCACCTACTGTTCATAAATGTATTAGTTTTGCAGAGCATCCCACAGTTGCAAGTATCTGAAACAATGAGTAGGATGGGTTATGTTTTTGTCTTACATTTTCAAAACCCTTTTTGAAGGATTTCCCTTTTCTTGCCTTTTCCTTTTTGATTTGAGCCAATCCTTAGACATTTCTCTACTAGAAAATAACAAAAGCTTATTCCATGTTCACCTAAATATCTGAATTTGAACGCAATACATTACCATAACCTTTGTTATTTTTCTAAGTCTTTACAAATTAAGAACAACTGTTTAATCTTGAGGTACCTTCACATAGCTAATTGTGAGCACCTTTTTTGCCTCTAATGGATCTTTCATGTTTCTGAAGTTTTGGTTGAGGTATGCCCATATTCTTGAGGATGACAGGATTGATTGATGGATCACTGTTTTTTCCAGGGGCAAAATTACCCTTTCTTATGGTACAATAGGAAAGTTTCTCATCTCTTCATGACATTTAGGAAATAGTACATAAACTTGCAGAGAACTGTCAAGAGAACATCTCTGCTAATGTGCAGATCTTCTGTAGAAAATATACTTGAGAGCAATTATGTGGTGCAGATCATCTTCAGGATAAACTCACTCAATTTCTGTGGATGTTTTCTTGTGCCTAAAGAAATCTATCGTTTTGTTATTCTTGTATGGACTTTACGATGTACTCTGAGAGAATGGTTTTAAATTTTAGTATTCAAGAGAGTCAGCAGCTCAGTATTTTGTTTTGTAAGTGCACTGCTGTTGTGCTGACAGCACAGAGGAAACATCTTTCATTTCTAAATTAGTTAGGCAAACATAGTAAGCTACGGCAAAGAATTTCTGATATTGCAGAAGTTTTGAAAATCTATTAGTAAAAGTGAATGGGAAGAATATACATATGTGCTTAAACTGTGTATTGATAAGGAACAAATAGCCTGTTCTGTATAGTTATGTCAGAGTTTAGGAGTTCAGGGGTGGCCATGCCCCTGTAACCTAATATTTGAATTTTTTCATTTAGCTTTAAATTGGAGTTTTCAGAGTCAGTAATTCTTGCTTGGGAAGCAATTAAAGCACTGTATTTTACACAGGTATTACTGGTAGCTTTGTTTTAGCTGGTTTTGTTGATGGATGTAGTGCTACAGAGTAAACAAAAAGGATGATCTTATGGGTGTAATGTAGCACATATATGATCCAGCCACAATAGTTCTATTTTTGGATGGTTGTCTGTTCTCTCCATGTCCTGAGAGTACATCTGTAAAACCGGAAGACTTGTGGGTATGAGAGTAGGCACCTCAGATTAAGTTATAATGATTCTTAGATACATGAGGCTAAAGAGTGCCATCCATCATTCTCCTAACTCACTTAATCAGGGAAACAACTACATGTAATATTCTCCTGGTAGACATACTCTCCAACTGCTTCCCTCAAGCTGATAATCTCTTCTTTTGGTCCAACTGCTAAGTAGATATGAGGTTTTGCTTCTACCTTAAAATAATCAGATTCAGTTAAGTAATGGTTTTACTTAACTTTATTATTTACTTAATAATGGGAGTAATGGTACTCCCTTATAGGAGTACTTTTGGAACCCTTCTCCACTAGGTTGTTTCAGTAACTCTCACACATTTATCGTATTGAATGCCATCACATGCCAAAGCAGTGATTTATTCAGTCATGCACAGCTCATAAAATATTTTCTGAATACTTGGTGCTAAGGGAAGTGCACCCAGAAATAATTTTGAGTTTGGCTGGGAGATGCTGGTGGAAGGATAGTTTGTTTTCACTAGCTTTTCAAAAATGGTGTATAAAATAAATCTGGAGGAGCTTGAAACATGTATGTAACAAGTTTGTGCAGCTTGGGAGATATGGACAAGCTGTGTTTTCTGGTGACCCAAAATACAGGCTTCTGAATGGAAACTTTTATTAATTTTTTTTCCTATGCTCTTTTAGCACGTTATGATACCACTTTTATTTTTCTCTTTTAAAAGAAAAAAAAAAGATTGCCATCAAATTCTGTTTTATACTGTTTCTTCTTTTTAAACAGCTTTATTGGTCACTCACTGGGTAATTTAATAATCCGTTCAGTGCTCACAAGACCTCGATTTAAATATTACCTCAACAAACTTCATACCTTCCTGTCTCTGTCTGGACCACATCTTGGTACCCTCTACAACAGCAGTGCTCTTGTTAATACAGGTAAAATATTGTTTTCAGTAGTATAAGTTTAGGGGAAATTTTGTCTTTGAAATGCACTTAGCTGTTGTTTCACATGGGGTGCACATTTCTGCATTACTTTGATGATGACAAAGTGCACATTTCAGTTTCATAAGAAGAGAGAAGGGCTATAAAAATATGGATGTGCAAGAGATGGTTGACATAAGCGTTCTCCTGTATGTTTGATTCAGGTTTTCTATTACATCGTACAGAAACTCCAGTTTCAGTCTGTTGAGCTCAGTTTATTATAAACTGAAATTTAATACACTTAATCTGTAAAACAAGTGGGTAAGATGCATTAAAATAGTTCTGAACTACTAGTAGTGTCTTTTCTCTCTCAAAAATGTCTTACAGTAAACCTTACAATCTGCAGTGTGTTTCTGCAGATGTGTTTGTACCTTTGAATGTCTGTTTTGCAAAATATAAATGTAGCTGTAGGCGAACTTGTAGAAACTGATGACTTTTGAAATAAATGTTAGAAAATATTTTCAGGTAGCATCAAATTTTTAAATGAAAACTTGTTTCTGAGATTACCACCTATCTTGGAGAGCCCAAACCCAAAATGAGTAATATTTATTTTCACTAAATATAAACATGCTCATTAAGCTCTTTAAAAACAATCTAAAAATCATTAATTCCTTTGTTTAGTGCCAGTTTATTTCTTGTTTGGTTTATTATTTATTTCATACAAAAATGAGAAGGAAAAACTTCTCTTTTTTTAGCTTAAGAGAAGTGAACAGAAATTGCTGGCAAACTGGAGTTACTGTTGGAGTTTATAGAAGCAGAGAGAACATGAGAGCTCTTTAAATTTGGTTGAAATGGTACCGTTTATAGCCCTCAATATAGCACCAGTGAGGTTCGCTTCAGGATAAAGATGTCTACAATATAATTCACTATGGGCACCTACTGGGCGTTTAACCTAGTATAGCTGTGGACAGTTTCGTTCAAGTATTTTGATCTGTAACTGAATTTCTCCCAAATCACCCAGAAGCGTTAGCATTACTTTGCTTTTATAAATTGTAGTTTTACAGGACACGAAGAGGCAGGACTGTTTGCTTGTTTATATAATCACGGCAAATGGCTTTTAGTTAACTAAGGTTCAAGTTATCAAAGTATAATCCGGAGTATATTCACTGAAAAAAAATAAGGATTTCTGGAGTATTTAATCTCTTTTATAGTTGAAGACTGTACTAAATGTCCATTTCTTATAATCTTCCTCTACATCTCAAATTCCTTAATATTTTGGAAAATAACAAGATAGTAATAAGTAACGGGTATTGAAGTCTAAATTGCTATATCATGTGTATACATTAATGACCTTCAATAAATTCCTTCAGTAGAAGACAACTATTTCCTTGGGGGTTGAATCAACACATTCTTGAGGCTGTAGGGGTTTAGTTGCTTGCTTTTCTTTTGCTTGGCAAGGGAGAGAGGATTTTCTGAAAGGCAAGCCAGCCAGCTGGATTTGCTCACTGACTAATAAAGAGAGTACAGCATCATAGAAAACATAATACTGTGATTTTCTTCCCAGAAAATTCTGCTTCCTTTGTTCAAGTCATATTGGTGGGTCCATGAAGTTATTATTAGATATCTGAGAAGTGACGCTTGTTGTTTATGCTACATATTTCAACATCAAAATGTTCTAATATTTTGTAAATTATTGAAATAGAGTTTGTATATTGCCTTATGGTTCCCTTATTAATGTATTTTCTCTTTTTGTAAGTATAGTTATTTTTTTCTAGAAAGGCATGTACATTAGTGGAAATAACGTTCTTCGTGCTTTATTATATATAGACAGGAAAGAATAATGAAAACTTCAAATGTTTCTGGGCTTGACAATGCTGACATGAAAAATAACATCTGAGGAGCTAAATATATGGACTTTACATACTTTTACTTATGTTTAATTAGTTTTCATGTTTATTGTGGATCTATACTCATGTTGTACCTGACAATGCAGGACTGTGGTTTATGCAGAAGTGGAAGAAGTCTGGTTCTTTATTGCAACTGACGTGTCGAGACCATTCAGATCCACGACAAACATTCTTATACAAACTTAGTAAAAAAGCAGGTAAGCTTTGTTAATACTTACCATCTTTTAAAGGCCACTCTACATAAATGTGAATTATGAAATTTCTAACAAGCTCCTCTTCCAGTTTGTGTAAGAGTTACTTTGGCTTTAGTCCCATATTCTTCAAGTAAAAGAAACAATAAACCATTTTTGTTGCAGAGGTGGACCATTGGTTTGATACTTTCCTTTCTAACTAATGAGCAGAAGTTCTGAGGGCAGCCACTATGCTGGGGGGTGTGTGTGTATATATATCTATATATGTGTGTGTATATATATCTCTCAGCTTCCTCTTGAGCCACTGAAGCTAGTGATTTCAGCATGGTAAGTACATATACACTCACTTAGGATTACCTGTTTCTGTATCTATTTTTCTTATCTATTCTATAAATGCAAAATTCTGCTTTAAAGTTTTTGCTAACCTGTCTTTCATTTCCTCATTAAGGTGGTCAGGGAAAACAAAAACTCATTTTGATAAAGAAAGGTGACGTTGTACTTAGCATAATAGCTAAAAAAACAAATTAAATTATTCATACTATATCAGTCATACAATTTTCTCTGGTTTGAATATTCTTATTTCAGCTGTTGTCTGAGAGCCAGTTTTGGCAGTGAAGAATGTGCTAGTTGGGGGTTAGTTTCTATTAAGCATTATAAAGTTATTGAGGACTCATCTGACAGGTATTTCTAAATGTGTGTCAGGCAAGCAATTGTGGTGCCAGAGATGATCATGGTGTTTTATGAAAAATCTGGGCACGTTTCTCCATCAAAATATTTGTAGGGTTTCACAGATGAAATATTGTGGGGAGCAAAGCAGTACGAAGATTTGGGCAGGAAAAGACCAACCTGGGCACGCTGCTGGCTCATATTCAGCCAAATAATTGATGCTAGTCATTGATTGATGTTAGTATTCTTCAGTGAAAAGGAAATGTGTTCACCTAAACACAGAGATCTATGATTTAGAATGTGTTCATTTGCTTGTTCTTTTAGAAGTATATCTGCAGAAGAGTTTTGTTTGCAGAATTTCCTCAGATCTAGTGTTGGAGATACAGTCAGCTCTCACTTACCAAGTGAACTCTGGGAACATTTCAGTTTCATTTTCAAGTAATTATCAAGGCAGAATGACAGATAACTTATTTTAACAGTTCTCTTTATCTGTTTCTGGCTTATAAATAGCAAATGACAAGTGATGATGATGGTTAATCAAGTGTCTGCTTTTCTGAGTCTCTGTTTTTCTATAGCATTGTATGTGGTTTGTCTATCAACTAGTTTTTCTTTCATGCACTTAATGGAGTTGTTACAGTTGTAGAATATTTTTTAAAAGTCAAGTTCAACTCTCTGCCCAGTTATCAAGTTTGTTAAAGCAGAAAGAGTGACCTTAAAAAGTTAACTTGTTAAAGCAACCTTAAAAAGCCCACTATATGTATATTACCTTCAAGTTTAAAAATTATGAGAACAAAATAATTTTTCAGGCCATGTAATAGGTTGCCTTATGAAAACAAATCTTTATTTCAGAGAGTAGCAGCAGGTAGTGGGAAGAAATTGAGACTTAAATATTTGCCATTTCTGATTGGATTGTTGTTGAAAATAAAAATCTGGATGTTTTCTTTCTGGGCTTGATATTCAAAATTCTAGTAAACTAGAGCTACATTCTCTCTTACAATTATTGTCATTGCTAATTGCCGATAAGGAGAAAAATCTGACCTTACTTGCTTATAAGGAACAAAAGGTAAGAGGACTGACTATTCCAAATGAAGAGAGCTAAAGTTTATGCTGTTTCTTGAATTTTAAGTTACTTTAAGCACTGGTCACTTTATGCTGGCAGTAGAGGTATATGTACTGCCTTGAACCCAGTAGAAAACTTAGTTTTCTGATGTTGCTTCTTCATAATGATAATGCTTAGAATTATATTCTTTGACAATAATCTCCTTGAAGTCTGCTTGTCATGTCTTCAGCAGCCACAATCTGCCTGGTAATTTCTGGGGGTCTTGGAAATGATTATTAATTTCATACCGTGACAAGAAATTGCAACAGGTTGGCAGCTATGATGACATGGGTTCAATACAAACACAATTGTAGTTACACAGATGAAAAAATACATAAAAAATTCTCTTACGTGTAAATAGTGTTTCATGTTGTAGTATTGTGAATTCAACAAAAAATAGTTTAATTTTTTGAAATGTACTTGATAAGATTTTCAGACACAAAAATAAAAAATATATAGTCCTCTATTTTCTAATTGCTTGGCTTTTAGACATTAGTATGATCTATCCACTTAATGGAAATAAATACTTTTTGTAACTGAACAATTGACGTTTGCCATAGGACTTACAAAATGGTAATTATGCAGACCTGTCTGTAAAGGGATAACTGGGAATGAGTTAAGTATTATTTGAAACTGGTGCGTTGTGCAGTATAGCACCATGTAGGGATTCAGTGACAAGTTCTGGAATTCGCACAGCTCCTGATTTCTGTTTCCACTTAATCTGTTGGTTATGCTTCAATATTTTCTACAAGTGATAACTGCATCTTCGTGTTTACTTTCTAACATCAAATGTAAAAATCAGCTAGCTTATGAAATACCAACTGATTTTTTGGCACATTACCAAAATATTAATAATCAGAAGTTTTTAAGAGCTTAAGGAAGGACATGCATTTCATCAGTGTATTCAAATTGATTGCACTTGGAGCACATTGTAATTTTTGTCTGTGGAAGCAGAAAGGCAGTAGCTCCAGTGAAACTGAAGATGCAATTTCGGGTGTAACTTGAGCACTATCCCCAGCACTTCTCCCAGCTTCTCTAATTCACTTTGTTTTGTGCAAAGTAAACAAGAGAAGCTCTTCGTCTCCCCCCACCCCCATTAGAGTATTTTGTTTCTTAATTTATTTACATTTTATACTCAGGTAGTAACAATTTTCATTAAAATGAACATATTCCAGGGAGTCCAGGAAAATAAAATGTAAATTCTTAATTTATAGCCATCGCCACCCAACAAATCTTCACCTTCTTGTTCATGGTGCTTCAGATGGTCATTTTTGATGGGTTCAGAGCCCCTGCCTTATATGTTAAGAAATTAACAGTGAGAGAGCAGTTTCATTTATACGTAGGCTGGTTTTGATGTTCTGATCGTCTAAGTAAAATATCAGTGACACGTAACATTTCATTTTAGTTTGGTTTCAGACAAGACTTTTGTGTGTGAATACCTTGTTTAGAATGCCAATACACTGGTCGGTACAAGTATTAAAAACAAAGGGTCCAGTTCCACTGGTTTGTCTTTGCCTGCGGAAACTTGAGCTTGTCAGTCACCTGAAACGACATTAACTGAAGACTCTGGAGGTAGATCCCAATTTTATATTGATTGCAATTGATCATTTGCAATTAAGGACTTGGTGAATAAACTGCAAAACTTTGGACAGAACTCGTTCTCCTGTAATGAATGATGATGTGTGTCAGAAGCATGGCTTGCTGAGACTGGTTTCCATAAAGCAAGCCTCAAAATCCTGTTTTCTCTCCCAGTTGTGAATTGTTTGCTCACTGGCAGGAGCGCTTCCTGACACAAACTTTGGACCTGCAAGTTTTTGTACCTCAGCTTTAGTTCTGAACCTTTTTTAAGTCCCGTTTCTCAGCCGTAGAATATGCCCACATTAGCACTCAGCAATGCATTCAGAAGCAAATCTCATGATCCCTGTTTACTTCAGAACATAATGAATGAGCTTTAGCAGCCCATGCACGTTGCGTCCACAGGACCAGATTAGAGCTAGTCCGATGTAAACTCTCCTGAAAATTAGCATTATGATGGATGAGAGATTCTTAATACCAACGGGCTTGCTCTACAGTTCTGTTCCTCTTATGCCATAGGGTTCACAAACATGCCCGTGCAGCCATAGTCTCTTCCAGGATGTTTTTGTACTTACGTATGTAGGCTTAGATTCGTATGTCGTAGTACTTCCACAGGTCTTGATTAGCAGAATTCTGATGCGCTTGTTTATTACCTTATCTCCCTCCTTTAAAAATTTGCATTTTCCTAATCTCTGAAAGGAGGAAGAGATGTTTGGTTTGTTTTTCATTTACATCCATGTTAACAACAGATTAGCAGTGAATAAGCATGGTTGACTTGTTTTCTTCTTTGAGATGTCTGTTATGTAAAGGACATCAGTGTAGCTTACGTGGTGCTGTTTGGCTTTGTGGAGGGAAAAAGCTTTTCAGCTCTTGGCTTGAGGGACTCTTTATAACTCGTGATGAGGATGAGACTAGAATTGAAACAGCATCCCTGTTGGTAGCATGGCATGGAGACTAACCTAATCGGCTCTGCTAAGAGGAACGACTTCCCAGCTCTCAGTAGCCCTGTTCCAACAATGCTGGAAGAATCTGGTAGGTTCTATAGCATCTGGAGCCAAGTTCTTTAAAGTAAAATCTTCAAGGCAGGCTTTGAGCTGACATGAAAACTCTTGAGTTGATGTAAATCTAGCTTCTTAATCAGTCTTCTGCAGCTGAAAGTCTGAGCTTCCTTGCATCTCTACCATGGCATCTTAATCTGAGACCTCAGTTGACTCAAGATTCCAGTGCTTGGATTTTGGGGGCATGATTCTAGCTCTGTGTGTGATGTGTTAACTTCACAAAGCAGTGCAGAAGACCAGCTGCAGGAGGTGGCTGCCTTCCAGGGCATAGTTTTTGAAGTCCCTGTTTTCAGATTGCATTTTTGGCAAAGCTTCCAGATCCCTATTTCCAAACAAGTTTGTAAATGGACAGAATTGTAGAAAACGTTCGGAGTATTGTATCTTGACAAAACTGAGATGTTTCCTTCAAGTCAAAGCAACCAGGTATGACCCTGAGCTACCTGATCTAACATCAAAGTTGGCCCTGCTTTGAGCAAGCGGGTGGGATCAGGTGATCTCCAAAGGTCCCTTCAAACATAAATGAGTCTATATGATTAGTATATTCCTGAGGAAAATGGCAGCTTACTTAATGGAATCAGATTGTTGTATGGTTTTTTTAAGTTGTATCATAAGTGATTTTGATTTGATGGTGCTCAAGAACTCTGTGGTATCCACAGTGAATATTGTCCATTGCAAATAACTGAAGCCTCGTTTTGAATTAGTTAAAGGGCAGCGATATGGAATTTTGTCGTACGACTCTCTGAGAATATCAGCAGCCCATTGTACCAGAGGCTCCGTCTCCCATTCCCTACTTGGATGTTGGCTATAGCTAGAGGGTAGACAACATCTGATTCTGGTGCCTGAACATATATAAAAATGTATTCCTCTGTGATTGCAGTTACGACTTACCGGGTCCCTGCCAGGAACCTGCTGTTCCAGACATATTTTTCCACTTGACATATTATTTGGAGAACTTGGTCATGAATTTATAGGTATCATTAATTCACTGATGGATGTGAATGGCATGATGGCTAAATGATAGAAATTGTGCTCTCTCTCTATGCTTAAATTCACCTTGACTGAGATGAAAGTTCCATTAGGTGATAAGGATGATCATAAAAATTTGGAAAGCCCACTAAAGGTTCATTACTAAGGGAAAGAGCATTCTGTTATATGGGACCAAGCTTGTTACTTCAGCAGTGATCTTTCATTTGGATTGTTCTTTTCCAAGCTATTTGAAATCCTGTTGAAAAATTTAGTCAGTTCTTTCTAGTTAATGACAACCTCAGTGTTTTTTACATTACTCTTCAAAAATGTGTGATCTATTCAGTAGATGGTGTGATGTGATGAGTTCAAATGTATTTTGTTCTCATATAATTAGGTTTTAATCTTCCAGCATTTTTGCCTAACTACAAAAATCTGGAAGTGTTGGCCTAATTAGATTTTGGGGTTGGTTTCTTAATTCAGCTGCTGAAAGTTTTGCTGCACAAGAAAAAAAATTGTTCATTAATTACTTAGAATAATTTTAAGTTTGGGATTTTTTTTTAATACTTACAGTATGCATGACAGATCTTGTGTTATGTGTGGTGTGGGAAAATAAAGGTGTGGATCATAGGAATTAACTGAGCTGTATTGTTGTTCACAATTTATTCCTGAAATTTTAATTTAATTAAAGGCAGAATATGTTTAAAGTCCAGGAAGTGAAAGAACAACATGTAAAGATGACTGGTGGGCCGTTTTTTACTGCTGCATAAATAGAAAGTCCACAAGTACACTTAACTTAGGCACAGTGTAGCACTGCACACTCCCATATTAGAGACCATTCTCTGCCTGTGTCTTGAGTAGACCCGTAGCCTGTCTGGAGAGCGGAAAGGATGCTGTGAACACCATGTGGTTCCTTCTCATTGACAAATGGTTTATCTCATGCAGAAATCCATGGGGTTGCTGGGCTCTGCACATTTATATACACCGTTTTGACTCCTCTCTCTTCCATGTAGTCGTATGTGATCTATGTCTATCACATGAACCATGTCAGAATAAACAACTTCAAGACGTAAGACTCGGACTTTTTTCTTCAAAATTGTCACAAAGAGCTGTCCAAAGAAAAAAACCACCCAGGAACAGTTAAACAATAAAACTCATGCTTATGAAATACCCTATATGCCTCCTTTGCTCCAACTGAAGAGTTCCCTAGAATACTTTTTTGTAAGGAAAGATTCATGATATTTATCATGCCTAAAATTAAGGGAAGCTCAAGACATTATTTTTGTGAACCAGAATATAAAGCATAAAAATGAGTCACTGTGACCAAAATGCCTTAGGGATGCCTAATTTAGTAGACTGTGATGTCCTAAGCCTGTTGGTTGGTTTTTTTGGGGGGTGGGGGGTAGGTGGGTGTTTGTATTACATTGTATGTGAGGATGAAGAGAGTCTATTTAAATGTTGATTGCTGTAGACTGATGTTCCTCTAAAGATTCCCCAGGATATCTCTTCCTTCTTCAGGTTGATTAAAAGATCTAGGCAGTCCGCTTCTTTGTACCTTTTACATGAATGCTAATGGGTATTTCTCTAGGGAAAGTGCATATCAAAAAAACTTAATACAAGATAGATAGACTCCCAAGGAATTTACGAAACTATTACAGATTAGCCTGCAGAGAATTCCCGTCCTTGATTTATTCCAAATGCATTCTTTTCAACTCAGTACAAAGTTTTGGAACTGGCATCCGCATCTTTGTGTAGGGTTTGCTGCAGTCACTTCTCATCAGAAGTCAAATGAAAGACTCCAGTGATTTAGCTGATCTTTTGAGACAGTGTTGTTTTTCAGTGGGCACAGGTAAAAAGAAAAGAAGCCCAAACAGATTTCCTATTTGAAGAGGACAGGAACCAGGATCTAGTTTGGATGCATTTTGTATGTGGTTTTATGGATGTACAGGATTATTTTTTTCAATTTTCTGTGAAATCTGAGAAGATACATTTACTTTTTCACATGCTAAAGTTGTTCAGCATTGTTTCTGTGACTGACTTGGTTTGGAGATGTAGTCTTCATCACGTGGAGCACACAAAATACTGAAAATTAGGAAACAACCTCTGAAAACAGGAAAGATTTTTCACTTTGGGCTCCATTGACAGCTTTAGGAGCAAGTATGTATTAGTAATTAGTATATATTCAGTCTGAACAAAACAGGGAACCTAGAATCCAGAACTTTGTCCTGGCGGTATAGCTTCTGAAAAGCAGATAGCAAGTAATTTATTTTTTCTTGCACAATCAGATCTCTCTTTTTTTTTTTTTTTTTTTTTTTTTAATAAAAGAAAGCTTTATTTGTGGAGAAATTTCTGTGCACAGAAAATGTTTGCTGCAAATTCCAAGAAGAATCTTTGAAGAATTACTTTATTTGCAGTATTTCTGTAATTCTCAGAATGGCCTAAGTACATTTCATAAATTAAAAACTAACAGTTACAGGATCTGACCATTCTTCTGTGGAAATTAAAAGCGGGGCTAATAGCATCGGTGCAAAACTCATTAGCACCGAAGCAAATAGAGTTGGATCAAATCTGCCAATGATAAGATGTAATCACCTGCCACTTAGGAGATTCCCAGAGAGCCGTTCAGGCTGGCTGCTTTTCGGTATAGCTTATCTTTACATACATCTAAACTGTTTGAATATTTTCGGGTTCTGCCTAACAGTTGCCTTTGTATTTAGCTGTAGATGGCTGCGATATTCAGAAGGGGCTGTTGTAAAGCAAAGGCAACCCATTTCCCTAAAATGCTCCATCATATCTGTCCTAAAGCAGGTGGGCAGCACCAGAAATCTGCTGAAGCTTTTTAGAGAAAACATAGCAATTGTCTTCAGGACTGTAACTCCATCATTACTGGGGCTTCCTACCTTTGCATCATCTTACTCTTTGAGTGCTTGTCCAAGAAGAAGGAAGTCTGGGTTTAATTATAAAGGTTTAATTATATCTGGGGAGTTGTGTTGGGTGGACCCTGTACCTGTGCTCGAACTGATCTTGTAATAAATTGGTGCCAAATTTAAGTTGTAAAATGTTTAATTATTCTGTAGTAATTGTCCAGAGATTCGTTATAATAGGTACTGTTTTCTCTTTTCCTGTAGGTCTTCATTACTTCAAAAACATTGTGTTAGTGGGATCTCTGCAGGATCGTTATGTTCCTTACCACTCCGCTCGCATTGAGATGTGTAAAACAGCTTTAAAGGATAAACAATCAGGTAATAAATATCCTGAAAAATAAACAGACCACTGAGGTTAAGCCTCATAGGTCTCAAATTCATCCCATTTAATTTTGGATGCATAACTGAGGCACCTCTGTTATGTGTTTCAACGCGCTGGGCTTACTCTGTAGTAATGGAGAGAGAAAATCCATGCCGGAGCTGAATTGCTTTCTGCATCTGTCCTGTTCTATTACATGCAGAAGGAGATGAAACTGAATAAACTTTTATCTTATAGACTTTGCTGAAAGTTAGGTGGGATGAACACAGCCCCTGAGGCATTACTTCATGAATAGGGAGGACAAATAGCTTTGATTTTTGAGGACATCAAGTTGTAGTGTCGGGGGACATGGGCTGTATTTAGTCAAGGCTTAACACTAGCACTGAAAGAAAAGGTAGTTTTCCCATTTTTAGTGGTGGTTGTTTGTCATATTCACCATGACAACATCCCAGCACAATTGCATTCTAGCATTATATATTGATAAATAAATACCTTTTGCATAGTGTAGTAAATTAATAGTGATGAGCACATTCTCACTATAAATGTACCAATACTAAAATACGTAGGTTAAAATTATTTTTCCAAGATTTCTGAGGAAATTAAACTTCCTGTATATTCTTAACAGCAGCATAACACATATCATTACCTTTCTTATTCTGGAATGTATTTATTTTGAGTGCAAGGTTAAAGAATTGTATTTGTTCCCAGTGATTCACGCAGTACTACTTTTCTTTTCCTCTACAGGACCAATTTATGCTGAAATGATCCAGAACCTGCTTCTGCCAGTTCTTCAAAATAAGGAATGCAATTTGGTTCGTTATAATGTAATTAATGCATTACCCAATACAGCAGATTCTCTCATAGGGAGAGCTGCACACATTGCTGTTCTTGATTCAGAAATATTTTTAGAAAAATTCTTTCTTGTTGCTGCCCTAAAATATTTTCAGTAGAGAAAAGTATTGTTAAGAGACTTGGTTATTACCTCATTAACAGATGAATCAAATAATGTGTGGTGTTAAAGTATAGCTGCAGCTGTATTTTAAGAGATATTTATACTTTTTATATGGAAGATAATTTATATCATCCACACTTAGGGCTTTTTAACATCAACTTTACTTTCTAGGTAATGTGGCTGTGCAATATTTTTTTATTTTGTTCTTTTTACTTTTCTATTACTTTTTCTTAATTTTGGGTACCTAATTATTTGAAGATTAAAGTACAGTGCATACTTTTTGATTGGCTTATTATTGGCTCTTAGACTACAGAAGTCAATGTTACTTGGCTACATTTTACAGGAGGGTTTAGATGCCAAAATAAATTGGATTTTAAAAATCAAATATGGTCTTACACATTCAATTGTTGTATTTTAGCACTGTAGGAAGTTTAACTGGAAACACAATGAGCTGCTAAAATACTGGATATTTGAAAATGACTATACCTGTGAGTCCCGCAAAGACCGTTACCGAGTTGTCTGTTCAGATATCACTACAGCTTAACAGTTTTCTACACAGTCATTATCATAATTGTTAAATGTGTTATGCCTGTGGGAATATATTTTCTACTGATCTCAAAACCATGTTAGTTTACATACTCAATTTTATTACTGGAACTTCAGTTTTCAGAAGCAAATGGCAACTAAGGGGTTTTGAATGTTTCATGATAGCTGCCTTCAAATAATTGGGGTTTTGCAAACTGCATTAAAATTGCTCCTTACTCTATTAGTTCTTCAGACGAACCTGAACAGTTTTACATGGACTTCCTTGTATGTACGTAAAATAAGTAAATGTTATAAATTTCTGCAATACTTTTATGAATTTAAGCAATTTTTAAATATTGTTAAAATGTTTTATTGACTACAAAGTATTGTAAATATAAATCAATACATCTTCAAATGGGACAATATTGTAAACTTTACCTGTTTAGTGATACAGATAAAATGTTTTTGATATACAGGAATGTTAAAGGTCTATTGACTTTCTACTGGTGCTGAATAGCATTAAGTTTGGTTTCTCCTTCCTTCCCTTTGCTCTGTTTCAAACAATAATTCACTAAAGGTGGGGGGGAAAGAGTTACATGTGCATTCACTAATTGTAATGATCATTTTTTGAAAACTATAAATTTGTTGTATAATGCATGTTTATTTTTAGCATTGTGTTATTGCATCTGGTGTTAATAAATGAACAAATGACTCTAATGGAAGCAATTAAAGAAAGTGAAATGTTCTGCTAATTACCAAAATTCTGGGGAGGCTTTTTTGTATATAATTAATAATTTTGTATTATTTGAAATGAATATAGCAATAATAGTTTATAATGAAGTGATTTTGCATTTGGTTTGTTAATATATTCTTTAATATTATTTTTTTCTCTGTAGTTTACAAGTTTCAGATGACCACCTACAGTTTGGCAATATACACACTTAAAAGAGTATTTTATTAGAGTTGTATTAGGCAAGTCCTTACAACACAAAGATATTTTAAATACATTCCCACTCTAACAATGCCTACTTTTATTAATTTTTTTTTTTTGCATTATGATGGCGCTAGTATGTTGTAAATATTTAAATTAAGTTTGACATCTCAGCTGTCTTTTGTTTAACAGTATTCTAGTAGTTGGCTAGCGGCTAAATTTTTAATATCAGTTTAGGGAGCTAGATCTACAAAATGTTCCTTGATTCACAATGATGAAGTTAAATTACTCTTAGTACATAAGTATTTAGACGTTTCTGTCGCTACTGAAAAATGTGTCTTACTGCATCTTTCTGGAAATCCGAAAGTGTAAAGCACGCTTTTGTGATTAGCAAAGTAGAAATTCCTTGCAGAAATAGCCACTTTTTAAAAAATTTTTTTTAATAGTAGATCCCATCCATGTAAGGAGGCTTGAATTTGGTTTGTTCTTTGAGGGAAATGTGTGTTGCAGGCAATCCTGTGATATTTGCATGTAGGTTTGTCAAGGAACAGGGGAAATGAAGAGAACATTAACTTTTTCTCTCCTCTAATTTGTATTGCCCAGCGCAGTCCATATGTAGCCCTCTCAGTCCTGTAGCTTTTGTGGGGGCTGTTTAATGTCTTGAAGCCCGAAAGGAACGGCAGCTACTTGTGTGCCATAAGACAGTAGTGAGTGGCACAATGACCCCAACCTCTCCTTGAAGCATATGCAGTTGTGCTTACAGACTGCGTGGTACACTTGCAGTTGCTGCCCGAAAAAACTCAGTCTTGGATGTTTTGGACAACTGCAGTGTGTTGTATGGCATACTCCCCTTACTCCTGCGTATTTCTGCCTTCTGATTACTAGACAGAAATACGGACTCTTGCATACATAACTGAAAGTCATCTGATGGAGTAGCAGCTATGAAGTGTTCCATCTCCCCCCTCCTCTGTTTGAATCAGGCCTTCATCTTCCTGCAGTGATAGTGACCTCTCCTTTACGCAGGTATCCTACAGCTGCTTGGAAGAGAATTATGCTGCTTACAGAATGAGAGATAAAAATTACGGTCTTAACATTCCTTTAGAAAGCTGCTGGTCTCTTTTTCCCTGAAGGCAGTTGGCTGCTACTGGTATTTCACAAAGCTCTCATCGATATTATTAGCAAAGCATTGCATAAAATGAGACAGTGTCTGAACTTTTGTTCCCAAGTTGGGAAAAAGAGCTCTGTGGTAATGGCTTTGCTGCAGAGCCAAGAAATTCCACGCTGATGGAAACCTTTCTCTGTAACCATGAAACACTCGTCATTCCAAGCCAGTCTTATTTGCCCAGGTGTGTTGTTCAGATAACCAGGCTTCTTGACGTGGTCAGAGAGGGAGCGGGGGGGGGGGTTGTTTAGGCAGACTTGGCACGCTTGCTTGCTGCCTGGGCCAGTGCTGGTTGTAGTACTTGCCAGGTAGCCCCCATGGCCACCTTACCTTCTGGTTCCTCTGAGCTGACCTGCTGCAGCGTTTGTGCAGGCTCCGAGTCTTCTGTTCCCTGCTTTTTAGAACAGCAAAGCAAAGCATATGTGATTATTTGAGATAAACAATTGATAAGCAGAGGGAGGAAAACCAAAAAAAAAAAAAGAAAACATTGCACTTAATCACAAAGTAGAAAATTCCTGTGGAATGTGCTACATTGGTATTTACCAACGTTCAGATTTATTACCTCCACAGCCATAAGATCTAGACATACAGAATTCAGGAGTTAAAAGTTAATTTTGCTTTTTTACAGCGATACAATAAATGAAGACTAGGGAAAAAAAATATTTTGAAGACATCAGCTTATTTTTAGGTGGAAGAACAGTTCCTAATTAGTCTTACATTGCTATTGCATCCTTACCATTTGAGATAGCACATAAGCATGATTTTTCATGGATTTGTGTTAAGCTGATAAGGAGCAGAGCTTTCTATTACTTGGTAGCTGCAGAGAGCTTGGTATGAGTATTTTTAAGGTAAGGATTTTGTTATAATTTTTACATTATTGAGCACTTGCACGGTAAGTTCTTGAACTTCGAGTAGATCTGGCGGGTTTTCTTGCTGCTTTTGGGCAGAATGGCATATTTTCTGCATGAGCCACCGATATTCCTCTTTATTCTCTCTGATCTAGAGGCCCGGCATCTTGCTGTTAGAATAAAGAAAAGGATTTCCCATTATTTTTGGTCTCTAATGTCCAATTAACTGTGTTATAAAAAGCTGCTTGGGAAAATGTCACACATAAGGCAGTCAGTTAAATTTAATCACTTTCAGTGTCTCGGCATTGCCAGATGTAGTGCAATAAACTCAATGGAGCATTGCTGCTGTTAATTTACCAGGGAGATTTACTTTCTTAAACTCTTCAGATGTGAACGCAAAATGCTATTTGAGAGACTCCAGTCTCCAAGAGCAGCTGAGTGAAAGTTATCTTCCGCAGTTTAGTATGTGCGGACAGAGCGTTTTGAATGCTTTTTTTATAGAAGAACAAGGTTAGCTGGAGGCATTTGAAGACTGACAAAAAGCAAATGTTCATAGAATGGTTTGGGTTTGAAGGACCTTAAACATTATGTAGTTCTAACCCCCCTGCCCTGGGCAGGGACACCTCCCACTAGACCAGGTTGCTCAAAGCCCCATCCAGCCTGGCCTTGAACACTTCCAGGGATGGGGCAACCTCTTCCAGTGTCTCACCACCCTCACAGTAAAGAATCTCTACCTAATATGTAATCGACATCTCCCCTCTTTTAAGTTTAAAACCGTTACCCCTCGGCCTACCACTACACTCCCTGATCAAGAGTCCCTCCCCATCTCTCCTGTAGGCCCCCTTTAGGTACTGGAAGGCTGCTATAAGGTCTCCCCGGAGCCTTCTCTTCTCCAGGCTGAACAACCCCAACTCTCTCGGCCTGTCTCCATAGGAGAGGTGCTCCAGCCCTCTGATCATCTTCGTGGCCCATCTCTGCAGCCGGTCCAAGAGGTCCATTCCCTTGCTGTGCCGAGAGCCGTTCTTGTTGCCGTGTTCAAAACACTACCCGGCGCTAATTACCCGAAGCCCCGCGCCCGTGAGCCCAGATGTTACACTGAGAGACAGCCGCGAGTGCCGCAAGCGCCTGACCCTTTATTTAAATGATTTTTCTAGCAACTTTGAAGTTACACAGCTTTCTATCTGTGTTTTAAAGCCGGTGGAAGGGGCGCTTCCCTGACTGGAACCGCGTTTCCCGCCGCTCCCCCTCAGGCTGGCGAGCGGGGGCGGGGCTCGCGCGGCGTCCGATGGACGAGAGATCCGCCCCCCCCCCCCACCCCCGCTTGCGCCTGCGCAGTGCGCCCGTGTCCCGGCCCGGCGCGGCCATGGCTCTGCGGCTGCTGCGCGGCGCGCCCGGGGCGGCGAGTAAGAGGCGGGCGGAGGGCGGGAGGGGCTTGGCTTGTGCCGCTGAGGGGCTTTCCTACCTCCCCCTCCGCAGTCCCTCCTCCCCTTCCTCACGCAGGGGAGCTGGGAGCGAGGGGCGGCCGCCGGGCGGGAGTGTCGGCGCCGGGGTTGCTGAGGGGCGCCTAAGATGGCGGCAGGTGGTGAGGGCCCGGCGCCATCCGCGGTGTGACCCTCCCCCGCCTCTTCAGCCCTTGTTAGGGGCGGTGGGCTGCCCCTCGTATTACTCTACGCGTTTCCAGATTTTTTTTTTTCCCCTCTAGATACTAATATTCTCCCCTGTATTGCAAACCTACTGCTGTCAGGCCTTACGGTCGGTTCCAGAGGTTTTTCTCTCCCTGTCGTTGCTGCAGACTTTTAAACGGTTGTAAAATATTAAGCCGTGGCTTAGTATTTGTAGAATAGCTGAAGGGAGCTTACTGTGGCCTTGCAAGTTATCGGTCTGTGTCCTTTATATGAGGAAATTAAGGTGGTTTGTTCATGGAGAAACCTAGGCCAGAGGACAAATAAAGTAGCCTGCATAACCGTGTCTGTCCCACGTGAACACAACGCAGCTTAGGCTGTTCTGTAGGGCTGCAGGTCAGGCAGGCCTTCTCCATCAAAAGTTGAGATTTGTTTGATGCTATTGGTACAATACTCCTGAAACAGACTGGTACACTATATGTTAATAGAAGAGCTGGGGAAAAAAAGGGCTGTTTGATGTTTCTGGCCCCTCCTAGGGCTCTAGTGGCTGTTAGGTTCATGTCAAGATTCGCTGATGCTCCTATCTCCCTAGCATCCTGATGAGTGCCCATCTTTGTTACCATAAATCACAGTCTGCGGGCCACGTCAGAAGACTGGATGTTGTGGATGTTGGCTGTGCAGCAATTTTAAAGACTTGGGACTTTCAAATTATTTTGAAATTCAGCTATGTAATTAACAGATTGGATGACTTGGTGACTGCCCATAAAGGACAAGGGAGTCAAAGATCAGTTTGTAGAAGGTGGTTTACTGATAAAGTTGATTGCTCACCGTATCTTTTTCAGAGGTACTTTATGTTGAACTTCTGTCACCTCTGTGTCAAGAAGAATGTATTTTGGTCAATATCAAGTATTGCAAATAGGAAAATGGATTTTTCCTCTTCTCTGCTGACTGAGATAATCAGTTTCATATCAGTACCTTAATCTGACTTTTATTTGAACTTGGACTAGATATATCAGCTTTAATTTAATTTTCTAGCTAGATTCTCTTTTAGCTTGCTGAAGAATGACGATGCTTGGCAGGAGTAGAAAGATACGATATATGCAGGAGTAGATTCTTCACTGTTGATAGTCCATTATGTCCTGCTTAAAGCGAAAAAAAAAAAAAGATTCCTTTGGGGCATTGGCAGCAGTTGACAGGCATAATACAGGTTATGTGCCTGTAGGGTTTAACGTTAAGGTTGTGGCATTTTAGGAAGTATGAATGTGCTGATTCAGGGAGTACAGGTGGATTGTTGGTTGGTGTGTATATATTTGAGTCAAATCCATGCTGTTTGAGAAGGTTTCCTGGTGTGATCTCTTCAGCAAGGTAGAAAAATAGTTCTTTCAAGTACTTTGCACCCAGGCTGGTACAGGGAGGATTTCTGTTTGAATCTTCCTTATTAAGAAAAGTCAGAGCTGCTTTAGGCACATGCCCATAGCTAAAATATTTTTAGAGGGTAATTCATACTTACTGTGGACATTTTTTAACCAAATGCAGAAGTATCAATTTTTTAACCAAATGCAGAAGTATCAGTCATTTTGAGAGATCTTCATAAGCAATTTTTTACTTGTTTATGACTGTTGAATTATTTATGATATATGATATCTGTGCATCTCCATTTTTATACTACTTAAAAGAACTTTAGGTATGGATATTAATAGGCTTTCTCCTACATTTATGTTAAAAAATGTTAGTAGGACTTTAAAGGAAAAAAGTTAATGCTTTAAATTAAAGCATTTGCATGCAGTTCTATAATTTAACTTAAATGTGCTCAAAGTTCGTCCTGCTTTTGACTACCAGCTGAATTATTTTACCATCATAAGGGAAGCCCAGCTATTCTCTACCAACGTTCTGGAAAACCTGTTACTAAGGGAACAATGTTTTATTTTTTAAAAACTTTCCTTTGGGAAAGCAGAAACTTTTTCTGACTCAAAAGCTGCTGGCAATGAGCCAAGAACTGGAAATCAGCAGGCTTCTTGGGGGAGGTTAGGACTTCTCCAGCAAAACAGAGTGTGCTGGTCTATGCTAGCATAATTACTGTTTAGAGTGTAAAACGCAAGAAGATAACAGTGAAGATAAGTTCAAGTAGTTTAAAATACACTGTTTACGTGAACTGAGTTATACAACTAACACAGTTCTGCCTGCATATGTTTCTAGGGCCAAAAATAATTATCTGTGCTGATTTCTTAGGTGTTTGTGAGTTGAATGTTAAACTAATATTTGGAGTGTGTTTTCCTGTCCTCTGCTCCCTAGTTTCTGAAGTAAGGGTTTTTCAGAGGTGCTCTGAACAGTCACAGGTGTTAAACTCTCACATTTATGCAATGCGTGTCCGTTTGTTTGATAGAGTCATCACTGCTTTGCAGCTCTCTGAGGAGTACCAGCTCGAAGACAAGAGGAAGATCTGAACCTGCTCAGCAGCCACTTAAGAAACCAAAGTTACCAGTAGGTCGATTTGACGAACCAGAGGAGTCCAGTATAGAGAGGGAACCCCTGGAAAGTAAGTCATGTTTTACAAAGTTGCAGGCCATGTTTTAAATGCAAGACCCTGCGCTGCAGTGCTGCTGAGTCAGTTTAAGAAGAGGGGCAGGCATTCGGCACTCGTCAACATCACTTCCTAAGCTTAAGGGTTCTGAAAAAAACAGAGCGGCAGGGCAGTGGGCACAAGTTGGCAGCAAATGGCGTATGAGGGAAAAAGTCTTCAGAACAAGGGTGGTCAAACATTGTAACAAGTCACACAGAGAACCTGTGGTCCCTCTCCTTTTGGAGATACTCACATTTTCCTGGATGTCCTGACCTACTGCCAGCCTTGCTTTGAGCAGGGCTGGGGCCAGGAGTCTGCCAAAGGTGCCTTCTGCCATAAACCGTTGCATGATTCTGAGAAGTGTAGCTGGTATTGGTCTACTATAGTACAGCTATAAATGGTGGTAGTAAACTCATGAGGGCACCACCTACTTTTTATTATACAAAAAAGTCTGTTCTATTTCTTAGCCCACTAAAGATTTGTGGTTCATGCCGTATTTTGTGGTCAGTCTTTCTCTTAGTCTTGCAGGTAGCGTTTTGAAAAGCAACAAGAAATACTGAGTTTACTGAGCCACTTGGTGAGGTCAGAGGAGACCTAATGAACTGCTAGTTGTGTTGTGTTCCAGTGACCTTAGTGGGGACACATTTAGAGAACCTGACAAGACTGAGTCGCAGATACATCACTGAAGTCACTAGAATCATACACCTTTTTATCAGACAGGAGAAAGACAGAATTTTTCTTCCTTCTTTCTAATCAGTTATCTTCCCTTAACTAACAGTGCTAGTCATGCTCTATCTTATTCACCATAATGTGATGTTCTGCTACTGTTTAACAGTAGTGATACCCCATGTTCATCTATTTTGAGGTCTCTAGGACAAGCTTTTTTAATAGATCAATACATCACTATGAATATCCAGATGACAGAATGACTGAAAAATTACAGTATCATCTCTGAAATGTCTGCAAGCAATTTCAGATTGACTCACTTGAGAACTGACTCAGAGTTGGAGTTACTGTGTAAGCAGCTATTTAATTCTTGTCCTTTTATTCCCAAGAAAATAAATGCCAGCACTGCTTCATTTAAAACAAATGCATCGTTATATTTTACTTTTTGCTTAGGTGTTCTAGGTTTAGAGCAAGACTCAATATTTCTTTTGGCTTTAAATGTAGTTGTACCAGTATATTTTTTACGTGTAACAACAGCAGTAGTTTGTTAGAATCCTATTTGTTAGAATCCATTGTGTTATCAAGAAAAAACGTAAGATTTTAAGCTGGCTGTTTGAATTCCCAGTGCTGTGTAGCTATCATGGAGAAATCTTTTGAACTTCTGCATCCACTGTCAGCACATCAGTGGGGCTTGGATATTGGGATGATGACACCTACAAAATAATATTAGATGCATTTGCACTCCTTGTACTGCCAGAGGTGTTCAAATGCTGACATTTCCTATCCTGGTCTGCATGAATTTTTAAACAGGCACCCCAATATGTCATTCTGTATAGCCTGTAGCTACACGAGTCTCCCTCCGTTACTGTCCTTTTGCTCTGCTCTCCAGGATTTCTGTTGTCCTCTCTCATTTTCAACCCTGCACCTCATTATTAGTTTTGCCCACCAGGACTGAGTTAGGGATACGACTGAGGGACCCCTGAGTTACGCATATATATGGGAGGCTCTGGACAATCAGCATGGCAAGGGGACATGTAGGGTACAGTGAGCTTCAGGGAGCCCCGCAGTCTAGTGCAGGATGAGAAAACACTCCGCCTGGGATGGTGCTGTGCCAAAGAAGTACTTTGTGGCTTGGTGATGCCTAGTGGGATGGTTGTTGTGCAGCATGGGTGGCCTGAGTTATTACTCTTAAGAGACAGCCCTGAGTAAGGGAGCACTGAGTAGTGTAAGGATGTTGACAGTGAGGTCCAGAAAGCTCCATGGTGTTCGACTGGGTGGCAGCTGGTAAGGTGCTGGGAATAGAAGAAGCATTACGGCTGATGTGTAAGCTTAGCACATCCCTTAGCAGAGAGATCTGAAAGTCACATTCATATATCACTTACAAGGAGTCTTCCTTTCCTGAAAGGGCATAACAGTGATTTAGTGAGCTTAGGTTAAGTTTTAGAAGGTAAAAAGTCTAATTTTAGCTATTTAGGATTTTATAGTACTTACTGTGACTGCGGTATCTAGTCTGGTGTTGATGAACATCAGCATGCTATTTCTTGAAAAGCCTACCAGCATCTGTGAAAACAGGGTGTTTTAAGTACAAGAATAATAGAATCTTGACTAAAATTCAAGGTAAAATTAAAATCTGAGTGCTTAAAATTAGAGACCTAAAGAAACACAGGAAGTGACATGGTGTTTTAGACATGGTGAACGTATGTACAGCATATCTGAATGATGCAAGTTTTCACTATGAATTCATGAGAAACTGTGGTGCTTTCATGCCTTTGGACATCGAGTTGCGTTTTTATTTTCATAACTGAATATGATCTCATATATATTGCTGACTATAGTCACAGAACTCTTTGAAATTACTGTTGTATGACTCTGGGAAATGTTTAACTCAAGGTTGCTCTTAAAAACAAAAGAGAATTGATTTTGTATTTGAAAATGAAACTAAGAGGCAAACATCGTAGATGGTGACATCTTTATATTTGTCAACATTATAGGCCTTTTAATGAACTTTCCCTGTCATTTTAGAATTCCCTGATGGAATCAATCCCGTTACAAAAGAGAGGGGTGGACCTAAAGGCCCTGAACCTACACGTTTCGGAGATTGGGAGAGAAAAGGACGTTGTATAGATTTTTAATGTATAAATGTGTATTGCTAAAAAAATATTCTAGTTGTTGAAAAATATAATGTACAGAAAAATCTCACCTGGATTTGTTGTGAAGCTTCTTGTTCCTGTCATGCTTGTGGTGAATGCTCTGAGAGATACTATGTAAATAAAACATGATGCTGCAACTCAAGTTTTGGAGCTGCTATTTGCTCAATGTGCACATAATCTTTAATGTTCTTCACACTATGCAAGTATAGTGTTGTGAAATTGGTAGTGAGGGTCTTACTGAGATGTATAAGGGCTTGGATTTCTTTAGGTATTTAAACATTTATGTAGTGTCTTAAAAGTGCCGAAAGAGCTTTGCAGTTCATGAACCTAGATACCGTTCATCAGAAGTACAGCCACCTCCGAGGAAATCAGTGTTTAGCTGATGTTCGCATTTAGCACAATGGTTGATTGGTAAAAGGCCCTTTAATCAAGTACCATCCCCTTTGTCTCCCTTAGAGTGGGTTGGGGTTTCTTTCCTGTTGGTGCAGAGGGGATGGAAACTCCTGTTTTCTCTCATCTGGGACTGACGGCTGTAAATGGCATGATGGAAATGGAGACTTAATTCTGAGAGGGACAGCTCATGATTGCAAGTAGTATGAGGCTGCTCTGTATGCTGCTTTAGAATACTCCTCTTTATAACCTAGCTTATTACATGCTATTTGCATTATCTTTGCTTTGATAAATGGAGATGCCTGTTTGAAGGCTGGCTAAATGATGCTTGGGGAAAAATAACATTACTTTCTGATACCTTATGGTCAGAGGGGACTAATTACATTAGATGATCTAATACTGCAGGTTTTAAAACTAAGTTAGCTGGCATTGAACTACATATCATTCAGTCAGACTGAGCTCAGTTCTTCATTCAAGAATTTGCCTCATTGTAAATGCTGTAGTAGAGTGCAAATCCACCACTTGAGTGGGTACTTATTAATAAGAACAAGCTGTCATTATTAAAATGTGTGAACATATGCTCTATTTATTTCTGTGCAAGTTCTTTTTGATAGCCTAAACAAATGGATCTTCTCTATTCTTCAACTGTAAATGTTTTCTTCATCCCTTTGTGTTTTCTTCCTGGTGTTTTGATGATTTTTCAACCTCTCTTTTACTCTGCACACTACAGCTTATATATTTACAATTCCTATTATCTGCTTTTGCCACAGCACCACAGTGGGGTTTAGAACGGAATAAACGTTTCCTGGAGAGCCCAGGACAGTCTCCTGGTTTATGGCCTACATTTCTTTCCTGTATGGGTATTTTTGGCTTTTGCTGTGCCAAAGCAAGTTGTACCTGAACGAAAGTCAGCGTTACTTTGTGATTTCTATTGTTTTGCATTACACTGGCTCTGTGTAAGAACACATGGCTTTGCTCAGCTTTGCCTTTTGCCTGATTTTATTAGAGCATTAAAATGTGTTAGTCCTATCACAAATCTGTACAACCTCCCTAAAAATGCATCTGACTTGTAGCCATTGGGACGCTCCTCTTTGGAACCTGTCAGTTTGTATACCCACTGTGTATTTTCACAGATTTTATTTATCACAAACATCTTGTGAGTAGCGCGTTTGACTTGCTGCAACAATGCTGCAACCAAATACCTCACTGAAGAGCAAAATGAGGTTTACTAAAGCCCGTTTTTCATAAAGGATGTTAACTAGTGGTAATTACATTTTGAACCTGTAATCTTCTGTAAATTTAAATTCTGCAGCATGGTTTGGGTATTGGAAAAAGGGTTGATTCATTCTAGTTGCCCTTCTGTAGTGCAAAAGTTCCATTTTCCCCAAATCTATTGAAATTTTCAGTTACCTAAAGGTGTGCTGGGTTAGCTATCTTTAATGTATGCTGCTTATTAAAATACTTATTTCTAGCAATGCTTTGACTCTTCAGTTGCTAGTGGGTTGTAAAATACTTCACAGAATACACCACCTTTGCAAATAGGAAGCAGAAATTTTAATTGGAAACTTCTGCCTTTTCTGTATCGTTATTAATAGGCTTAGCATCATAATTAGCAAAGAGGCAGTAATGCTACCACAGTTACTTTACTTTTGAATTCTAAATCTTATTCTCCTTATCCATGGATTGTTGCATGCGTTCATTATCTTTTCTTGCCAGGTTTTACTCTTCCCAGCACACAGTCCATGAAAATTTACCTAGTTCTGCTTGTTGGCATTCCTGATTTTCAATTCTAATTGCTGCCTTCAGCACAGACTGCAGCTGCAGTCTTCCCTGCCTGTAGAATTGCGCCATTTTGATTTGGCATAGATAGAACTGGTTTCATTTTTCCATGGTTTTCTTTGTGTTTCAGTTAGTTATCTTCAGTCTTGCCCTGCTTTGTGACGAAGGGCTGACCTGAGTGCTGTTGAGGTCCCTGTGTGTCTGCTCTTACGCAGGTGACAAGTGCTGCTGTGGGAGCCACAGGCAGCGGGTCGTTCCTGCCGGAGGTCAGGCAGGTCCTAGGCTCTCCCTGCCCGCATCCGTGGAGCACCTGGGTTTGGAAGCTGCCTCTGAGAGTGTTGTCTGTACCAACAAGACAGAGTGCCTCACAAAGGCAGGGATTTTGCTTTCTTTCAAAAAATCAAAAGGCTCTTCCTAACCAGCGTTGTAAATAGCTGTCAAGGCGTTGGCACTCAGGAAATAGAGGTTACCACTTCAATCTGGAGGAGCTGCAGGCCCTTTTTACCACCTACCAGGCCAGTGCCAGTAACCACCAAGTATTTGCATCATTTGGTGTCAATAAAAGATAAGAAACTGAACGTTTGGGCAAAATAACACATAACAGTGTGGTCTGGCAGTGTGGCATGTACCAAAAAGAGGAGCCCTAGGGTCCATTAATAATTAAGTCCAAAATAGCATCCTGTGATGCTGCAAAATCGCTTGTGGTATCTGTCAAAACCAATGACGGTTTGAATGCAACAACTGATACAATAATATGGTAGGGCATAAACGATCATTTCTGTTTTGTTTTCTTGCAGTGTCTGCAGTTAGCTGAGAAGCACTTCAGCACTTTTCCAGCACTGAAAGACTTTCAGTGCCGTCTTCCTGCTCTTCCCAGATGATTAATATTAGCAATCCACTGGGATATAGTATTAGGGTAAAATGTTGGCTTGTGGCATTAGCCATTAGATTAGCCACAGGTATGTTTTTATCATAAATACTGATTGAATCTATTTTTGTAGCTCTTTTTGTTAGTATAACTGTGTAAAACAGCAGGGGTTGTATCCATTTTCTGTTAAATTTCTGGAAGACAAAGGAAAACTGTTCTGCCTGTGTAAGCAAATTCTTGTAGTGCTGGAGGATGCTTGCTGCTCTGTTTTGTTTTCTTTGCTACAAAGCAGTACGTTGCATTTCTGCAGTAGGTTTTCTCTTTTAAACTTGTTTCTGCTAGTTAGCATAGATACATATGGTACATTATTAAAATTATGAAGCCTTTATTGTTTGAAGGAATTGCTCTGTAATTACTTTATTACAAAATATATAAAGTTGCACTCTACAGTTAAAGAAAATGATTGCTATATATTGCCTTGTTTGGCAAGCATACATTTCAGTGCTGATTTTAATAAGGTAAAATGCAAGGTTTATTATATAATTGAATCAGAGTAAAATTACCCTTTATGGTAGCCGATGTTTGTGAAGGACCATAGAATGCTGATATAAAACTTTACTCCTTTGGTTGACTGCAATAAATGATCACAAATTCCAGCAATCTGTAGTGACAGTCATGTTACGTGTCTTTTTATGACACTTATTTTGGTATTGTTATTTAAAAAGAACCACATCTTGTTTTGAAGTGTCAGGAAAATAGTAAAACTGTGTATTTCTATATAAGAGAAGAGGATTTGGAAGTTCTGTGTTTTTTGTAATTGTTCATCAGTCACTAACGTGGCATCAAGCATATCAAAACATAAGGAAATGATTTGAGATGTGTTTCTGTGTGCTGAGGTGATCAAAACCATAAAAATTCGTGGATACTTTCATGCTTTTATAACATGCAGTATGAAAATAGCTTTGCTTGGCTGATGTTTGGTGTTTCATGTCAGACCAGCGGAGATGTGCAGTCCTGTGCACATAGACATTGCTGTGCCCATGCTCCCTCTTACATCTTGGTCACTGGTGGCCAGGGGTAGTCACGTGTAATTTTCCCAAGGACTTTTATTGCAGAAAGGGCGGCACAGTAGAAATTGAATCATAATTATACAATTTGTTTTTGGCAAATCCTGAGAATAAAACAAGTGCTGTGAAGCGTGTAACTAATGAAGTCCTGTTTCCTGTGAATGTCTTACACCTCCTGTAGACCCTGCGTCTATCTCCATGTTCCCTTGTTGATTGACATTATCTCCACCAGGCAAGAGACAGGGCATCTTTCTGCCCATCTTTTCCCCCCAGGGGCATTATTTGGACCCCTTTCCCAGACACTGATTTTCACAGAGCTTGCAAGAACTTAATTACTGTGGAAACTCTTCTTTCTTCACACATTTGCAGAAAGGTTGAAGTTACTCACTGGCTCTGGCAGGGGGGTTGGGCTAGATGATCTCCAGAGGTCCCTTCCAGCCCCTATCATTCTGTGATTCTGTGTGTGATTCTGAAGGCATGGGGCAGTGCAGATACTGCCTTCCCATCCTTTGGAAACCAAGCTGATGAATAACTTTGACCATGTGTATTTTCTTCAAAAGTATTCAGCATCTCTCTGCATTTTTCTACTGTGAAAACGGATTTATATTTTTTTTCCTCTCAACATCAAAAGTGCCAATTAAAGCTTACAGCAGTAAGACTTTGACATGCATTTTCCAGGCATTAAGTCTCCCAGTCAGCTACAGTCTTGGGCCTGTAAAAAATCCCATATTTTAATGTTGCCATTTTTAGGATGAGAGTGCTCAAAGAAGCTCTTTAAAGTCCTTACTTAACAAATTAATTTATAATAAAGCTGACATACCAGGCCATCAAAACACAGTTGTAATTTTCAAATGTTAGTCTCTGAAAAAATTAGGTGAGCTATTAAATGAACTGGTGGTCAGGTTAGTTCTGGAAGCCAGATACTGAACTGTTATTTACACTGGGACTCTCTCCCAGTCAGCTGCTTTAAAATTATGTGACTTATCTAGCCATCTGTGCTTGCTTTGTAATTAGTTGCAGTGGAGGGAGGTACCTCTAAAAAGTAGTCCGTCTTAGTAGAAGGAGATGAATTCTTCCTACAAATGGTGAATGGGAGGAAGTTTTAAGTGTGTCCTCTCCGCTAACAGCTGCCTCAATAGCTGTCCTAAGCCAGATACTATTAGACAGGTGAAGTCGAATGCATCAGCGTTGTAGTGGTGATAGCAGAGAAGCCAGGGAGGGTTTCAGTGAACATGAGCTGTGAACCACTCGCTTCTCTCTCAGAGGGAGGGTTGCAGGGAGGCAACAGGACCTGCAGTGCTTTTGCTGCCAGTGCCCTTCCCAGAGGCTGCTGGCAGGGAAGGGGACGTTCGGGGTCAGCTCTTAGGCACCTCGTAAAAGGGAGTTTTCTTCCCTTAAAAAGAGAGGGAGAAGGCTGAAGCTAAGACTTTAAATTCCTTCTGTCTATACACCTCCCAAACAAATGCCTAAAGTATCATATAGCCAAGAGGGTAACACCGGATATATTTATACCTGGGTGACAGCAAGTATCTCAAATCTAGGAATTTGTGGGGTTTTTTTCCCCTAATAAGGAAAGGGTAAAGTGCGTCAAACTAACAACTAAGCTGTCTTCATCCAATACGCTGGTGAAAGAGAGGGAGCCAATATCAAGATAAAACTGTCAGACTAGAAAAAAATGAATGTATTTGCTTAGCAAACCCTTAGTCTGTGTGACATCCTCGTGAAACGTTAAAGAACAAAGGATGGTATGTTTCCAGTTGCCATTTAAAAGATGGGGAAAATTTCACCGTCTCCTAGAAGATACACGAGCAAATGTTGCTGGGCTCAGGCAACATCCTGCTTTTAGGCTATTTTTTTACCCCACGGCTTTCACTTGCAAGTTCTACAGTATGTATGTGTGATCTTTAGAGAGATTTTTTCCCAGATGTTTTTCTTGAGATAGGACTGCAGGATAATGATAGGTAACTGTTTGGTCTGGCAGGCATATTGCTTCATCCTCCCTGTATATGGTGATGTCATTTTCTCTGCCTGGTAATGACAGCTACAACTCTTTTATTATTAAATGGCATGTTATTTAATCCTGTGTTTAATTTGTGCCATCCTTGAAGCCATTTTTTGATAGGTACCCTTAGTTCCTCTGGAGTAATAACAAGATACTTTATAAAATTAATCACGAATTGCAAATGTTTCTCCCTCTGCCTCCTTTCTCTGAAGGAAATCTTTTGATAATTTGTATTTTGTATGTGAAGATCTTGTTGACAGCCAAATAAAAAAGGTAAGTCCCATGGACTGGAACAGTTGCATCTGACTCTCAAATTCAAGTTCATCATTCTATTAAAATGGAGCCCTTGTGGGAAGTTAAGGATGGAAAGAGGGAGAAAGAGATGCCTCTAACAAGTAGCACCAGTATCCCTGAAAGTTTTGCACATAAACCCAAACTCATTTTAAGGCCACCTTTAATTGGGCATTGGTGAAGGTGGCTTAGCTGTTAGGTTATGTTACTGAATATTATTAAATACATTATATATATTTTTCAGAGCAGGTGGCTGTGGTCCAGCCTGTCCAGACAGACATTCAGGTACATCGGGGCAGTCCTGAAACAAGGCACTGAGGCGATTTGTAGAGGTCGATGGCTTGGTTTGCACAGAGAAATCCCGAGCTGAGGCAGCACAGATCTGCCTAGCAGGTACATTCTTGGCTCACCTGTCAATGGCTGAGGGTAGAAACATCTCTTAATTGGCACAGAGCTTTGGGTAAATGGGCTTCACACAACATAGTGACATCATCAGTGATGCGCATGCCTGCTACGCATGATGTCAGCTCAGATGCTGGACCTGACTTTTCCATTTGAGCACCAACACAGTTGCTTGCAATAGGGCGAGGTTGATCTCTGAGCCAGGCAGTTACCTTCTGGTCCTATACATATCGCCTCCGTTTTTAAGATAAGATGGGATTTATTCCTACTTAAGCACAGAGATCTCAAAGAAGCCATTGTTTCAGGAGATGTGCTGCGTCCTGTTCGTCCCTTGGCTCAGGAAGACCTCTGATGGGAGAGCACCTGGCAGGGAGAGACTGAATCACACACTGAGCAGGTGCAGGAGAGCAGGCAAATGCGCGTTTGGGCAGCCGAAAACCAGATGGTCCTTCTTGTAAAACCTTTTTCGTAGTAAAGTGTGGGTAATACCGGCCATATCACAGAGGCTTGCAGTGCTCCGCAAACCCTGTCCAAGGAGAAAAAATGGAATACTCTAAGAAGGATTTGCACAGCGATTGTGCTTTGCAGGAAGCCAGAAAGCACAACAGTACAGCGATGCAAGGGAAGAAAAAGTATTTCATCTCCCCATATTATTGAAAATAAGGGGGGGAGAATGAGATGTCCGGAGCATTATGGTAACGTTCTGTGTCACTGTACACTATACCTCTGTGTGTGTATTACTAACTAGCAGTTATATATTGTATATATTGCAGTACTTATGCCATAAATTGCCTCATTTTGTCTGTTTTCTAGCCCACAGCCTCATATACTTTGGGGCTAAAAAGAATTTTTTGGTTGTTGCCACCAGTGGCAGTTAATTTTGCCGGGGCAGACAGGCACCCGAGCAGGGGGAGGCGGTTGCCTGGGAAGGGGTGACAACCATTCCCCGAAAGGAGCGTAGTGGGAGCACCTCGGTAGCCTGCCTTGTGCGGGCAGCACAGAGGTCTGCGTGCACTTGCAGCAGTGAATAGTCTGACCTTTGCCAGCAGATGCTGGCTGCAGGCACAGAGGGAGGGGAGGCAGGAGCAGCGCCCCCATCCGAACTGGCACCAGGCCTGGGCTAAACTGCTGCTGGGGCTGGACCCTGAATCCCAGCAAACACATCTGTTTTTCTGGAGTCCTTCCTTCCATTCCTGAATGGCAAAGCCACTGAAACATCTAACTGACCTTTTCTCCTAGTCTTTTCCTTGTGGCAGCAGGTGCTGCAGTCCTGGTCTGGCGAGGACTCCTGCAGTTCAGAAAAACCCCAGCTGACCAAGGAAGTCCCTCAGCAGGTCCCTCCATGTGCACCTTCTTTAGCCTGGAATGTTCTGAGCTTGACCTGTCAGCATGTGGAGCTGAGCAGTTGCTCCTCTCTAAGAATGGTCCTGACCTACAGTGCTGCATACCTTTGCAAGTCTGGTCATCAGAAGAAAATGGAAAACTGACTCATTTATTTTATACCATAACAGAACTTTCAATTCTTATCTCTTTTTTGTGCCCTTCCATCTCTGCTTTCACATGTACCTGAAAACAGGAGAGGGACTTTTTACAAGGGCATGTAGTGATAGGATGAGGCGTAACGGCTTCAAACTGAAAGAGGGTAGATTTAGATCAGAAATTGGGAAGAAATTTTTCACTATGAGGGTGGTGAGGCACTGGCACAGGTTGCCCAGAGAAGTTGTGGATGCCCCATCCCTAGAAGTGTTCAAGACCAGGCTGGATAGGGCTTTGAGCAACGTGGTCTAGTGGGAGGTGTCCCTGCCCAGGGCAGGGGGGTGGGAACTAGATGATTTTTAAGGTCTAGATGATCTTGGAAACAACCTAAACCATTCTATGATTCCGTGATCCCGGGATCTTCCCTGTCATAGCAGTGCATGAGTTTTTTCTTTCAGTTTATGGGAACAAAAAAGAGTTATGTCCTTTCAGATTTTGTTGAAAGAGGGGACTGATGGCAGAGCAGCATTAATGATGGTGCTGGCGTTATTTTAGACCACCCTGGCACTGGAAAACATGACATTGGTTTGTTATCCCTGAGCAGAGGAAAGAACAATTGCTCCTGGTCTTTGGGAGAAAATTAATGCATGGAGTTTCCTTCATCATCTGCTGATTGCTGGCAGAGAAATGGTAAGGTATGGAATGATGAGTGGAGGTGGGGAAATTTGGCAAGAAACCCCTCTGACATTTTGGGCTGCCTGGTCTGTGGGAAATTCTCATACAACCTAATTTGGGAATAGCAGCCCAAATTTCACTTTGTAATCCACAGAACCCTTTCCATCTGCTGTACTTCAACAGCCAGACACATATTCATAAAACTTCAGAAGTGGTCTGGATGGCATACAGTGCCTGGACACACAACAAACTTTTCCTAACCCTGTGTTGTTGGCCTTATTTTTATTTTTATTTTTTAAAGTTAGTCTGTCTCCAAGGAATTTGCCCTATCAGATACAGTTTTACCATAATACGCTGCTTTGCAAGACTCAAGGCCAAGAGGCCTGGATTTCCCGTAGATTCTGGGAAGGGCTCAGTGTACTGGGGACTGGCCACTTGATGCCTTGGTAATTTGTTGATGCTGATTGGCATGCAGGGGTTATTTTTACTTAGTACCTGAGCAGCAGAACACACTACAGTGCATCACCGGTGGGACTTCTGTGGGAAGCCAGTGAGCTTAGTTTCCTGTGAACAGTAAGAAATGTAGAGTACGACCTAGCATATCAGTAAATGTCACAGCCCCCTCTCGCGCATCCTCTATGCCACATCCAATCCCAAATTCATCTTCCTTTTTCTATCGCCTCTCTCCCAGTACTTTCAGCTGTCTTCCCCCATTCCTTAGCTACAGGCTGGGCAAACCCAAGCAGCTGCAGAATGTATGAGTCACTCTGCTTTCCCGCTGTCCCATGGAGATGCAGAATGAATCCCAACATTGTCCTCTCTGGGGGCAGATAGGCTCCGTAGGCTGCTGAGCCCAAATTGTCTTCTGAGATACCTGAGTGCTCTCAGCCAACACACAGGTGGCAGTCAGGATTCCCAGCATTTCCTGCCGAGTACTAGACACACAGTTCTCCACGCTGGTCTTCTTGGGCAAGACAAAACGTGTATGTCGTTCCTTTCCTGGAAGGAAATTATTTCAATAACAGCCTCCCACGCAGAGCTGAAAATGAAAATTGTAACCGTTTCTAGAACATGAATATCTACATACATTTGCATATCCCTAGTCACCCACATATAAATACCTAATACAGAAATATTTGCAGAGTTCATCCCTGTGTGGGAGGTTGGCACTTCATGAAACCATTTCACAATGCATCAAAACTTGATAGGTAACAATTATAATAAAATATTTTATGTAGTAAAACTACAGCTAATAGTGTTTCTTCTGGAGTTTGGTTAGTTTATAAATATTTTGTATCATTTTGAAAACTGAAAAAGTTACAGGCAGATCAAGACTGGCATAAAAAGCAAATACTGAAGTCTCATCTCCACCACTGAGAAGTTGTTTAACAAATGCACATTTTTTGTGGTCATGAAAGAGGAATCCTGATGGGACACACCAAACTGTAAAAGAACTGATAGTATCTGCTGGAACTATATCCAAAATCCAGCTAGGCCAGTATCCGTCATCTGTCAGAGGTATCACCCAGTGCTTTGGCAGAAGTCCTCTGGTGGCAGGCGTTGTGGAACAACGCTGGAACAACCTTCTGTTTCAGTCTTCCATTATCTCTTACCATGGTCTCACAGTTTAGCTTTTAAGCATATGGAGTTTTTGGGTACAGTTCTCTTTCAGGCCCTGGGTTTTTCAAGCAGTCCTGTGTCTTTTACACAAAATAAATTGGCGAGAGACAGAACTAATATACAAATGTATAAATTTGCTTTGGAAACAATTTAAGGAGCATTGGATCAGCTTCTCCTTTGAGATTGTTTCTTACAGATGATTTTTTAATGCTCTCATTAGTCAAGAGGACTTGTAGTGTTTCCTAAGTGGAAAAAGATAGTCAATAAAAAGATAAACATCATTAAAGAAAGTAATATAGAGAATAAAATTAAGATACTAGAGACGTGATCAACTGTAACATTTCTACTGACTTTAATGTATGTGAGACTGAATCCAATGTGAATAAAGATTTTTTTTTTCCTCATTACAAATACTCAGCTGAAGCCACAAGAAGTCATGTTGGGCATTTCTTATTTGTAATAACAATGTCATTATGTTTTTAGAGTAATGGGAGAAGAAAATTTGAAATGCTGTCAGATGCTGTTATATTTCTCAGTGGAGAAAGCTCTCTGAGTATATCAGTCTTTTGCTTAGTTCTGTTTTCAAAATTTACACTCATAGGTGAATCTGCTTTTGCCTATTTATGTGGCATTCAATCCTATTCCTGTAAGTTATTTTTACAACTTTTATTTCCACCTGAAATTCTAATATGAACAGCATCAAATTTCCATGATCTGTATCTCACCCTCTAATTGCCTGTGCCAAAACACGAGGTTGGAGGACTACGTCATTCTTGGTTGCTCCCCAGGTATGCACAGGTTGATGTATCCCTGACATTAAAAAACATTTTCTGGCCAAATATAGTCCATAGTTCTTACCCTTCTTATCCAGCTGAGGCTTGTGCAGCTTCTGTACGTCATGGTGTCTGCTCTTCTCCTTGTAGGCTGTATTGCTGTTCTGCAACGGTCACACAACTGGCCACAAAAGGCTTCCTTTGAATCATCAGTAAACAATGGGAAGAATCTGGAAAAGCTGTAGAGCCTAATACTTGATAATCAGTGTTCTCTCAGTGTGTGGTCAACAGTGTTCAGAGGGCTATGTCATATGAACTAAACCACATCAGTCGTGGCTGAAGTGTGTTTAAGAAGAAGAAAAACAAGGAAGAGTGCAAGAACAATGAAGACTGTGTGTGTGAATGAATTTATTATAGTTGGCTGATGCTGGGGAATGCCAGTTACTGCACAGAGTAAGGAATTAGGGTCTGCAGAGGACAACAGTAATTAAAAATTTCTTTGGAAATATACTTGTACACATACCCCTTACTTCTTGAGTAAGAATTAACTCAAATGCAGTATATTCACATAGTTTACCTTCCTAAAGAAGTGTACAGGTATTAATACTCTTGGACGCCACTCAGATATTTTTCAAGGCGAAGAACAGTGGATACTGTGTGCAGCCTGAGAAAGCATCACAGCGAAGACTACGCGCTGAGGTCCCAGGCTGCTCTCCAGGCTGCTGACGCTGTTGCTGTGGGTTCATTGTTACATTAACATGTGTCTGTCTTCTCCCTCAAAGAAGAAACAGGTATCAGAAGAATTTTAGAGAAATTATTGATGTAAACCCTTACAGTAAGAAGAAAGGATTATTTTCATTGCAGATACAAGACAATGCAAGCTGAAATACATGAAGAGAATCAATGATGAACACGAGCATCCTGGCCAGGATGGCACATAACATCAACAACAGTTTGCGCAACTGGAGACATCTGAGCAAAATCTGAGATAACACTGCTCAGCCAGGTGAAGGTCAACCTGTTTGTGAAGGAAAGAGTCTGTTTCTCAGACCCCCTGTCAGTCAACATCTGTAGGCTCTTCCATACAGCACAGGGGCACGCGTCAGAGAAAGCTTCTTAACTGGGCTCCACTACAGGCCACGCAGGAGGAGAGAGAAATGGGAGAAGACTGATAAGCTGCGTCTCTCAGTTAGACTGAGGTGAAAGCAAACATACGCTGTCCTCAGGCAAGTGACATCTTGGAAACATCAGCTAAACCCCTGATTTTAACACACTAAACCACGTGTGTCACCTTCAGACCGTCTACAGTGTGTGGATACTTTGTCAGTTCTTAGGCATCTTCCTCAGAACAAGTTATCTGCGTGTGACCGAAATAAATCTTGGACGGAACAATCTTGTGAGTGCTTGTGCAACACCTTAGGCTCTTTTAACCACTTTAAAGCAGTTCTTTTCTGTAACACTCAGTATTTTTTATCAGTTTTTACCCTTCCTGGAATTTTCTTTTTTTGTCAGGGTTTCATTAACATTAAAATCAGCTTAGTTGAGAAAGGAGAAATCCCATTTCTTCTTAATTTCAATTTACTATCAAGTTCTTCACTTTTCTAATAAAAGCCAATATTTTTTCATAGTGTTTATGCTAAAAGTACTGTTTAAACAAGTTGCATCCATGGAAGTTGTTTATCTGAAAATGTAAAGGAAAAGAGTAGGACTCCTCACAGCAATCATTCACTAGTAAGAAAGGTTCAAATTCTACCAACCTTGTAGATTTCATCTGATACATTTTTAAATGTTTTCCTTCATCCACATTGGTACTAAAAAAAAGTAAAAATACTTAAAAAAAATTGTTCTCTATTTTTAGTTTACTAAAAAGGGGCTTTTCCATAGCAGAAAATATGGCCTTTTGGTTCTGACCACAGATGAAAGATGGTAGCCTTAGAGGCTGCACCTCTGCATATACACGCCCCACAGCTGAAGCAAGGCACGTAGAGCACCCAGTGCATGCATTTTCATGCCCAACTGGTACCCACCAATTGGGCACCTCTCAGCTGGAGACCGGCTCTGCAGGCTCTGCAGTCTTCACCCTGGTTTTCTGAGGGGCAAGAACTTCTCCAACTTCATGAAATCGTGCTGTCTGCAAACTGGCTTTAGCTGCAGCTGAGGCTCCTGCAGCCTCCTCACAGATATTACACTCAGAGCACTGGGGACTCATGAAGCCTTTTGCTGTAGATCCCCTACCTGCGCTGGCCAAGCTGCCCACACATCATTAGGCAGTAGTAGCATTTTTCTGTCATCCGCTTTTTCTCATAGTGATGGCTCTTGTGGTATTTCTCACAGACAAAGTAATCTGGAAATATGCATCAGGCTGTTTTCTAATGCCCCCCAACTGGTTTGTGAATTAGGTACATTTAGAGTACTGGTCTTCAACTTAAGAGGTTCGGAATCTAAGACACATGGCGTATTTTAGTCTCAGCCAGAAATGGGATCAGAAGTGGGAAAACCTGCTTACCTTCCAATTCTGCTCCCCCTGATGCATATTCTTGGGAGCTGCGATTCCAGGATGAGTCATGCCAGAAACCCTCCTGTATCTAGAAACAGCTTGATGTCGTAAAGGGTCAACAAAGTGAGACAGCTGCTCTCAAGTGCAGGAAGCAAGTGTTTCCTTGAACCACAAAATCCATGCCGTCTTCTAAAAGCAGATATTTCAGAACAAACAAGTGAGCACAAGGCAAACGCCTTCACCTTAATCCAAGCTCAGGGATGCAGGACTTGATAATAAAAAGTTCTTTAGCAGCATTTCACCTCTATAAATCTGATATCACTTTAAAAGGAGGCCAGTACATTATCTTCATCTCATAGATGGGGAAACTAAGCCCTCAGAGGTGGAATGACTTGGCCAAAACCAGACCTGGGTCTGCCTGTATTGGGTTAGACCCATTTCATCCAGACAAAAATGCTTTCTCTGACTACAACCACCAGACAGGAAAGTACAAGAAAACGCACATGACGTGTTGACAAATCTGCCTGTTTACAATATTGTATGGTGCAGAAGTGATGTTGATGCAATTAGTAAATTAAATCTTCAGTCAAAAAAACCCCATAGGAAATTATTTTTTCTTTACTTTTATATGATACAAGTAAGTTATGGAAATGTGTGCTACAAAAAAGATAAAAAAAGCTCATAATTGTAGTTTTAAATTACACCATCAATGTCATGCAAACCACCCTGAAATTAGAGAGTCACTTAAAGAGCTTAGTTAATCCATCATGTCTCCGAATGCTGCAACTTGAAGGACATAAAATCTTGGTTTTAACTACTGAAATGCAAAAAAAAGAAAGTCACAGAGAGTATAAGGAACTTGTATGACACTGATACGGATAAATTTCAATGCTGGTGTGACATCCAGGGAAATTTGCTCCTTGGTTATCTGAGGCACAGGCAGCAAGATTCAGCTGAAACCAGAGGAAGCTGTGAATGGCTTGTGGTGTTTTCATTTACAGGGGATTTCAGCATCATCAGGGAGACAGAAAAACCCACTGCTGATCTTGAGAGATTTCACGGAAAATAGCCCCAAACTAGAAATGAAACTAAATATTTATTAACATCCAAATCTAATCAAACTAAAAACCACCCTCTCCCATGGAAATACCTGTTCAACAGACACCTGTTCAACAACACCTTTCCACCAGATGCAATTTTCATCTGTTTTTATTTTGCATTTTTCCATTGGTTAAACGTCATACCATCATCATAAGTCTCCACTGAGTGAAGGGGTTCGTCTTATCACTCCGATTAGGATTTCTACTGAATAGTGGGTCAAAAGGATGACATTTTACATAGCTGCATGATTATCAGAATTTAATAACTATTGTAGTTAGGTAAGATCTAAGATTTATTAGAACTATAAATCTAAATTAATTGACATCACTAAAACACACGTGACCATTTTTATTTTAATCTTAACTATTGTTAATTCACTTATTAAAAGAATTTTGCTAAGACTGACCACTTGTACTTCATAATAAAGATTACACCAAAAGTCTTATCTGGCATTAAAGAGCTGTCATGGACACGAATGCTCTACACGTGGATATTAAAGACAATTCCTACCGGACTATATGATAGTAAGATACCTAGAGATAATGGCTGACCTTGAGTGTGTCATTTAAACTGAAGATTCAGAGATGATCTCACATCATCGGAGTTGTAAGGACAACACTGCTCATTACAAATTATCCTTTAGAGAGCAAGTAATTGTGTCCTGCCTAGCACTAGACTATTATTAAATGTGCTGTATTAGCACAACAACATTTAAATAGAGCTCCAAGTTGAAATTATCCTGACACACAAAGTACTTAAGTGTTACATTGGACACCTTATTTCAGTAATCTTCATGTTCCAGGTCATTCCTGCAACTGGTGCAATTAAGAAAGGCCCCTCCTGCACAGCATCCAAGCACATGAGCAGGGTCTAGCAACGTATTAAAGCTATTAGCATGAAGCAGCAGTTGTTACAGCATCACTTAAAAGTTTTTCTTGCCTTTCCTGCAACAGGAGAGGTAGATAGCACTCCATACCACAGGCTCTGACCTGCGCTTTCTGAGCAACAGAGACTGGCAGTTCTACTGCTTCATGCACTTACTCCTGTCTTCACAGAATCAGGTACTGAAATTTTAAAAAAAGCAGTGTTTGTTAAATGATGATCCTCTTTAGTAGACTCAACATCACATACACACTTAGATCTACTTCTTTTTTTTTTGCCTAGAATCTTTCTGCTTTCTTTTTTATTCATTATTGTATAGTACTCAGTAACACGCTTCATATTTTCCAGGAGACAAATCCCTCTCCCAAAGACTTGCAGTGCACACTGGAACTCTGCATGGGAGTAAAGCCTGAAAATAGACCATCTTTCTGCACTTCAAAGGCACTAGAATAATCTGGCAGACAAGTGACATTAAAGAACACAAAATGAAGATTCAGAAGCAAGAAATGAGTTATGGAAAGTAGATCTTGATCTTGCAGTCAAACAAATGCATAGTGTGTTGATCACTTTTAGAAATGAGGCATAGGACTTGTCTAGGAGTCTCTTGCAGTCTTTTTTTGTTACTACAAACTGTTTTTAAATCTGCCCTGTGATTTTTGTATGATCAATGATTTCCTTTTTCTCTCTGTAAATTCTGCACCCGTTACCTAGCTGGACTTTTTGTTCTATAACCTTCTCCTTTCACTTCCTAAATAAAAAGATCATTTCATATTCAGTAAATTAAACACATGGCTTTCAGTGTATGTCTCGGAACAGTATACTTTTCTTCAAGAAAAAGAAATATGGTTTCCAGATAAAACATCAGAATTAAATAAACACAGAAACAACGTCCCTTTGGGGAATAAGAAAACACTCCAGGGCTGATTATATTTGCCAGAACGTTGAACATGGACTCATCAGATTGATTAAGTCTGTCATAACAGCAAATCATTAAGCCATAAAAGAGAAAATTCAATATACTTTCTAGAGATAGAAGTCTATTTTTAAACCATCAAAATAATATTGCTTTTAGAAAATCCCTGTTGCTTTACGGTACTAGTATTTTGAGCAGGACTTTGATGTCAAAGATGCTGTAGTAATAAAAGCACAGACATTGCAATGTTAATTTTTCTTTTTTATTACATCACGTATCTATCTGGGCCCACGTCAGTAAAGACAAATATGCCAGGTAAGGAGTAACCAGTGCCATACAGCACCGCAGGGAAAGGAAACAGCTGAAGGGCAAAGGACCAACAGAGATTCTCTACGGAGAGAAAAACTCTGATTGAAAAGCAATGCCGTTACAAAGGGGTTTCCACAAAAACCTCCCTATTCTGTGAAAACCTGATCTGATCTGGAGGGAATTCCAGAGTCAGCCTAAAGCCAGGCAGTAAGAAGTTGAAGCAAGCTAGTGAGCTGGAGGGAATCCCAGAGAGATGCCTCTCCAGAGAGATCCTGTTCTCTCACACACACTGCGCAGGGCCATGCAGCTCTTCAAGAGCTACAAATTCTTGGAGTCAGAGCTCATATTCTCCTGACATCACGCTTCCTGTGCTGTATAACTCCAAGGTTTGTACACAAAACAAGGAAAAACATCACAGCAACCATCACTGACTTCATTCTTTGAGAGGCAGCCACCTAGAAGATTTTTTTAGCTGCCAGATGTAGCCACTGCCCTGTGAACACATCCAAGTAAGTTTATCCTCAAGTGATCGATCACAAAAGGGCTGAAGAAAGAGATTATTTTTTTTCTTTTTTTACAGCAAAACACTTTTTCTCATTTCTTGAGTATCCAGTAGCTGAGGAGAAACATGTTTTCCTGCAGATACGAGCTCAGCTTGTGAGTGCTATAGACATTCTTTTATTGATAAAAGACTCACTATTCGCTAAAAATATCCAGCTTTTGAAGTAGAAATGATCCTTCTTCAGCATCTCTGGACTTCAGAGAAACTCAGAAGCCCGTATGATTTGCTATGACTCCACCCCCTCAGACTTCCCAGTATGAAATTATCTTGAAGGAGAAAAAGTAAAATGAAAATATTTAAAACATTTCTCCACTTCTCTGAGGAAGATTTTACTAAGGCAAAAATAGGTAGCATTGGCAGGACCACTGCAGACTTTCAAACAGGTTAGATCTAACATGCAATTAATAACTGCTCCTCACCATAAGAGGCATTGAAAAGACACACAGTGATTTATTTACACTGGTATTTAAACAGTACTACAGAAAAGAGAAGGAAAAACATACCATTACAGAGGAAAAACCATCTCAGAAGCCATGCATATATATATATATATATATTTTGTCTGCAACAGTCTGATGCTTGCAATTCATCAGCTAGTCTTTAACCTGCACTCTCTGCAAGTTCATGATTTCATTGGGGTGAAAACATGGAATACATGAATCACAGTTCCTATTGTTGAAGAGCTAAAATTAAGATTTGATCCCCATGAAGCCAAGTTCAAAAACTGTCCTAGCTTTAGCGTCTGCCCAGTTGTTTACCCAGTCAACAAAATGTTTTTAAGCTCCAAATGCTACCTTTTGCGTAGTAGCACATGAAACAGTAACAATGGAGCTCAGCTGTGCCTCTTCATATTTTCTTTCCGTATTTCTCCCTAATCTTTCAAATTTATGATTTTGCAACTGATTTTACATCTGGTTCTTGCTCCTCTTCTTGGCTAGATATCAAGGACTGCTGATACCTAAGGCTGGTATTCCTATCCTCAAAGCCTGAGTGAGACAAATGCATGACTCACAAAGTTCCATCTAACAGTCTCTCTGTTCAAAAAGCCCAATCTTAGAATGAGAGAAACTGAAAAGACTCAGGCTGAAACATACACATAGCCTTAAATAGCTGAAAATACGCCGTGAGCTTGGAAAGTGCATTTCATTTATAGCATTTAATTTTTAAGATCTCTTCCATGCTTCCATCGGAACCATATGGATCTTCCATTTCCTTATATTCTACACCTACACTATCCTACGCTACAAGTCACACTAGAATATAGTGGCCAAATACATGCAGTAGTTTAAAACATAATTGTGTATATGCATATTAGCTCTACAGTATGGTTTGGTTTTTTTCTGAGCTTACACAATTACATCTGACAGCAAAGCTCATTGAAATGTATTTAGTCATTTGCATCCATCTATTTAATTTATAGTTACCTCCCAGGTACTCATTTGTATTTACAATTACAATGCAGATTTACTAAAAGCTAGATGATTACACTTCATAAAAGATGGAGATCACTTTCTAGTTTTAAGAGTTTCTGTCTTAATTTTCAGAAATGCAAACACACCACAACCTTTCGATTTCAGTGTATTTCAAATGCTCAGCACCTATAGAAATTAGACTGCATTATCTGGGATATCTTAATGTCCATAATTCAATTAATTTCTGTGTAGAACTAAAGGAAGAACCAAGACACTGGGAGAAAAAATTACTACCTCTAATATCTCTCCAGTCAAGTTGCTGTACAGAAACTAGAAGTCATTGAAAATACAGCCTAACCTATGAATCTTGCTCCTTTTATACTTTTTAACCATCTCAGGAGTGACACTATAACCGTTTGCTTCACGGGCCAGGCAGTAAGTGCTCAAACTGTAAGGACACATGACTCGTGCCACTCCTGGGGCAAGGCCACAACCGTTATCGATCAGACTTCCAATTGCAGTGACGCTACAAGGCTGTCAAACATTTAGTACCCATTTGGGGGATGCTGAAATATAATCTTCTTACTCTTATGTACATAGTATTTTCAACTATGGTTTAGACGGTCTTGTCCCTAACAATCTTACATCGCATAAGGATTCTTTTTATAGTAGCAATACATTCTGTCCTGTATAGTTTAGGTTTTGTAAAGCATAAATCAACGTAAGTATTATGTTCAAATATACGTATAGCTGGTATGTTAACATTAAAAAGGTTTATCAGAGCAGAATTAAAATTGAGCTTTGAAAACTAAACTTTCTGATTTTCAAAGGCTGGGGCTTGTTGGGTGGTTTTTTTGTAAAAATATTGCATTTTTTAACACTTTGTTGAATTTGCTTGTGAGGCTGTATTTTTCTTTTTAAGCAAAAAACAAAAATATGAGGAAACACTTGGTATAGTTGTAGGTTCCCTAATACAGATATTATTTCATGTAACATGAAGTTACTAAGACTTCCTGTCTTTTTTTTGATTGAAGATATCGGAACTAGAGCTGGGCAGGAGTTTTCTTACACAAAGTACCTTGCTTAAGAAATCTCATTCATTAAAAACAACACTGAGAATTAATTTCTTAAATGTCTAACTTTTGTACACTCAGGTACGAGACGGTCACCCTCTCTACCCTTTATAGTCAATGAGGAGACACCAACGATCCAGAAAGTGATTCACCTCCTTCTAATGCAGGCTCTTCCAGATGGTGATTCAGCTCACCCCAGTCAGACACCTGACTGAGGACGTGACGAACCACCTTCAGGAATGCCTGTTTCTCTCCGCTGGCTACCAAGGGTAGACAGGGTGACTGGCTCATACCTCAAGATTTTCTTAAGTCTGTGATAGAAATTCCATCTAAAGCGTGCGCTGAAACACAGCGGTTGAGGTTAACTTTTCAGGTTCTGCCACCCTCTGCCAGCCAAAGACTGCAGGTACCATGTTACCTGACCCCATGGCAGCCTGGGGAGCCAACTTTGAGGAGCTGAGTTTCAGAAACATTATTGAAATGTCCATTTCCCAGGAAGTTATAGATGTATTTTTTTTTTTCTTAAGAGCATGAAAACATCTGAAGCACCAAGGTTTCTTATGAATCACAAATTCTCAAACTCAGCAACTCTAACTAGAACCCTGTTTATTTCTGGACTTTGATATTTGAGGGCGAGGTATTAAAAAAACACAGCTATTTTAACACCTGGTTTCAATCCAGTTAATAACTTTGCACCTGATACATTCTCCCCCATTAAGTCAAATTTATGCTAATACTGTCCTGATTAGCAAATACTATTTAAAGCTGGTTTATGGGATGATTTCTGAATAAGGCAGGTGTCTAGATCCAGTGAATTTCAGCCAGGAAGATTATATTCAGTGAATTTCAGCTATCAGATTATAAAACAACGTGAACTTCACAAGTTATCTACAGGTATCCCTGCAAAACAGTGGAATAGCCTACAGGAAGACAGGTGGGCACAGCTAAGGAGAGGTCTATTTCATGCTGGGTAAATCTGCGCTTTTACTGAACAGAACACAATCTCCAAGATTGGAAACTGCAGAACTCCGGTATTTATTTAAGTTACTTCAGGAAAAATTCAGTTAGCCACATGAAACTCACTCGATTCTGAAGATACAGGTCTTGAAACACAGGAGTATGTACTTAAGCAATTCCAAAACTGGATAATATAGGCTGTGCTCTGCAGGGCTTAAAGAAAGGTGAAGCAAAGGGCACCAAGCCGACAGGCTCAGCAGGATGACTGTGTATCTTCTCCTTCTGAAGGAGCCTTAGGTGGCGACATCTCTGGCCTCTCTGCACTGTATTTCATGGCATGGTGTGGGCAGACCTTAACTCATTCTATAAATCATACTGTATCCTGAAAGACATATTTTCTTCCTTTTTTTTCCCTCTGAAAAAATGCTTCAGGCAGTAACTTCGCATCTACAACACTCTGCTTCTCTTTAGGATCTAGAAAAAGCAGCAAGGCACAGAAGGGACACATTTTTATCTTCCTTTTAGATTCATTTGAGCTCTCCAGGAAATACCTAATAATGCATTTACAGCATGCTGTTTTCAAAGCGCCATTTATTAAAATATTAATCACCTATTCATCTCAGCCCCATAGCAAAGCAGGTGATTTCACATTTCTACTACTTTACGGAAGCATGGATAAGTACTTTGAAGGAAAGGATAATTTTCAGAGCTGAACACGAGAAGCACATCTTCACACTCGACAGTTAGAAGAGGATATCCCGCATCAATCCACTCAAGCACGCACACAAAGCGGGAACTAGACCCAGGAAAATAAGCAGTCAGGACGTCTAGTTTTAAGGCACTAAGGGCCAAAGCACACACCAAACAATACACTCAACTCTGCACTTGTGTAGGTTTTATCAAGCACAGGAACTGGATCGCTTTTCATGGCACGTATCACTGTATCCATTTTAGAATCAGAGAAACTGATGCACATTAAATTAAACCGATTGCTCAAAGCTATTTGATACCTTCTGGCAATATGGTAGAGAGTTTCAGACTACATGTAATTTACAGGTCAAGTCTGTCACAACATACAAAAGCAACTAATATTTTCTTCTAAAATGGCAGTGCTGCTGCTTACCTAGCGTATGAGAGGGAATTTAATCTTCTTTTCTCTCTCAGGGAATTCCTACCCACACCTCTTGCCTTTCTGAAAAGCATTCTGTTCCTCAGAGCCCTGGGATGACGGCGATGAGTAGAGGTGTTCGCTGCCCTTCTAGCTGAAGCTGCTTTTCTCTACAAAAGATCCAATAATTAAAAATGCTTTGGGCTAGAAAAGGAACACAGTTGTATGCTTGTAGGAAAAGTATTCAGCTAGAAGATGTCAGTCCTGTTTAACATCATGTTTGAGCAGCCAGGATTATTGCGCCCCAATAATTGAGTCCCTATCCAAGTATGGCTAATATCAGGCTGCATTAACGTTTGTTTTACACTCCTTCTGGTGCAGTAAGTCTTTGGATTTAGGCACTGCGGTAAGGCAGCTGGAGCTCAACATGGTTGTGCCAATTCTGTATTTTTAGTTCTAACCCGTAATGCCTGCCTCCAAGTAGGATGCTAAACCATCTCTTAGAATTATGCATCAACACCATATCCTCATTTTGCAATCTCATACCCAATAACTCACTGGCCAGGGCAGTCTCCCATCCTATGGCCAGACTTTAGCTCCCTACTTTATTTGAGGGAGATTTAAACACAGTCTCCCATGTTAGGTGCTAGCTTAACTACTAATTAACTTGACGTGCAGTATTCTCAGTTCTCTCCGTTGTAACTCTTCCAAACTTAGGGGATAATTAGTTCACCATTGGATCTGAGAAAAAGAAAGACACAGCATGATTCAGTAATTTAGTGGCTGAGAAAGAAAAGACCTGAATTTCCATCTGCCTCACTTAAGCATTTTATAGGCTATATATAGGCTTCAGCTCTTTCCAGAAGGGTTGGATTAGAGGGGAAAAAAAATAAAGCAAGCTAGAATCAAGCTGACAAAAAGGATGTTCCTGGTGAACAGACTCAACGGAGTACTCAGTACAGGCAAAGGGACCTGATACAAAATGGAGAAAGGGGAGACTATAGACATGGTAGTTAAGAGGGGGAAGGCGTAGAGGTGCGCAGCCTCGGGCAGAGATCAGCCTGGGCTATGCCTTCTGCAGGTGCTTTGGGTCCAACCCACAGAGCAGCCCCGGGATCCAACCCGACCTCCCTCAGAGCCTCACACCGCCTCAGCGGGAGGGAAAAAGCACCAGCCTCCTCGTTGTAAGGTCTCTGCTGCCCACAATGCTTTCTTACAGACAGAAACGCGTACTCTTGGAGAAAGTTCAGAGGGCAAATTAATGCTGCAGCTGTGCCCATTCAATCAAGAGGCTGTAACAGCTTTTTTTTTTAATGCCTCCAGCACCGGCCTGTAGAAAGAGACGCCTGCCCCAAGGCCACAGGATGACCTAATACCACCAACGCTGGCAGATCGCTCGCCTGTGTGTTTTAGGGTATTTACCACCTGTGGGTTGCCCCCCAGAGAGGCACAGACTACCGGATACCCCACAGTCCGGGGGTAAAATAATTCCTTTAAGCAGCGGAAGGCGCAGATCCACCTTGCCGCAGACAAGTCTCATCCGACCACACCGAGGGCAGGTGCGCTACTGCCACCATGTTCTGGGGAACCCCAGGACAGGGGCAAGGCTTCCAGCATGGGGTTCCCCAGTGGGAGCGAGGCGAAGATGGGCGGGTTTTTGGCCACCGGGGCCCGAGGGCAGCCGCCACCGGCCCCCACAGCTTTGAGACTACAACAGCGAGCCCCGGGGCTACGCGAAGGAGCCTCGACGCCCCAACCGCCGCGGGGGCAGGAACAACGCCGCTACCCAGGGAACACCTTCCGGCGGCTCCCGTGCGCCGTGCCCGGCGCTGCCCTGGGCGCGCAAACCCGGCTGCCCGCCCCACAGCCCAGACCCGCCGCGTCCGGCGGCGGGAGGCGCCGTCCCCCAGGCCATCCCCCAGGCCGCCCCTCCGGCGGCCCCGCCCCCCCCCGCCCAGGTGCGGCGGCTTGTGCCCGGCCCCGCCCTCCCCCAGGCGCTACCTGTAGGGCGGGCTCACCCGCCGGCGGATGGATACTACCTGCCCGCCCCAGGTGACCCTTACCCCGAGGCCATCCCGCCCTCTCTGCAGTGCCGAAGCTACCTCAGGGCGCAGCTGCCTACTCGTTGGAAAGGGAAGGGCGACATAACGGCGCGGCGCTAGGACCCGGCGGACTATTTTTTTTCAGCCGAGGTGGGCGTGCGCGCGAGAAGGGGACGGACGGGAGAGCGAGCGAGGGAGGCGGGCGGATGCGTCTGCGGCCGTAAGTAGTTCCGGTTGAGGAAGTCGGCGCTGGCGGCAGCCGGTTCCCGTGGCTGCGCCAGGGCCGGAGCGCGGCGTCCCGAGCGCTGCCGAGCCCGACTCGGCCCCACCACCCCCCGCCGCCATGGCCACCCGCTCCTGCCGGGAGAAGGCGCAGAAGCAGAACGAGCAGCACCAGGCCATCCTGGCCAAGCTGCTGCGGGAGGAGGACAACAAGTACTGCGCGGACTGCGAGGCCAAGGGTACGGTGGGGCGGGCGCGGGGGAGGCGGGCGGCCGGGCCAGGTGTGTCCGCCCGCGGCAGCCTCGGCGGGGTCGCCGCTGGGGCCGGGGGGCGGGCGGCGAGGCCCGGGGAAGGGAAGGGAGGGCGCCGCCCCGCCACCCCGCCCCGCTTCCACGTCCGCAGCGGCGGCGACCGGCCCCCTCCCGAAACGGGGCCTGGAGGGGCGGCAGCGGGGATCGGGGCGGGCCGGGGGGAGCGGCGGTGGCAGGAGAGCACGTAACCTGTGATTTCCTTGTGAGGCGATTTGAGCTTCTCCACTGACTGAGCGGTAGCTGCGTTACCCTTTAGTCGGGACCCCCCCCATCCACCTGAGGCTGGGTGCCATGGCTGGCCCAGCCCTTTCCTGAAGTTTCAGCGCCGCTCCCCGCGCTGCCAGGTGTGGATCGGGAGCGGGATGTGGCACTGGGCCTTCGGGGAGGCGCTGGCCCGCCACAGGGGCGGGCGCCGCCACACGAGTTGGATGTGGAGCCTCCAAAGCGATGCCCTTCGGTGTCGAGCCAGTCACGTCAGGGCTCCTCCAGTCTGGGTGTCTGTGTCCGGTTAAATGTGCCGCAGATCTCGCTTTGGTGGTGAATGAAACTTTTAAGATTACATCACTGTCAAATCTTACCTCCCTTCAGTCTAATACTTTTATTTGGTGCAGAGGTAGATAGGTATTTACATTCGTGTTTACCTTGGGTTCTGTGGCTTTGAAATGGAAAAATGTAGTGCGTCCCTCTTTCATCTAGAGTCGATTCCTTTAAGACGTTACCCTAAATAAGATGATTGCACAGTAAGTTATTAAGTATAATACTTCCTGAGTAATGATCAGGTGGCAGTGTGTGATTAGCTCCAGAACTGCCTTGCTCAGTCCTTTTCCACCTCAACTGGTGAGATACTTTGAACAACCATTTTCCTTTCCAATCCATGCATGCTGCATTTTTTGCCATGGACACAAATCGTGCAGTGCCTTGCACGATGCTGCTGTTTGATAAATGTCGTGATTTGGGCTGGGCTGGCCACTAAAGCAAACAACAGATGCTCTCTTTTACTTCTCTCCCCTTCAAACCAGGACAAAACATCAGAAACACAGAAAGATTTTATTTTCCTACTATATAACCTCAAGAAGTATATAATGTGGATTACACCAAGGATTATAGATATTTGTATTTTGGAAGTGACTCTTCTTAATAATTTTCTAGCACAGCTGTTTTGGCATCCCGATTTCTGGTTACTGTGTAAAAGACTCGTTGTAACTGGTGGTCTTCTGCAAAAATCAAGCTTGTGTGTTTTGTGCATTATTGGCACTTGAGATTTCCATGCTGAATGCTGCTCTGAGTTGCTTGCTGATGGAATTTCATATGTGTGTTCTTCCATAGTGTAGGCCTCAGAGCTGGGTTGCTCAAGGTCAGAGTCTGGAATTCTCCAACTAATTCTTGTCCTGTCTTCTGAGTTCTCTCTTTCTAACCATCACCTGGTCGAAGTATCATTTTTAAGCCTCCATAGTCCTTGCTGCTTGGTATCTTTTGCCACTTCAGTTCGGCAATGCTGACACTTTCAGCTTGTTCCTTCTTATATTTGTGTGATGTATATGAGTATCCAGTATTGTTTTCTTTGATACTTTCATACCTCACTTCTCTCACAAGAGCTTTCTTCCATGAGTTCAAGCTTTGATGTATCTTGAGTTTGATTTTTTTCTGTTTGTGTTCTGGAGGAGCTACCAACCTCTTGACCAGGCTGTCCTCTGCTAGTACCTGTAATTCAGTTGCCTTCTTTCTAGTAAATTATTTATTATTATTTACTATTTACTATTATTTTATTATTTACTAAATTATTTATTTACTTAGCTACCTTACTGAAATCTGACTGTACTTCCAAAGGCCTCTCTGATTTCTCTCTTTCTCAACCCCACTTCTCCCTTGCTGTCTCTCTGTATGCCAGAGGCATGGCTTGCTGTCACCCTGTCCCCCAGGAAAGCTGACATGAAAATACTGTGTGATACAATGTGGGCTTACAATATTGAAGGGAGAAAGAATTAAAAAAAAAAATATTTTCCTCAATTTGCACTTGGCTCATCCTCTTCTGGCAATTCTTATTTTAGATCTTGTATTGTATTAGCTTTGTAGTGCCATCTGCCTGTATTCCTGTAGTTAAGTGCATGGTTTTCTTACAGTTGGAGGAGGGAGAGCGTGGAATGGTAAACTTATTTTAGTTTCAGCTGTTCTGCAGGCATTTAACTGAGAGATGGACACTCTCTGTAGATTTCTTTCCTTAAGTTTAGGAAGCTTCCTTCTAGGAAGGGTAGTTGTGTGAAAAATGTTGAGATGCCTCTGCTATACACTGAAGTCTAGATTTCTGTATACTTCCAGAAGACATGTGGCTCAGAAAAACCCCACTATCAGTTGTTCAGTTAAATCAAGCTTGGCATGAGCACGTGGTGCCACTGTTGAACTCTTCCTTGTTTTATATATATATATATATATATATATATTTATATTTGTTGAAACTTCATGTTGACCAAAAAAAGAGGAGAAGTGAAGGATACTTCTTTCAGTTGCAGCCAGCTGTTTTTTCCTAATGTGTTTCACGCTTAATCCATGGCAGTTGAGTGCTAATGACTTGCTGATGTCTGGCAAAATTGTAGTTTTGCTAGTCCTGGTATGCAGTGATGTCTGAAGCAGCAATTTTTAATGTGGCTCTATTAGCTTACCAGTGTGTGTGAGCTGTCTGCATGGCCTTCCACAGACTGTGACAGTCTCCTTCACCTCTTGCATCGCTAACAGCATCCCTTTCATCTCTGGACATGTTTGTCATTGTAGTCTGGAGTTCTCTGTTGCCAGTTCCACTCGAGATTCTCTTCATCCTGTGTTCTGCAGACATGAACGTGAAACCATTCATGACAAAATATTTAGGACTTCTGGTGTCAGTCCTAGTTCAGAACTTACGTTTTTCCTTTTGTTAATGTAGTTTTTTGGTTTTTTCCCCCCCCCTTTGAAATACAGTCCCCTTCAGTGTCCGTTACTTTCCTCTTTTGTGTGAGCTTTGCTCCTTTATGTGTCATCCTCCTTTTTATTGTTCAGTAGTATCTTCTGAATTCTGTTTTTTGCTTTCTTCCTGTTCACTTAATTGTTGGGTAACCTCATCTTCATGATTAACTCTGGTTGTGTTAACCAAGTTGCAGTTGTATCTTGGGTCTTATTCTGGCAATACGTAAACCCACTGTTTTCAGTATAGTCTTTCAGATAGCTGGCATCAGCTCAAATTCAGCATGGGTTCTTAACTGAAGCTAAGAGGCTGTCATCACTAATTCCTTCCTCTCACTGTAGAAGTTATAGTCTCTCTTAAACCTTAGGTATTATATTTACCCTGGGCTTCTGGTCAGATAGTAACATCCAAGGGATGTTGAAATCTTGCAGACTGTTCTGGTAAATCTGTTTTTACTGCTATCCTTTGAGGCTCTGGGAGTTCTCAGGTAGCTAGATATCATTTAAAATCTTATAAATATCCTTTTGACCCTAAAAAATTTCATGTGGTCATATTTGCATTTTTATCACTCATTGCTTTGATCATGTCTACTGTAATGCTACTGTTGAATTCTTCCTTCATATCATTAAGGCTTCTCTGCTGGCCTTTACTTATCTCATCAAAAAGATCATCAGAATTTACTGCTGTCCTACTGCTGATTCACTCCTAAATTCATGAATTAGCTGTCCTTGCTCTCAGTATATGACCACCCTCTGCATTGCTTGCAAGGAAGTTTCAAGCATCCACCTTTCCTATATTATCACGTGCTTGCTCTTGTGTAAGAATTAAAAAAGCTACTTCTTGGCCTTTCTCAAAATAAACTTGCTATCATTAATAATGGTCTTGTATCAAGAAAAAGCCATCTTTTGGTTTCTGGCCTACTTTTTCAAGTACGAGGTATGCAGATACACTAGAGAGCTTTGTTCTGGAAGTCTTTTGGAAGGTGGAGAATACAGCTGAGGACACATCTGCCAGAGTAAGCATTAAGCAATAACTAGGATTGCTGACTCTGGCAACAGTTTCTGGAAGTGCTTTTTATTCTGTATTGGCCTTTTAACTTTTGAAATAGCTGCGATGAATCTGACTGTCGCTGCTCAAACATGTTGGAAACTACCTGCTGTAGGGCCATACTGTAGTTGCCGTATGTCACCTTTAAACCGTGTCTTACGGCTGACAGAAAGACTACATGACACCTCTGTGAAGAAGACTCCTAAAAATCAAAGGTTCTGGAACTGTCTTTGCAATCACTGAGATTTTTGGAAGAGCGAGGTGGTTGGGATGATATTTGACAAGGGAGTGCTTGTCTGTGTACTGCCTGTTCTTTCCATCCCTATCTGAACAGCCATCTACATGAGGCAGTAGATGTCTTCCCAGTATTATACTACTGGGAAGTAGTATACTACTGTTTCTAATATTTGTAGGAAATGGTAAGGCATGTTGGCAGTAGCTTAAGTCATCTTGAATTTCTGAAAGAGATAAGTGACTGGAATGCCTTTATGCTCCTTTTGTGTGTATAACTAGGTAAAGCTAGCAGGGATTGGAAGAATCTAGGAGAAAGAAATAGCTATAGATCTGTCCATCTATCTCCTGTGTACACTATGCTGAAAGCTGTTGTAAAGTACGTGGTTGGGTGTTTTTCCCCTTTCACTGTAGGGGGAGACTAAATGCACTTTTATTGTTCCAGTGCTGATATTTGAATCTTTTAAGCAATAACACCTCTTAGAGATCTGTCAAATGGAGCCAAAATAAAAATCTGTTAACTTGAGTCAGCAACACTTTGACTATAGGGGCTATAATTTGCTATTTCTATGTGCTTAGTACCTAGTTATAACATGCTGGAAGTCTCCTAGACTTGTGTTACTGCTCGGCAGCAAGGTTGGTATTATTTGGGTGCCGATATTAAACAATACTGAATACTTGGAAGTTGAAGAGTGTGATGAAGCACAAAAAGAGATGCTTTTTCTTAGAAAGGGACAAGATATTCAGCAGTTTCAAGTCACCTAAGCAAGTAGGCCTGTAAAGTAAACTGAAGGCAATCAATCTTGGTCTAGTGTGACTGTTTCTGCAAATGTCAAATAAGACTCCAATTACTGTTCCTAACGATCTTTAAACAAAAGAGGTATGTTTGAAACCAGTGTGAATGTTCTGTAACATACCTTTTCCATTTGTTATGTTTGCATTTGGATGTTGGCTTTAGTACAAATGGATTGACTTCTGAAGTCTGCTTGTAAATTCATCTCTCTGTCAATAAGACAATTACTTGAGTTGTCAACTGCTTTAGAGTTTGTTTTGTTGGTTTTTTTTTTAACTAACAAAGTTAAAATAACATAATTGGAAGTTTGCAGACCTTTGTATAGACAATTGCAGATGTCTTAGGCCTTCAGAAAAGGTGAATAAATTTCTGTATCAGGGGAGGTGTTCTGTGTGGCTTTTTTTTTCTTTTCCAATGTTTACACTTCATGCCTGGTAGTACTTGAAGCCTGGTTAGATGATCTCTTACCAGACTCCTAGTACAAAGAGTCACATTGATGCTGTTGCTTGTTCAACCAGATTAAAACTGGTTAACTTTGATTGTAATATTAGTGAAAATATTTTTCAGTGTTTCTAGTTTTACTATACCATCCTTGGAGATCTGGATATGACTGAAGACTTAGTCTTCTCTGTCTGAAGAGTGGCAGGTACAGGCTCTTAGGAGTGTGGGGAGAGACTGAAGAGGAAAGATTGCAGTACTGAAATTTGTGTAACCAGAACCCATTATTACAATTTTGGCTTCAAGTAAACCTGACTTTAACTTCTGTAACAACTTGACAATCTCAAACACAAAGTCTCTTAGCAGTGGGGGAGAAAAAACATCTAGTTTACATTGAAATGGGCAAACTAGCTATCAAAACAAATCTGGAACATTCCAGATAGCTGTTCAAACTCACTTTTTTCTTTGTAGACAGTTAAATCTTGCATATGATCTCTTCTGTGACTGGAAGACCAGCTTAAACGTGCACAAACCTCACTCTTTGTGAAGCTGCTTTTGTGCTTACTTGTTTTGATGGCTGGTCTTCTCAATGTTACTCTTGCCTGTATACTTTAATATAGTGTGCTTCTTCCTCGGGAATTTACCTAAAGCAAAAGGATAAGCCTCTATAGCCCACTGCCTTCAGCCTGTGCAAGGCTTCAGCTTTGGCCTCTGATTGGCAGTGTAAGAAAGCTTTGGGAAAGCTCATCAACAGCATTAGCTTGCTGTAGGACAAGGCTGCTGTACCTCCTCAGGTGAAGACTGCCCCTGTCCTCCTCTTAAGGTGCAGAAATTGCTGAAGTAGGACACCAGGGAAAATGGAACAGAGTTGGATTATGTTGGAGGTCAGTTTCACACATCAGCTCAAGTGCAACTTCTAACCCTATGCTGAAATTGAAATACAGAGTAGTAACCAACCAGTAGCTGATTACTGCTCTATGGATATCTTGTACCAAAGAATATATCTGCAAATATCAGATGTTGGCATCAGGTTCCTTGTATCAAGACATTGCTGGTGGTTCTCTGTGTGATTGTGTTGCAAGGTTGGTGTTGCTACTGTGAGATCAGATTAGTAAAGATCATAGGCACATAACAGACTAGAATATCAATCGACATCTTCTGTTTGGTGAGGCTTTGCAATATCCTTCCACCAGGAATAATGAAGGCAAACTGCTTTGAGTCAGTGTGGGTCCTGCTTAAGCTTAGCAACTGGAATGATATATCTTGACCTCTAATAATAGTAAGGAACTGTATCACTAGAAATCCTAGTGATCATCTGTTATTTTTCTGGCCTCTTTGTCAAAGACGTTAAGAGACCAGAAATTCCCAATGCTGTATCACCAGTTGTTTTTCTTTTTTCTTTTTTTCCCTGATTTGCTGCTACTAAATAAAATTTCCCCGTCTGCCTGTTCTTGACACTGGTTGCATGGGACTGAACCTTTGTTAGGAATTAGTTGCTGCTGTGGCCCTGAGAGCTGCAATTAATTGTCTCACCTGAGAAAGGAACTCTTCAGAAGACACCTCTCTTGCTGGGAGAGGAGTGCGGCAGCTTTAGCTTAAAACTTGTATGTGGGCAGGGTGTTGCAGTATTGGGTGACTCTGGTGGTGTTTTTTCTGCATATAAGGAAGGGATTTGTTTCCATCTCCTGACTTTTATAGTACAAAAAAAATATTCTGAAATAAGTCACAGGAAGCCTGTTTAGCCTGTAATAAAACAGGGCTGTCTTCAAATATAGGTTCCTGCTGTTGAAATTGTGTGCACAGAGGGAGGACTTTTTACCGAAGTCCTTAAAACAGTGTTTGTGGGTGCAATCTCCATTCTTCAGGACTTAACTGAACTTGATTGGATGAGACCCAAAGTGGCATGGTGTAGATTTGAAGTTAGCACTGCTTTGACAGGAGGCTGGAGGCCCTGATGTAGGGGGGGCTACTGATGTGTGTCTCCTAATGGTACCTAAGCTGTGATTCTGACACTCCTTAGTGATGTGAAAAAGATGCCACTGCAGGATGCTGTTGATAGCAGCTGTTGATCTTTGCTTTGTTCCTAAATCTCCTTTTGTGGAACTGAAACTGATGCTGTCTTATGAATCTGCCCTCTTTGGTCTGAACACTGTAAAGAAAGAGCAGCTGTGCAGCAGCCTCAAGTCCTTGTCAACAATACAGAAGAAGCAATTAGGTATATGTATGTGATAAGTAGACTTTTAGGGAGGTACCTTTTCCTGGAGAGGTGACTCCCTCTTTAATATAGGATTATACTCCCTCTTCCTATAGGATTTAAGAGCCATTATCGGCCATTACTCAGGGAGTAGTCACAGTTAATTTTGCTCAGGTGTCACATTGTCTTAGGACTGGATCACTAAGATTCATTTGAGCATGATTCAGCTTTACATTAGGCACTTAGATGCTCTGTATTGTTCTCTTGTGGCCAAAACTAAATTCCCCAAGACTTAGTGACTTTGCCTTGTGACCAGGTAAAGTTATTCAGTGGTATCTTATTCTCGTGTTAGGGTCTTGAAGAGTAACACTACTGAATCCGTAACTAGTTGAGTCCATCTTCACTGTACTGTCAACAACAAATTGTTTGCAGATATCATAGAAGAGTAAAATGAGTTAAGACTGAGCTGTGATTTTTATTGGCATCACAGAGTGGTATAGCTCGTGCAGCTGGAGGATGGCAATGGATAGGCACAGGTGCTTTAGGAAGGGCAGGCTGGGATGATGATGGTATGGGGAAGTTGCCATTTTCTGTAAGAGCAGCAGAGCTGCATGCAGCTTTGCCTAGAGATGGCTAATGAGCCAGTTAAGAGCTTATGGGTGATGTCATGGGTATCTGCTTCAGACCACCTGATCAGGAATGAGGCCTTCCTCACACAACTCAAGCCTAACGTTCACAGACCCTGGTGCTCATGGAGTTGAACCAAACTGATATTTGCTGGAGGGACACCACAGCAGAGAACAAGCAATCTAGGGGGCTTCTGGTATGCATTGATGACCACTTATCAACATAAGTGGTTGAGGACAAAGGAAGATGCTCAGGTGGGCCTGATGGACCAGTTGATTACAAACAAGGAAGGCTGAGGATGTAAAGGTTAGGAGTTGTCTTAGCTGCAGTGATTGTGAGGTGGAAGAGTTCAGGATCTGAAGAAGGAACAAAGTGGACTAGAATCACAACCAAAATCTTCAGGAGAGAAGACTTTGTTCTGTTCAGGGATCTTCTTGGAAGAATCATTTGGGAGATGGTTCTAGGGAATAGAGAGGTCCAGGAAAGCTGGTTGATTATTTTTTTCTCCAAGGGCCACTCCTTTAAGCTCTGGTGTGGCACATCCTGATGAGCAGGAAATTGCACAAAGGCAGCAAGGGGCCTGCTTAAATGAGCAAGGAGCTCCTGACAAAACTCAGACATATAAAGGAAGCATATAAGAGGTGAAAGCAGAGACAGGTGACCTGCAGGGAACATGGTGACCTGTGGGGAACATGGAGGCACTGTCCTCCAAGCGCATGAGGGTGCATTTGGGTAGGAAAGACAATGTACATGTGGAGTTGAATCTGTTAAAGGATATGTGAATGGTAACAAGAAGGGCTTTGACAGATAATCAGCAGCAAAAAGAAGACTGAAGAAAATGTGGACCTGCTGGTAAATGGAACAGGGGACCTGGTGATAAGGGATGTGGAAAAGGCTAAGGAGTTCCATGCCTTCTTCACCTTGGCCTTTACTAGTAAGGCTTGCCTTCAGGAATTCCAGATCCCTGAGACCGGTGGGACAGTCTGGTGCAGGGAGGGCTTACTCCCAGTAGTAGAGGAGGATCAGGTTTGGGAGTGCTTACAGAAACTGGTTGTATGCAAGTCTGTGGGACTCGATGTGATTTACCTGTCACTTTGAGGCCACTCACAGTAACTGTGAGTGGGGTCATGGTGACTAGGGGGAGGTCTTGAGGACTGGAAGACTATCTCTGAAAAGGACAAGAAGGAACATCTAGGGAAACACAGGCCAGTTGGCTTTCCTCAGTCCCTGGGAAGGTGACAGAGAAAATAATCCTGAAAACTTATAAAAGAGATGACTAGGAATAGTTAGCGTGGACTTATGAACAGGTTATCATGCCTGACTAACCTGATAGCCGAATGACTGGCTTGGTGGATGAGAACAATGGATATTTTTTGCCTTAACTCTAGTGAGGCTTTTGAAACTCTGTAACATGCTCAATGATAACTTGATGAAGTGCAGTCCAGATAAACAGAAGGTGAGGTAGATTGGAAATGGCTGAAATGCCAGGCTGAGAGTTACGATCAGTAGCTTAAAATTGAGCTGGAGGCCAGTCAGTAGTGGCATACCTCAGGGGTTGATACTGATGCCAGCGCTGTTTAACATCTTCATCAGTGACCTGTGTGATAGGGCACACTGTGCCCTCAGCAAGCTTGAGGTGATACAAAACTCGGAGGAGTGGTTGATACACCAAATGGATGCTCTGCTACTCAGAGCAGAGACATTGACAGGCTGGAGAAGTGGGCCAACAGAAAGTGCATGAAGTTCAACAAAGGGAAATGCAAAGCCCTACCCCTAGGGAGGGGTGCTGGGGGTGCAGAAGAGATGCTGGGGATCTTGTGGATCACAAACTGGTCATGAGCCAGTAATGCACCCTTGCCACAAAGAAGGCCAACAATATCTTGGACTGAATTTCAGGAAGAGCATTGTCAGTGTCTGGAGGGAGGTGATACTTCTCCTCTCCTCGGCACTGGTGAGACTGCATCTGTAGTACTGTTTCCAGTTCTGGGCTCCACAGTACAAGAGAAGCATGGACAGACTGGAGCAAATCCAGCAAAGAGGTGCTAAAATGAAGAGGTTGGTATCTGATATACTAGCAGAGGGTGAGAGAGCTGAGGTTGCTTAGCCTAGAGGAGAGAAGGCTGTTGGGGAGATCTTATCAATGTGTAAAAATACCTGGTGACAGGGAGCAAAAATGAGAGAGGCAGACTTGTCTGTGGTGTCCATTGATGGGACCAAGAGGCAATGAACACAAATTGAAACACAGGAAATGCCACTGAAACATAAGAATAAACTTTTTTTTTTTTACTCTAGGAGAGGTTGAATATTGGAGCGGGTTACCCGGAGAGGCTGTGGAGTCTGTGACCCTGGGGATACTCAACACCTGACTGGAAACAGCTCTAAGCAACCTGCTGTAGTTTGCTCTGAGCAGGAGGGTCTAGACTAGAGGATCTTCAGGGACCTCTTCTAATCTCAGCTACTTCAGATCCAATTCAGCTGTTGTATCACTTATGAGCTGGTATGGAGTCCCAATGCAGATACTACCTAAGTTTTTATTTTTCCAGTGTAAGCACCTGCCTACGTAGATAAAAAGTAGATTCTTTGTTTAAAGTTGAGGTCCATTATGAGAAAGGAAAGTGATTAAACAGCAGTAAATACAGACTGTTAGTAGAGTTTTGACTTTTCTTGAAATAACTGCTATAGAAACCTTGCTGTGGTTTGTGCATCCAGAGGTAAAAAGGGCAAAATCTGGCCATTTGAAGCAAGTAAGAATTGAGGGACTACATAGAAAGGTTACTGGTGCCTTTTGACTGAAGTGCTGGGAGAATACCTTCACAAGTTAAACTGCCTCTTAGAGGTGGTAGAAAGTTGCTTAGAACTAGAGTCTCTTGTGTCAGAAATCTCCCTGTATCTTAAAACTGCTGCTTGGAGCTCTGTGTTATTATTACAAATGATATACCTTGGAAGACTGGGGCAAAACAAACTACTACAGGTTCCTGTTCTTCTCCCATCCTGACCTCTTATCTGATTAATGTCTGCTGAGAGCTTGAGCAATGTTACTCTTTTTTCAATTTTCTTTTGAATTGCTTCACAAAATGCCATTCACACAAAACTTTAATTTTCTTTGTGAAAGAATGTATATCTATTTCATATTCATCTTTGTTTACAGTAGACTCTGATTACATGGAATAACACTAACCCTTATTTATACTCCGGTCTCTTGTCTTAATCACTTGTAGCTTTCCAGTAGGTGATAAATGTATATGTCTGACTATATACTGTCATAGAGTTCCTGCTTGGCATTATGATACTTGACCCAATCTGGAGGATCTGAGTTACGGCTTTGTTTCCACCTTATCCAAAATACTTATGAGTAGATCCAGACGAGCTAGATGCTTTTGTGTTCTGGTGTGGGAAAGTAACGGAAGATGGGTGAGGAGGATTGTAAACATGCTCAAGTGACTTGCAGCTGAGGTGTAGAAAAATGCATACATCATATTGATCATTGTTTAGTCTTGTGTGCTTGACAAGTAGAACATCTGTGTTTGGATAACATAGGCCTGTGGTAGACTCAGAGGCACCCTATAGAACATGCTTGAGATTCCTGCCCCGCTGTTGGAAAGATCAAAGCACAGTGGTAAACCATGTCAGCTTGAATCCCTGATACACAGGCGAGAACAGCAGGTTCAGTAATACTCTCTATCAAGGACTGAGCTCTGAGGTGCCTGCGTTCCTACTTGCATGCCCCTACCTGGGTGCTGGTTCAGAGATGCCCTTGTTCATGAGGTATCGAGATTAAATTTACTCTTTGCATTTCATCTGTGGTTTTGTGGTTGTTCCTGCATCCTGCCTATGTTGACTCACACATCCGGGTTCACTGTCTGAAGAACCTGGAGGTTCAGAGAACATCCTAGTCCCACAAGTCTGCGGTAAATGTGGATATGGAGAGTGCTAACTCTGTAGCTTACAAAGATGGTGACAAGTTTTATGGGGGAAGTGAAAACTGCACAGGTCGATGTACCGCCTGTCTCAGTAAACCTAGACTGTCAGTTGCCCCCTCTCTCTTGAGGGAAATTATTTACTTCCAGTAGACCATGGAGGAAAAAGAGGTAGAGATTGTAGCTCAGTCCCTGTTGGAGCAGAGCTGTGGACAGCCATGTGTGATACGTAGAGGTAATGTTGCCAAGCAACTAACTTTGCAGCTGTGATTTGGTAAAAGAGCAGTTCAGTTTCTCAAAGCTATGCCTGGCTGTGATTTTGTGTAAGAAAATTAATATATTGATGGGAGTAGGGAACTGTCCTTCTTGCACGGATGAGGAAAGCAATATGATATTCCACGTCTGGCTATCGATTGCCATACCCGTTTTGTGTACTGCCTCCTTTTTAAGGAGGAGGGAACAAGAGTCTGTAATGCAATTTTACTGAAGTGCTTGAATGAAAATGGATAAAGCTTAATAGTACAGGACTTTATTAGTAGGATTAAAGGCAGTAGTAGTCCTATAGAAATTTCTGCAAAAGAAGATAGATGTGATTCATAGTATGTAACCTACTATTTTTGAATGCAACTGAACTTGCAGGTGGATTCAAAACATGTCAGTGAGTGGCAGCTGGGACTGAGTGATCATTTTAAATAATCTTCTTGCAATGTGTGCTCAAGTCATTTCGGTTTAAATTTGCCATTCAGAACAATTTCAAGAAACAACCAGTGATCAATAAGCAACAATGCTTTTAAGTATAGGGACTGATTTTCCCATTAGGGTATGTACCTAGGGGATATTTGTTTAGTTGCCTGTTATCTGCAGATAATGGCAAAAACATCCCTTTCTTCAAACATGGAAAATGTCACACTTTGTTCACCCTTTGCAGCTTCAGCAGAAATGTGCTCATGCATTTGAGCTCCCCTCCTAAGCAGTCGTTAAACAGAAGAGACACACCAATAACACATTAAGTATACGCTTTTTGATCTTTGTTCTCATTGCCAAGTGATACTTAGGTGGGTTATTCTCAACTTTAAATGTACTGAACTGCTGTATTGGGTCTGGCTGTGATGGAGTTAATGTCCCCATAGCAGCCCTCATAGTGCTGTGCTTTGTGTCTGTAGCTAGAAGGGTGTTGATAACACACCAGTGTTTTGGCTGTTGCTGAGTATTGCTCTCACAGCATCAAGGCTGCCTCTCCAACCTCCCCACAAAGGCCACTAGGCTGGGGATGGGCAAGAGGCTGGGAGGGGACATAGCCAGGACAGCTGACCCAAACTGACCAAAGTGATATTCTATACCATATAATACGCACAGCAATAAAAGCTAAGAGAAAGGGGGATGAGGGAGCATTTGTTGCCAAGATGTGTGTTTTCCGCTGTAACCGCTATGCGTATTGAGGCCCTGCTTCCCAGGATGTGGCTAGGCATTGCCTGCTGATACGAAGTAGAGAGAATACATCTTTGTTTTCTTTTGCTTTGGCGCATGGCCTTTGCTTTTCTTTATTAAACTGCTTTTATCTTGACCCATGAGTCTTTTCATCTTATCATCTCCCCCTTGGTGGGCATGTGGTGGCTGGCCAAGGTTAACCCACCACAACTGCTGAGGGTTTCTTGTGTGTTCAAAGTAAAAAGTAATTGTTATTCCCCTTAATAAAGATTGTGAAGCCTTGGTTCACTTTTCTGAGCATTATGCAGCCCATAGCAAACAGCCTCTGAAAGAAGTGATGCTAAATGCCCCTTCCCACTTGTCTTGTTCACTGCAATTTCTATGGCGTTTGGGTGTTTGTGGAGTTCCTGTTTAAAAAGGCTACTCTAAAAATATGTTTATACAGCAAAAAGATTCTATCGAGTGTTTGGTCTTAAAAGAGACTTTAAAAAATAAAACAGATACAAGATCACATACTGGAGGATCCTGCAGACTTTTGGGAGTACGTTTTGAGAATTGATACTTCTCAAACAATGTTAATTCCACTCTGAAAACTTAAAATTCTGTATTCCAGACTAAATGCAGCTGAGTACTTTGGTATTGTATTCAGTTTCTCTTCCTAGCTTCTGAAGAAAATGATACTTTGAGGAAAAATATTGTACAGCCACAACTTCTTTTCGTATGACCACAGAAGGTAGCAATCATTTTGGAGAAGTAACTTTCAAAAAAAAAAGAGAGTAGCGGGTTTTTTTTGTGTAACACAAATCTAGTTAAAACAACTGTGAAGAACACTACTTAAAAGTAAATTTGTTTCTTCCTTTCCCAGTCAAATGTAGCTGATATAATGATACATGATGTCTGAGTGTTGATGATTGTCTGTCATGCTGGAGTGCTTAATTTGAATTAGATTTAATTTAGTGTCATCTCAGAGGACACCACCATAGTTTTAGGAAGCAAGAAGATGCCTTTAGAAAAATTCAAAGCACATTTCAGCCTTGTGTGGCATGGTGCATTCTGATTGGATATAAAGAAATTTGCTGTTTGTTTTTTTTTTTAACCATGTAGTGGTCAAATACTGGACCATGTTATGCTCAGAATGGTGGTGGAACATACCTTAAGGTGTTAAAGACAACTGAACAAATCCCTGAGCAGCCCGGTCGAATTAAATCTGTTTGGAGCATCAAGTTAGCCTAAATGACCTCGGGATGTCCATTCACACCTAAATTCATTTATAGTTTTTATTCACTGTCTAAGGAAATACAGTAGCTTTATCTTTTAAAGAGCAGGCATTAAACATCTCACAGAGCACACATACCCTGTGTTTTGTGGATTGGCCCGAACCCAGCTATGAGGATGAGTGTTGAAGCACTCCCAAGGTCTGAGCTGTTTGCTGAGGCTTTGGGGAGTATGGTATTGGGGTGTAACTAGGCTGGCGTGCAAGTCCTGGGGATGTGTGGGAAGGATTTGTGTCCATGCCACTGGAGTTTAAAGTGGGGGAAAGGCTGTCTGTCCTCTTCAGCCTGTTCTTTCCCATCATCTTTCATTAAACTAATACCCTGAGGTCCACAGCAAGTGCTGCTCTGAAGGTTAATAATATTGTTACGGTAAAACTCGGGGATCATCTGAGAATGGAGCTGCATTTACATGTTAGGGTGTTCCTGTGCCTGAGAACTGCAATGTGTTAGTATGTGGGGGTGGGCAGATAGATTTTGCCCTTCTTACCTACAGTGAGCCTATTTAGTCGGGTTTATTTAACCCACAGAGGAAGTGAGGGAAGACAGTATGTAGAAGAGGAAAGTAGGTGAGTAAGTCTCTGCAGTGAACAAGGATGTTGTGGGTTAATCCCAGTAAGCAACTAAGCACCACACAGCTGCTTGTTTTGTCCTCCCCAACACCGGCGTGGGGAAGAGAATCAGAAGGATAAGAGTGAGAAAGTTCACGGGTTGAGATAAAGACAACTTAATAGGTAAAGCAAAAGCTGTGCACACAAGCAAAGCAAAACAAGGAATTCATTCACTGCTTCCCATCGGCAGGCAGGTGTTCAGCCATCCCCAGGAGAGCAGGGCTCCATCACGTGTAACAGTTACTTGGGAAGACAAATGCCGTAACTCCAAATGCCCCCCTCTTCCTTCCTTCCTTCAGCTTTTATTGCTGAGCACAACACCACATGGTGTGGGATGTCCCTTTGGTCAGTTGGGGTCAGCTGTCCCAGTTGTGTCCCCTCCCAGCCTCTTGCCCATCTCCAACCTACTTGCTGGTGGGGTGGTGTGAGAAGCAGAAAAGGCCTTGATGCTGTGCAAGCACTGCTCAGCAATACCTAAAACATTGGTGTGTTGTCAACACTGTTTTGGTCACAGATGGAAAACACAGTGCCATATGGGCTGCTATGAAGAAAATAAACTCTATGCCAGCATAAACCAGTACAGCAGAGAAGACTGGTACAGGAAACTATCTGGCCAGTCTTTATTGATGGTTTCAGTGTATTTCTACGGTCCAGAGCTTGAAATCTGGCACTCTGCTTTTTCTCTAAAGACTTGGATCTCTGATTTCTCTTTACATCTTTTTCAAACCTAAGTTCACGTAGAAGTCATGGAGATGCGTTTACCTGCTCTGTAATACAGAATGTATAAGGGAGAGCATCTCAGGAGTCACCGAGGGCTGCACAGAGCTTGTATAGTTTTGGGGAGTGTTTACTTAAGCAGTTTCTTCTACCATTTAACTGAAAATGGTAAAGGGAAGCTGATGCTAAATGCATAGTCTGGTAGATAAAGGTAAGCTTTCATTCTTATTTATGGCAAACAGGCTATATTATAAACCCATCTTGAGAACAATCTTATTTCTGAGGTTTTTGTCATGGTTAAAGGAAGAAATTCAATTGCTGGCTGAAGATATTTTTGCAGCAGATGCTTCCATCGCCTTCATCCTGTGCCTGGCTATACAGGGGCTCTTTCTTGCTACAACCCAACAGGGTAGCATAGATTTACTTTTTTTTTTTCTTATCAGTGATGCTTTTACTTAATGCTTAGCTATCAGCTTCTGAAAACATTTTGTTAGAGCTCACTGTTCTCCAATTTTCCTTTTATTTCTGCCTATAAAAGGAATATAAATTGTACACTTAAAACAGTAAGCCTTTTAGCAGTTCCTTGCTGACAAGGGAAAAATTGCAGTCAAGACTAGCTCCAGAAGCTTCCTACTAATACTGTAATATGCAACGTAACCTTGTCTTTTTTAGAAAGTACCAAATGCTGCTAACAGGAGATGACAGCTTGTGCACCTTATTCTTGCAACTTGAACTCTGACAAAAGCAATCTTTCTCTTTTACGAGTGAACAGGCAAGGTAAAATTAGAGCACTACTCCTTAGCCAAATTGAAATTTGACTGCTGAAGTTGTTAGCTTATTGAATGTGCCAGGATTAGTACCTCTGACATTTCTGACTATTAGGGCAATGACTTTACTTTCCAAAGGGTGTGCTTGTAGCAGACTAGTATCTCACAAGGCTGGTAGAAGCGCTGTGGCAATGTCCCATATCCTCTCCATATACGTGTGCTCTGGGTAACCAAGTGCGAGCATGGCAGGCATAGTTGCCAGCCAAGGATCAGGATCTGCTTTCTGACAGATCAGTAGCTGCTTATGATTCTGCTTGCTTGGGCAGTGTTAGGATGGTTGGTGAAATCTGTGGTGTGACATACTTCCAAGTCAGGAATACGAACTTTAGAAAAATATTTTAAAGGAAGTTTCAGTACAAAAGACTGAGTTAAACTGATATTTGCACTAAAAATAGGTGTTTTAATGAGGAAGGTGTTCTATTTAGATCTTGTCATCTTAGAAATAAAATGAATAGGAGGCCTTGTTGATGTTTTGGGCAACAAATCCTCAAAAGCCAGTCTTGATCTCCTCTGTCTCTTAATATTACTTTATGTGAAGAGTGTTCAACTATGTATGTATATATAACTTCACAGTGAACTCAAAATACTGTATTTTATTGGTTTAACAACTTAGTACTTGCATCATATCATTTTGGAAAAATGTACTTATCTTCTCACAGTCTTTTTCAGTCAAAACTCAGATTTTTAGTAACTGATTGTTTGCTCATAAGGCCAAAAAAATTTAATTCTTTCACTTTGTCACCTTACAAGATTTCTTGTCTAATAGCCATTTGGCACAAGCAGAAGGCTGTTCATCTCAAGAATAAACTGGCATTACCTGTATATTTCCAATAGCTGTAACTAACCAGTGCTCTGATTTGCAAGCTGCATTTTTTTCATATTCCTGACCTAGTTTCCTGAATCAGATTTTGATGTTTGAAATGTTGTATGACTTGAATATATTGCAGAATTAAAGTAGTTATCAAGCCAGCTGCTTAATTTTGTGTCTTAAACACAGAACTTAACATTCATGTCACTTCGTTCTAGTTAAGGTTTTATACAGCGCTTGAAATAGAGTAACTGTCTTAATTTCTTTGAGGCATTCTCAACAATTGTCGATGCTATTGAAGTGAATGGATCAGTGGCTTGAAGGCATAATTGAAACTGGTTGAAACGTATTTTTCTCTGACTTTTAGAGGTGGGGCAGGCTGTGCAGGGGAAGAGTTTCATTCAGAGTACTTCTACACAGGCCCCTTGGAGTTACAAATAGGAATAAGCTTAATAGATTTGTTGTTGACTTTCATGAAAAATGGTTATCCACACAGAAAAGACAAACTTGGAGGAATTCTGTCCCTGAAACTCTATGCTACTTACCAGACCCTGGCTAAAAATAGCCAAGTGATGCTTTTAAGGCTTGTCTTCTCACTATTCTTGCAATAAACCTTGAACCACACAAATTTCAGCTGTTATCAAGCTGGGCTCTGGAACAGTCTGTTTAGTTGCTTGAATTGTCTGCCTTCAGTGACACTTTATGCTGTTGAGTTTGATTTTATTTAAAACTGCTAAAACAGCCTCTCTTGCTTGAACTCCCCCCAGCCTTTTTTGAATATAGCAAATGTTAAGTTCTCAAATTCTGGCCTTGACTACCAAAACACAGGCTTATTAAGTCAGCTATGAGACTTCTAAAGACTATAGATATGTTTACGCTATGGCCTTTCATTGCCTTTGTTATATATAAAACATATTTTGCTGCATACTTAGACTTTGACATCTGAAAAGCATGTAAAGACTGCACTTGCATGGTTTTCCTAGTCTTTGGGTATGAAGGTAAACCAACGAGGCCTCTTCTAGCGTAGCAGAAAAGAAATCAAGCTTAATGAGAGGGAGTAGATGTGACACGAGAACGTACTTCAGGCTATGGGTTCTGCTCAGTAAGAAACTAATTCAGTGGATCAAGTCACAAGTAAATAGTCCCATATCAGTAGCTGTGAAAGACTAAAGGTTCAATGACCTTGAAGAACATTTTATTTGAGAATAAAGATTCCTGTACTGTGGTTCTTTCACAGTCTCCTGTGCTTCAAGATCTTGAAAAGATCTTGCATATTCTTTCTAAGAAAATTTGTTCTTTAATTCACAAATTCTGATATATGTTGCTTCTTGGCTTCTTACTACTGTTTTGAAGATTAAACTGATGCGGTGGACATGATTAACTTTGCAGTTAAGCTTTTTGTATTGTGGGAGTGTGTGTGTTTGTTTCTTGTATTGTTTCCTCTTAAAGTCTGTGAATCAAAAATAGTTGGAGATGGTGGTTGTGATTCTGCCTTTTTGTGGGAGAACTAAGCGGTCCTCCAATGAAATTAGTAAGAGATGGTCTTTGAAGCAGCAGGATTAGACTGAAAATGGATGGTAGTAATTGTATTTTAGTATCACCTTGACTTAATCCCTGTCTCTAGTGTGTTCGAGGAGAGAAACTTGGAGGAGTCACTGTAGTTCTGCCTTGCTCTTCTGTTCTTCCCTGGGTGCCCACTGGAGGAGGGACTGTTTTGTGCTACTTAACTCTTCTTGTATTGAATTACACAAAATACAACTGCTGCTTACTAGTTTTCCTTCTTTTCTCTGTATCTGCTATGTAAGAATGCTTGTTTTCTGTACGTGTTCTTTATCTGTATCTCAGCTTGGAGAAATCACCGATGTTTCTGGAAAATAGTGACTGATGACTTGATAGAAATCTTGAGTAGCAGAACACTTGTGCAGTATGAATTGGATTTGGGGACTAATGCAGAGAGAGTGAGCACTGCATGGGCATGCTTGTACTAATGCAACCACCGAGGTTTTTTGCTAAGTCTTTGTCCAAAAAGTTACAGTATTTTAGGAACTGGCTAGCAACCAGTCAGGATGAGTCAGAAGAGACGTGTAGATTTTCTTGCAGTTAATTCTCTATTCCACAAGATGGAGCCAGTTATTTGGCAAATAAAGTCTGTCAACCAGCAGCAGAATTTGGAGAAAGAGAAGAGAATTAAACTAACTTCAATGTGCTTTATGGTCAAGTGGCAGGCCGGGTGCAGTTGAGTGAAAGGAAGAATTGTAGTCTGTCAGAAGTCTTTGAAGATGTTGGCCCAAGATAAGTTTGCTACAGACTATATTGAGATGCAAAGCAGTTAGTGCTCTGTTACATGTAATACTTGACTTCCTCATAGTATTGCTAATTGGTAACTGCAAGAATGTAAAGCGAAAACTAACTTTGTTTTCATGTGCCTCTGTAATACAAAGCCTTATTTAAACTTAGTCTCGACAAGTTTCTTCATTGTTTCTTCATTGAAAACTTTGTTTGAAACTTAATAGTCTCCTGGCGAGCTGGTTTTATGCACATAGTGTAAAGGGTTTGGAGTAGTTTGCTGGGATGTATAACAGCCAGCTTTCCTTATGTCACTAAATATAAAATTGAAAGGCTGTGTGCTTGCTCTTTTTCCCCAGTTCTGACCTCTATTTGCTCCAAGTTGAGATGTTTAGTAAGAGTGGGCAGCACCTGTTTTGCAGCAAAAGAACTGTTCCAGTATTAACCTGCCATTACAGTAGACTCAACAGATGGTAGTGGAATAAGAGAGGGAAGGAAAATCTGAATTATTGTGGTAAGGGGGGCAACCATCACCATTCTTCTACTTTGTAGTCATGTCTGCAATAATCTTATACTTGCTTCACTGCAGACATCTCCCAACTGTCATATCCCAATGCTTTTGTTTCCTTTTTCTTCTTTTTAATTTGTTCTGGTCTCCACTACTTTTCTTATTTAACTTGTTTGTGTGGGAGGTGCGCTGACTCCTGCCCAGTCTTGTCTGGTAGTATATAATCTTTCTCGCTAACTTCTTTATGCTGAGTAGAGGATGGAGTGTTGACTGAGAGGTTTAAAGCAGTATTTTTGTACAAACTAATCAAAAGGAGAGCTAAAACAGTGTTTCACACTGCATTGATTCCTTTGATTCATATGTAGTTAGTGTATGAGGCTTCCATGGTTTTTGTAATGCAGGTAAAAGCAATTTTCCCCAAGCATTTCTAAGTGGTCAATATCCTGTAAGCCTTGTTTCTTGTGTATGACACAGACATAATGCAAAGTAAAATTTGAGCAGTTTGGAATAAAACTTAAACCTTAGACTTCTAAAAACTAATGTACTTTGTCTTGAGTTTCCTTTTGTAAGGAACAATACCAGCTTCGGCATTACCATTCCTGTCCTTATTCTTGCCCAAAGATCTATATCACCTGTACCCACAAAACATTGGTTTTATCAGCTATAATTACCTAAGTGGGGTGTATCAGGAATTCTGTGAATGTTTATTGCAGCTTCTTCGATCAGCTTTCTAATATAATGGAGTAAAACATATGGTCCTAACTGAATGAGTTATGGGGATGGGGAAGAAAGGGATATATGGGAGTATATACGCACACATTGAGCATGTGCAAGGTACTTACTAGTCCAGTTTAAATAATATGGAGGAGAAATATCTCATAAAAATGATATCCTGAAGAGGCGAGAGTGTGGAGAGGGGGAAATGGGAAAACTTTTGAAATATGCTGGGAGAAAAGCTTTCACCTCACCAGGGAATATGTAAAAGTGATGCCTTTTTCACAGAATTCATACTTTGATGTACTTTTTACAATAAAAGAATGTAATCTGAAGATGGGTAACTTCTTCAGCAATTTAAAAATTGGCTTGAAAACAACTTATGTGAAGACTTGTATCTAAAATTATGTAAATTACTTTCAGTCTCTTTATTGCTTAAGTTTTCAACAGTTTTTGAAATGTTCTTTAGTTTTTTAGTAGCTGTAGATATTTCTGCAAATAGGGAGAATGTTATTCTGTTCAGTAACTATACTGACATGGAAATCTAGTGTAACTGGGAAAAACTCTCTTCAGGTTGTTTCTTAAATTCACAAGTTATCTAGCAATTGTAAAAAATTAGATATACTGGGAATGTTGTGTCTTGTGGCTACATATTTCTTTCAGTCTTAGAGTCTAGGTGGTCTCTAATAAAGAACTCCTTAAATGCTCTAAATATGTCACAATTAATGCTGTTTGTGCACCTAATTGATTTCTATTTTTTATTCAGAACTTGGTATACAATTTCTGAACGCAAACTAATGTAGTAGCGTCTGTGGTGGGTTGACCCTGGCGAGCAGCTGAATACCCACTGTCCCTCTCATGTGCTGTCCTCTCCTGTGGGATGGGGAGAAACAAGGAAGGTGGAAAGACTTGTGGCTTGAGATCATGACAGTTTAATAAGGAAAGCAAAAGCTGTGCACTCAAGTGAAGCAAAAAGAGAATTTCATTCACTACTTCCCATCAGCAGGTGGTTGTCTGGCTATGTCTTGGGAAGCAGGGTTCAGCATGTGCAATGGTTTTTTGGGAAGGCAGAAAGGCAGCTACCATAACCACAAATGTCCCTGCTTCATCCTCCTTCTTTCCCCCAGCTTTTGGTGCTGAGCACAACGTTGTATGGTTTGGGATGTCCCTTTGGTCAGTTGGGGTCAGCTGTGCCTGGCTGTGTCCCCTCCGGGCCTCTTGCCCACCCCCTGCCTACTGGGTGCGTGTGGGATAGAAAGCCTTGACTCTGTAGAAACACTGTCCAGCTGTAGCCAAAGCATTAGTCTTATCAGTAGTGTTTTAGTGACAAATCCACAGCACAGTTCCATAAGGGCTTGCATGAAAAAAGTTAACTCCATCCCAGCCAGGCCCAGGACAGTGTGAAGTGTCGCTTGGTATTCTCCATTTAACATGTAATAGCCAAGACTCCAATTTAATTTGTGTGAAGCCGTATGGCAGCTCAAATCCATCTTTCCATTTAGTTCTTACACGAAGTTTGCACTTGTGCTGTATTTAAATTTAAAATCAAAACTTAATCACTGATTTTTATGAGGGTAACTGAATTACAGTTGCCAGTAAGACTAAATATGCACAATAAACCTTGTGGGTTTTTATTCAGGATTAGTTATTTTGAGGGTTACTTAAATTGTTGATGTCAGACCATCCTAAAGAAGGTTGTCAGGTGTTCACAGGAATGAGCTAATGCATTCAAAATATTGTCTTAATAATTTCTCTGGAAAGTAGCACACACCTTCATAGCTAACTATTTATTCATAACTGAAAAAGGAAATTTAAGTTTAAGCAGTCTACAAATATAGAAAAGAAAGAAAAGTTTAGATTGAAGAAAGAAAATAAATTAGATTCTCATTTTGGAAGCAGCGATCTGTTTTAGGATTGATGAAGTTTTTTCCTTGGTTCATCCAGGCTTAATTTCAGGGATTTCATAGTATAGTAGTATATAGGGTAGTATAAACGTTGGTCATTTTCAGGACAGCACAAGTCCTGTGGCACTTTCCTTAAATTAACTTTAGCAAAAGTTGAAACAGGCTGAAAACGATCCATATCTCAAATGACTGAAGAAATTACTTGAGGTGTATTTTTATATCAGAGTGGTGCATTGATAGTAGTGCAGCAAGCTGCTGAAGTGCAGCCTAGTTCCTCTAGTAAAAAGCTCGTATTCAAAATGGCTTCAAATTGTGTTAAAATTTATGGCAAACTGTATTTAATGTTAATATTGTCTGATTGGAGTTGCACTGTATAATACAGTTCTTGATAGGTAAGGTAGCATTACTACTGACATGTAAAGGTGTTTTAAATAGCATAAAATATCAGTCATCAAGATTCTTAATATCCAGTCTTCTTTTTTCTTAATTGGCTAGCAAAATATATACAGTAGATAAACTAGGTTTCTTTTGTAAATTTTGCTGAAGAAAAACAAACGTATCTGTAAGGAGCCAACCTGAAGAAACCTGTAAATATTTCTATTAAGTGCAAAATATTTCCTATGTACAGAAGTAAGGATCCTGACTTCATACAGAATTGGGATAACTGTAAATTGTTTATTGAATTAGTCCAAATTACTGTTAAACATTTCTTGCACAGGAAGGTGTGCAGGCTAAGCTTTAGTTGTAAGTAAGACTGTTTGGCTAAGTCAAGCACAGCTGGTTTGATGCCCACACAGGAAACGTTATTTTGTAATTTCTTTTGCGTACTACTTAACTAGCTGTAATTGATTTGTATTAATTAAAACATTTTTCATTTGAAGCATTTAATATTGCATATTGTCATTAGTCTCAAATAAATTCAGAGATGACACGTGAATATTTTTGTCTGGCCTCAGGTTTGTCTGTTATTCCACTCTTTAATTTGTTACTTTATTGCTTAAATATATTTGATTTCCCTAAGTTATTTCAGAAATAAGTACAAATCAATGAGATCTCATCTTCTGTGAAAATACGAAACTGTTCTTTTCCAGGAGAAAACCAGCTAATTCACAAGTTGTTTCTTTTTGTTAACAACATTTTAAGTTAAAATATTAAACTACAAAGTTAATGATCTCTCTCTCCGTTTAAGATAAGCCTCAGTCATGTCCATCTCTCATCCTGATCTTGTCTCATTAATGTAGAACTTGCCTATCTGGGATATTATACCTGAAGAACAGGAAACTCATGCCATGTGCAGTTACACAAACTCTGTTGTGGTAAAAAGTTTATAGTGGCTGTGTAAACACTGTATAGGATAAAAATATGGATAGTTTATAGATACTACAGATAAGCATCTCCTGTCCCTGTCGTAACCTGGACAAAACTATCTTCCCTCTTTAGAAGGCACATCCCTGGGTTTTAGTTTGGGGGGGAAAACTGGAGAAGCTGTTGGGCTGCTCTACCTTTTGGTTTCTAAACCATCATAGCTACATTCAGCAATTGCATCAGCTGAGGCACTTCGTTTACAATCAAGTGGCCAAGGAGGTTTTTTTTTTTTATTATGTTTCTTCAGGTGTACTAGTTTAGCTGAAACTTGATTAATATGTTGAGGCAAATGACCTGCAAAACTCTATCCTGGAGCACTAAAACTTATAGTAGTATAAATTGTGAGTGGGATCTTCCTGTAGTATAGATCTACACAGACTGTGAGGACAGGATGAGTATTTTGTGTATGTAGTATTTTATAGGGGAAACAAAAAGGCAGGTCAGCAGGTTGCTAGTTATTGAACTATTTCAGACACGCATTGCAAACAGCTTGGCTGTTCATTCTTACCTGACAAGTGGTAGTTTTAATGTAGAAGTGCCATGTGGGAAATGATGTATTGTAACTGTTAGATCTCTTGGCCCCTGAAATCTAATTTTATGATGGTGGCACTTATTTTGAAAACCACCAGTCATCATAATCATTTTGGTCTTAAAGGTCAAGCAGTGGACATCAAGTGGTCTGACTTTTTGAGATCTTGAACAAGAAAAATTACAAGCGAGGTGGCTACCCAAAATATAGCCTAGTATTTCTACTAGAAAGAGGAAGGTTTCTTGCAACAAATCTGGGGAGCTGTGAATGCGTCTTGGGATTTTCAAATACCAATTCAAAAGAATGGGGTCTAACTGAAAGGATTTCTCCTGCTTCCCTATTTTGGCTATTGCAGAATAGTGCTTGCTCACTATCAGGACTTTTCTTTTTTCTGTTCTGCCCTCCTGCAGATGAGTGGGCTGGGGGTGGGTGCGTGGGCAAGAAAATTGGGAGGAGACACAGCTAGGATAGATGTTGACTCTAATTGACCATTCCATACCATACGATGTTGGGCTCAGCAATAAATGCTTAAGGAAAAGAGGGGGAAGAAGGGTCATTCTTTGTTATGGTGTTGTCTTCCAAAGCCAGTGTTGTGTGTGCCGGAGCCTGGCTTCCCAGGAAGTGGCTGGGCACCTACCTGATGATGGGAAGTAGTGAAGACATCCAACTTTTTTTTTCTTTTTTTTTTTTTTTTGGCCTCTGTGCAGTTTTTGCTTCACTTAATAAAACTGTTGTTATCTCAGTGTACCAGTCTTCTCACCTCCCTCCTGTTTTCTTCCTGTCCTGCAGGAGAGGAGAGCGAGAAAACAGCTCTGTGGGTGTTCGACTCGGGTCAACCCAACACAGTCCTAAGCTAAATATCAGGAGAGGGAGGCATAAAATTCTTTTCTAGGCCCCAGGAAAGTGTTCGTACAATATAGTAATACTGAAGTGCAAACTGTTGCAGTTGCATGAGTGGTCTAGGTGTGCATCTGTCACACAAAAGTGGAAAATACTTGCTCAAAATGTTTTCCAGCTCTTCAGTGCGCCTTCTTGCTTTCGATGGTTAATTTTTTAATCTTTCAACTCCTTAGAGCTCAGAACTTGATGGACTTTAAAGCATTGCCTTTAGCGGTGGTGGTGTACATAAAATGGTATAAGTAAGAGTGTTTAATTTGAGACCATGCAGTAACTTCAAGTCAAGCACCCCAAGTGTCACTGGGGGAGTTCAAGCCAGCCTAATTTAGGTCTGTCTCAACATACCAACACAGCTGAGAAACAATAGGAAGGTTCATAAATCAACCTGATTCTGTGAGAAAATTCATTGGGCTGTGAATGGCAACTCATACCACAGTTTAGGAATCAAGGTTACTGAATGTTTTCAGTCTTCCACCATTCTTAGTCATGGATATTTTTATCAGTTGGTTTTGCAAATCTCTTTATAATAATTTCCTAAGAGCTTGCATGCTACTGTTGTAAAGTCTGTGCTGTATGAGGTATTACAGGATTTGTTGCATTAATATAAGATTGCCCTGCTTTTAATTTCAAGTTAGGTACAGATGCATGTTTTAGGAAGCTTTTTAATTGGAGAAAAAGGGGCAACTTCTGCTGATTTCTGCTGATGCTTGCATTGATGCATAGCCATAAGGATTATTCAAGATGTAAGCAAAATCTTCTTACTAGTAAGCCAACTTTCTGAAGTGTGGGTTGGGTTTTTTGTTCTTTTTTTTTGTTGTTGGCTTTTTTTTTTTTGAAGGGAGGAGACAACACTGTGGATACAACATATGGCTTCTTAGCTTAATCTGGCTAACTCAAATGTGATGTGATGTTATGCAGAAGTAGAAAGCCATAAATAAAGTTGCTAACAATGGATATTGTTAGAAGTACTAGATATCCTAAAGAAACAGCTGTGAGCCTTTATTCAGACTTGTTTATTCCTGTTGTCAGTATAGAATTATGCCAAAGAAATTCTTCACGGTATATGGATTTTTGAAAATAACTGGTGTATGTGCCCATTCCCCTTAGGTCCAAGATGGGCTTCTTGGAACACCGGTGTTTTTATTTGCATCAGATGTGCTGGAATACATCGAAATCTTGGTGTTCATATATCAAGGGTCAAGTCTGTCAACTTGGACCAATGGACACCCGAGCAAATACAGGTAAAATATTTTAAAATATGTTTTCAGTTTGGAGGGAATGCCGGGAATCCTTTTGCAAGGATTTGAGTTTATCATTATGCCCCAACTTAAATGTTTATAACACACTAAGAACTACTTTCATTGTATTTCTACTGTAATGAGTTTAAGTTCTGAAAACTCACTTCAGAAATTGGTTTAGGTATCTTTGAAAAGCTCTGAAAGCTGATGCTTTGTTCTATCTGCAGAAAATGTGTTGTAAGCCTTTTCCTTTCCCCCCCTTTCAGTGGGGGACAGTAAGATAGCGTTCACACATCTGTCTGATTCTTGATTACATTCTTTTGGTGTACAAAGTACTGAGTTTTCTGGGTGTGCCCCAGTCTGAAGCCTCTTTCTGCTGCCAGAGAAATTTTCTTACTCCTGTTCCTCATGGTCTGAAGAGCCATCCTGAGACACGAAAGCCTGTCTTTCACTGGATGACTTAGTTTACACTGTAAACAGTATCTCTGTTGCTAGCTATTGTCCAGCAAACTTTGGCAGGCAGCCCTCCTGTGCCATGGGAGCATCTCCCGAGACATATGGCAGCAGAGAGGTCTCCAAGTTAAAAACCTGTGGTGTCATTTAGGCACACTGATAGTGTTCTGGCTGTTTCTGGATTTAAAGTATTGATGGACGTGAACTAACTGTTTCCTTCCACTTGTCCTTAGTGCATGCAGGAAATGGGAAATACTAAAGCAAGACTACTCTATGAAGCTAATCTACCAGAGAACTTCCGAAGACCTCAAACAGATCAGTATCCTTTTTGATTTAGCTTTCACATTGAAATGGCTTTTAATACAATTTAGATGTTATGACTGTTTCAAGGAACTGCTACGTTTGGCAACTCACCTTATTTATTTCGTTGATAGTGTTGAATAAGAAATGATAGTGCAAGTTGGGAACAGTTCAGAAAAGGTTTAAATTACTTCAGTTATAGCAAATCTACTTTGTAATGAGATTTGGCAAGCCCCATTTATTTTTGCTTTAAGAAGAAGTGACTTCATAAATTCCCTACATGTAGGAAGTTAAAGTGATACTAGAGAGCTCTTGAATATTCTGTCTTTATCTTGAGTAACTGCCAGCTGGAGTTAGAAGCATTTGAACAGGAAATAACGAGCTGAATGGTAAAGTCAAATAAGCCATTTGATCTTACTCAAGTGAAGTATGGATTTCTTCCTGTAGATTAAGTAGTCTTTAACTTTTTGGAGTTAAAGTGTATGTGTTCTATGAAGTCTGTGAGCACAGATGACTAGCATGGGAATATCTAAATAAAGCAAACCTACCTGGCTGTCACCACTTGCATTGGTGTGTGGTTATCACCATGTACCTGGAAGGGGAGAATTGGAAGAAAATTGTCTACTGCCAATAAATAGCTTTCTGCAAAAAATACCTTTTCAAATGTACTGAATCTTTACGATAATGTATAATGGCATTACTTTAGATCTGTATTAGCTCCTGATTTAGTGATGTTACTCCACAGATAGGATTTGCTTCGCCTGATCTCTAACTATAGAGATCTGTCTCTAACTATAATGAGATCCTAAACATCTACTGTTAAGTGAGCTGAATCTTTCTCCAACTCTCTTAGCTTGATAATGATACAGGCTGGGGAGGCTGATAAACAGACTTAGTTGTAACTGGATCTGAATATTCTCCATCTATATCCAAAAGTGATTTTTATTCTTCTGCTTATTAGATACTATGCTTGATATGTTATGTACAGAAAGCAATTTTTTGTGAAGGATTAGACTCCTCATTATAAATTAAATATACATACATGTAAGAAAAAAAATAACTGGAACCAGATAGCACTGTAGTATTCCAGCTGTAATATTCTAGAACTTTATCTCAGCCAGAAGACTAAAATACTTTGACTAAAACTTACTTAAAAGTGAATCTTGAAGATGTATATTTTGTTCTTACTGCAGCTAACTTGAATTCACTGGTACTATTGCAGGAGAAGCAATAATGCTTTACTGTAAACTCTTCTTGTCAGATTAGACCAAAAGTCTCATTTTTAGAGAGGTATGGGGTATGAATGAATGGATGTTTCTCAAAATACACAACTTAACGTCCCAGTGTAATAGCATCCTGAAAAATTAAACCATATGAAATTTAAATACTTACGATTCTCTGTTAGTAATTTTTGAATTAAAACTTTCTAACTGTCTGAAATATCAAGTGTGCATTCTGGGAAACTACTAAAAATAGGGAAATATTTGTGCAAAAGAACTAAAATACCTAACACCAAAGCTTGACCAAACAAAACTTAGAACACTTGACAAAATGAATGTGCCATCTGAAAAGGTTAATTTTGTCAAGTAACTAAGACTTTTTATTTGAAGAAAGAATAGGTTGTTCTAAGGTATTTTATAACAGTCAAGTTTTTAATCTTTTCTGTTCACTTTTAATTAGTTATATACAGTTATCCAGGTACAGCCCAAAAGCATGGAAAAAAAATAAATTCCCTTTCTCTGTCTCCTCCCTCCACTGAGATTATATAATGCAGTAATTCGTACTGCAACTTTCTGAGGGAATCCTGTTTAGTCTTAGCTAAATTTGAAAAGTTGTGGGAGTTGCATATTACACAACTTCCATTCACCTGTAATTTGATAATATATGTTGCTTTTTTGGCAAGATGACAGTCCTTTGCTATGTGTAAGGAATAATGCAATATTAGTACTAAGGTAGTCTTACATTCAAAGTGCTTAAGATGCCCTTTAGAATGTAGAAATATTTTGAAATAGGTAGAAAAGAACTTTTTTTTTTTTACAACTTTTATGAAGCAGTGACACTTGCGTACAATTTGAAAATCAATACAATTGTTGATGATATAATTTGATAACAGAATGAAGGAACTGAGTGATCTGAGCTCAGTGTTAATCTTAAGAGATAGTATATGGAGCTAAGTTATCTTTCTATCAACTGAGGAAAAATTGCTATGGAAGTTTAAGATGCAACGAACCTGAGTTTACACGGTTACGATTTCGATTTTGTATGGATGATCACATTGCAGAACAAATTACTTCAAGTTTATTTGACAGATACCAGAGAATCAGCTTTACTGAAGTTAAAGTATTAACACTCCTTTGGATGAGCTGCTTCATTAAGCTGGGAGAATAATTGAGGAAAACAACTAGTTGTCCTTTTTGTGTTTGAGCTAGTGAGTTGTCAGTTCTGGTATTCTACATCAATATGCTTGCTGCTCTTTCCACCTTTGCTTCCATATCGTTTTATCACTAGTATTCTAGTTTTCTTTCCCTTCCACAGAGATGTGTGTTGTAATAGGAGACTCTCATGGAGGATTTACATATCTCAGAGAACTGTTTATGATCAGCTTTTGATGCATGATACAATTTGTGCAAACAGGTACATACATTTCACCTTTTATCTGAAGAGAAAGCATTTTTTCCTAATTTATGATGGTAAGCTGTACTTTAATTATTTTCTGTATGTGAGTACCTTTGTTCAAGTATTTGCAGTACTATAGCCCTGTAGCTTATAAATATCAAGCAAAAATGTCCTAACTGTGGAATACTGAGTTCGTACTACTATATCTTTCTCATATTGTTTCATTAAGAGATTAAATTGATTAATTCTCTCTAGTAAAAAGGAGCTCTTTTTGGACACTGTAATAGCAATTGTTCTATGTAGAGCAGTTTGTTCTGTTGTTTTAAAACTATGAGAAGGAGCATTAGATTAACGTTGCTATTTATCTGAATGCATATTTTCCTTAAACCAGCTATTTCCAGAGCTGTGGAATTTTTCATCAGGGATAAGTACGAAAAGAAGAAGTATTACGATAAAAATGCAGCTAATGCCTTCAATGTAAGTAAACAGTTTCACCAAGAATTCTCTCGCTTTTCTTTTTTGAAAGCTACATAAAAGAAATGTAGAAAACAGTACATTTACTAAAATGTCTTTCACTGTCAAAAACTTTTTGATACTGAGCTAAATGCTTTCTTTTGTATCTATTGAAAGCTATTCCTAGGTTCCGTAAGTCTATTGTTGTCTATTACATTTATCACAGCAAAGCGTTATGATCCAACAAATAGCTTGCTTCTGACTTTTTACATTGTATTTTTCAGTGATGGGTAGTTCTTCAACAGCATGCTTTGAGTCCTTTTTGAGTGTGTTTTTCCATGTTACAGGCATAGGGTAGGATTACTGTTTCTGGTGACTTAGTCTTTGCCCATTCTCTGTAATACCTTGGTGAGAAATCCTAGCGTGTTTTGGGCTCCTCTTCTGCAGGTCTGATTGCTCTGCTGAATTCTAGGCTGTTGTTTGCAGCAAGGAGCACTGTTAAATCAAACACGGACAGTGTGGCAAACCAGCTGTTTAATCATCTAGCTGTGTGTTCACTACAGTAAGTTAGTGAGCGCTTTTCGGGCAAAACAGTTTTGAGAAGTCAGCCTTTAATGAAGTTCACAGCCTTGCTAAAGTTTTTGGATTATGACTATTTCTGGGGTATACAGTCAAGTTATATATACATATGTACTTATTTCTATAGGCATATGTATGCTTAAACATTCACTCCTCTATACCTACATTATTTAAGTATGGCCTAACACATAACTTACTACTTCATCTGACGAGGCAGTGAACTTTGACAGGGAAACGAGTGCAAGGGTGCACATAATGAGTGTGAGTTTATGCTGCTGTTGCTATCTGAAAAAATTGATCTTTGAATGATAGTTTCATTTTAGAAGGATAAGAAAACCAAACCTGGAAACGAGAGCAGTGTATTTCGTTAAGCATTGTTGAAGTAGGGAGAAAATTGATTCACTTAAGAGGCAAAATACAAATTGTCGTTTGAATTACGCTGTCAGTTACCCTTCTTTACTTTGATTCCAAAGTAGAAAATAGGAAGAATTTTTTAAAATTATGCTTCTTTAAAAAGTTCGAAAGACTCCCAAGATCTTCCTAAACAGGGAACCTATGTGTCTAATGTAATAGTCCACTGCTGCCTTAATATGTTTGAAGGAGTAATTGGATTTTGCTTATCAAATTGCGGACTAATGTGAATAGCTTTACGTGTCATAGCAGTAAGGATAGAATCCAGAAAAGCTATGGAGATAAATGTTACTGCTGAGTAGGGAACACCATTTTATTTCTTCCTACCTGGGCTTTTCTTTCACTAACTAATGTATATGGCATGATGGCTCTGAGATAGGAACAACATCTGATAATGAAATATTTTAGCAATAGACAAGTCACGCACATTTATGTTCACCTGCTTTTCTTCACGGACATCAAAAATCAGGTTTCAGGTAGGCAATCTGAAATCACAGTTACAGCAAAATCATAAAGTACATGATACTAAATTGACTGAACTGGTGTAAAGCCTGTAGTCCCAGTCTGCCGCTTGTGTTGCGTTGTCCTCCTTGGCTCTGGTCCCAGCCTAGCTCCCGTGCGTTTGTCATGATCATCTTGCCAGTGGGCCTGGGACTGGCAGGGAAGAGAAAGAAAAGGTGAAGGTGGGCGTCCATTCTGTGTGTCTGATACGCTGCTTTTCTACTCCTGGATACTGTTGGCAGGGAAGAAGGGAAGTTACCCTACATGCCTAACACATGGAGGGCTGTGGAGAGTTTGAGAAGAATGGTGTGAGGAAGAGAGTTCTGTGGGGATACGCTTTCAGTGCCACTGTGCGGGGGGTGGTGACAGTTTCTAAAGTTTTCTTTATGCAGTCCTAATGACATCTGAAACACCTTCCTTCTTCCCAGGCTGCCAGGAGGTGTGGCTGAGATTCCCTGGGAACCAAGGGGTGGCAGTGGTGGCAGGGGGAGATTCCTGCTTGTAGTCTGTAGCCCTCTGCGAAGTGCTTTGGTAGCATCAAAGCACTTGCTAGCCACGATGCTTTCGTGAGTAATAATAGTCTTGTGAACTGTTCAGGTGAGGTGTCTGTGCTACGTCATGGCAAGTTCTTTTCTTCTGGAAAGTTTCTTTATCCTGCTTGCTTTTGCAGAGAGCACCCTGTGTCCTATTTTTAATCAGAATCAGCATTGTTGGGGTGGTGTGAGCTTTTAGCACACTCACTTTTTGCTATCACCTTTCAAATAGCAATGCCTTCTGCTTGGATTAGGACCAATTTAAGTTGGAGATGCATACGCACATTGTCATTTGGTAAAAAGAGTCCCTTCTGGGCATGAGGAGGTAATATAGAAGTGCAGGAACAGGATTGCTGTGCCCTAAGGGTCACTTTCCTTAACCAGGTAATTTCACTGAGATTGTACTTGAAAATTTAAGGAGCTATCCTGGATTTGGTATGCTGTTACAGGTTGCTTGTGGCAAAAGCTTCCTGTTGTATAAAAGTTGTTTTGAATAGATTCTCTTAAACGTGCGGTATGATATTTCTCTTAGCTTAATTTTGACAAGATCTCATAAGCTTTTGAAGTTTGTCTGACAGTACAATATCTGTGTTAATGTATTCTGTCTGTTGGAGCCCAGGAGCATATATATCTCTGTGTCAGGGTTCAGTGATGCTCAGGATTCATGTATCTTTTCTTTTGTAACAAAATTTTTATTTATAATTGTAGATTATATGACATGTTTTGTTTTCTGACAAGACTGTTGTATTACTAAATTTGGGTGTTAGAAATGCACACTGTAATAACAAAATTAGCTATTGCAGAGACCTGTACTGCTGTCAAACGTGCAGACTAAAAATAGACAAATATGAAGAATTAAACTATTTATTTCATGGTTCACTGAAAAGCAATGCAGGATAAAGCTATAGGCAAAAGAAGCATCTGCAGTTTTATTGGCTAGATACATTTTAAATAGAATAATGCATTTAAGTAGAAATCAAATATACATTAGAAAATCTAATGCTAACTGAAAGCAGCCTGACTTTAAAAAAAATATTTAAAATCTATTAAAATGTGTAGATCTCAGAGTTTTCTGATGCATCATGATTGGGAAAATGTGAAATGCTGGTTCTGTCTCACTGCTCAGGACTAAATGAGTGGTTATAAGCAGGTTATCAGTAAATAGTTACTTGATCTGGCCAGGTGCCTTCCTATTTTGCTTTGGTATGATGTAATTTTGAAACATTCAGGACTTCATGGTTTTTTATGCCTGCTTAAACTTAAAAAGAGGAATAATACAAGTAAAAACAGTTGAAGCTGACAAGATGTTACTTGGGAATGTATATATTTGTTCTGTGAATAACACACGTGATTTGGTGTTGTTAAGGCCAGGAACTTTTTTTTGCTCTTTGAATAATCAATTTAGGAGCAGCAGTAGCTGTTAGCAAGTCAACTTACTTTAAATATCCTCAGCATAATACTGTCCTCATAGAATTAATTTTCTGTCAAACCATCTTATCAGTTTTTAGGCATACGTAAACTGTGCATGATGCAAAGTATAGCATAGAATCCAATAAAACAAACTTTGCATAGTAGCAAAACAGGTAGGGCATGTTTATAAACGCGGTGCATCTAAGGTATGGTAACATGAGCAATTTACTGTGCAATATGTTGTGCTGTTTGACTTCCTTTATCCCTGAAAGCTTCTACAACGTAACTGAGAGCTTGCATAGCTTCTGTAATTAGATGCAGACAATTACTATAGGTCAGGTGATGTGAGGTGACTTTTGCATGTTAAAACTCTCCATCAGGTGGGTGCTGACATGAAACTGTTCAGGAATATCATTCCACTTCAGACCTCCACCTGATTATCACTTTCAAGCATAGGCAAATCCTTTTGTATTTATCATAAAGTTTTTTTGTGTACACAACAATTCTAGAACTGAAGGGTAGAGCATCCAAAGCAGTTTCTCATCTAAAGTCTTAGTCCTGAAGACTACTGCTTATTAAATCTTTTGTTGCTTATTGAATCTTTGGGCTCTCATTAAACTCTTTATGCTTCTTTAGTTTACTGTCTCCTGGAGCACTCTTAGAAGAGCACAGGTTACAATTATACAAACACCTTTCCGCAGGAACTTGAATTTGTGTGCTTAAGTAAATGACTTGAATGCATTTTTCAGACTTCTTGCAGTAAATATGAGTGGAGCAAATATGAGCCTTGTTGGAGACACAAGGCATATTCCAAGAGAATTAAATATAAAGCTATCGTGATTTTTTTTTTTTAGGAGAACAAAGTATTTTAGAGAGACTCCTTATTACAGTAGAGAAGACTTGCGTAGTTCTAAATCTGGGTATACAAAAGGAACTCCCAAGCAGAGAAGCAGCGTACAGGCTCGGCAGCTGTCTGCCTTAACTGACTCCCTTTTTAGTAATTTTCTTTCCCCCTTGTCTTTTTTCCCTGTTGAGGCTTTTCTCCTGCGTTCCTTTAGACGGATCTTAGCACAATTGCAGTTACTCTTTTGTTTCTGTATTTTTTTTTGCCATTATTTTGTTTTTCTCTGGGATATATCAGTAGTTTTCTGGATAACTTGGTATTCTCTTAATTCCTCGTACCACTTTTTACTACTTCCGAGAAAACCATATATGAAGGTGGTCATGCTGAGGCAGAAAAGAGAAACTTAGGTTGGTAATACTTCTAACTGCAGCCTGTGCATTTATGTGAGAGAATTTTATTTTATTTTATTTTTTTTACTTAATTTCCTGTGGTGGTATTTTCTTGTAGGCTATGGCAGGTCTAGCTGTTTTTTGGCATTTGGGCACGGTTCTTTTCTTAGTTCTCATGAAATTTGTTACCTGTACTGGGGAAATAGCGTTTACAGTGGATTTTCTAACATTACCAGCAGATGTAAGAGATATTTAAGGAATTGAAAATGGAATGTTTGCAGTTCGTGAATAGAAATTCTGTTACAGGCTGAAAAAAGACATCATGGTGTATAACTTCTGATTCTTTTGGAACATTTGAATGAAACTAAAAATGGATGATAACACAGCATGGTTTGAATACAGGGTGAGGAGTGTTCTCAGAAGTCTATTCAGCATATCACAACAGATGCTCACAGGCAGACTGCTTTTCCCAGTGAAAAGAGAGCAGATTTCAAGTGTTAACTCACACTTATTTTGACAAGTTCACTTTTTGGCCATGTTGCTTTCCCTTGATTAGATTATCTAACCGATCCTAAGACAAAAAGTAGTTGCATCCAGAACTGAAAATGGAAGGTTGCTGGAGAGATCACTTTCTAGTTTGGAAGAAGTTGTTCAGAGACTAGGCTTACCCGTATTAGTGACTGTAATAAAAAAACCTGAAGAGTGAGACTGTATTGCTTTCCCTCCATACCTACATTTTATGAAATAGATAGGCATCATCTGCTCAACTAATGTAAAGGCAGTTGCTAGTTGTATAGGAATATGGGTGTGTAACAGCTTATCAGTCTGGTAGCTCTTCCTGTCAGAATTAGTAATAAGTTTTAAAGAACAGAAATTCTGTTGTTTAAGAGAGAAAATCTGCATATTTCATCTTTCTCATCATTGTTAAAGAATTTAGCTGATCCCAAGGCTGCTTCCATACATAATATTCCTTTCTAATTTCTGCCCATCCTTTAATAGGTTTATCACCAGTACCTGGAATGAGTTATGAGGTGACAATAGTGGGTAGGATTTGCTTTTGTTGAAAGCAAGGTATTATGAAAGGTCAGAGCCCTTGGCTCGGTACAGGTCTCAACAGAGCTGATAAAAACGCATTGACTGGATTTCTGTGCTTGTATGAGAGATGCTGCTTGATTTTTGGTTACAAATAGAATAATTCAACATTGTGACTATACCTGACAGGTTGGAGCACGCAAAGGGTGACTTGGCTTATCTTTCACCATCTTTGTTCACTCTGGAAATAAGGCAGAAGTATGACAAGGACTGGCGCTCTGCATCTCCAAATACTTTGGGATGTTTGTTTTTATGAAAGTAATTTCTGAACAGAGTATTCATCTTGACTGATGACCCTTGTATCGAGTCCCAAATACTTGTAATCAAAGCTATGCAACTTGTAAGCTGGAGGGACAGCTGTTAATGAGGCTCATGATCTTACATGTAGTGACCAAGCGAAATAGCAAACGTTGCTTGTTTGAGATTTTTGGGAATTAGTAAGAATCTCCCAAAATTACTGATTAGAGGAAGTAAGCTTTGAAGTAGATGATTACATAGTTCACCAGAAAGCCAAGAGGAAATGTGTAATTTTTAGAACTGAGGTTCCAGAAAGAATAAAATCTTGCTAAAATACACTATTGAGTAACAGCTGCTGGTGTGATTCTTTGAGACGCAGGACTGCACTAATGAAAAGGGGTTTCTGGTACCCAATCCAAATAATTTAATTTGTCTGTATCTACATGCTGTTAAATTAAAAGTGTATTAAAGTTGCACAGAGGTTGAGGAAATCAACTTTGAAGCAATCATAATTTCCAAATTTTTCAAAAACCTGCCATGTCCTCTTTGATATAAAATAAAAACTGTAAGAAGACAATCTGTCTTAAACTTTTGTTTATTTTTATATCTACTACAATGACTCTTATGCTGTACAAGTAAGGAGGGGAAGCAGTAAGGTCACTGTTGGATGTGGATAAAGATTAGCTATGTAGGTATTATCACAAACAATCTCTGCAACTTTTAATAAAAATAAGTACATAGGAGAAGAAAGAGCACAACTTCTCAGGATGCATATGGAAATTGACTTATTCAGTGTAGATGGTGCATCAGCTTAAGCGGATTCATGACACTTTCAGTCTCAAAAATTGTGAAGTGCTACAGTCTATTCCACTACATGGAGCGTGAATATATTATCACGTCCTGACAATGTTTAGAGAATAGTAAACAAAGTTTCTATATTTAAGAAAGGGTGTGAATTATGTATGGAGCAAAAGTTTCATATAACTCTTAAGTTCACTGAAGGAAAAGAATAATGGATCTGCATTTTCCATGCTTTCCTAAGACATTGTGTATAATTTAAGAAATACGAACTTAGGCAACTGGATAAAATGTGATGTGAATTTAGAGATTGTGGTGGCACATTTTCCAGAAAGTTATCTTAAAGGAGATTAAATCCATAATACATTTACTGCACTAAAATATGTCACATGGGCACCTTAAGATGGATAAATTGGGGTATGATAGGATACATGAACACTAAGTTCATAGTGGCTAGCATTGAGAAGCATTCAGTCATTGGCTTGGAGAGAGGTTACTAGTTCTCTCTCCCAATACTGCAAGAATTGTAGTGGGTTTCTTAGTGGTCTCTGAAGAATTTGTGAATCAAGTGATATGAAGTATTTTTGAAATATGCTAATGAAGATAGGCATCAATAGGAAGCACTGAAATACCATACAAGAATTATGACTGGAGGGCAGGGATAGTGCAAGTGGGATAAATTACATTGCAAAATTATGCTGTTAGAATGGGTTGAATTATAGAATCCAGAATAGCTCAGACTGGAAGGGACTCTTGGAGATCATCCAATTCCCCCTGCTCAAAGTGGGGTCATCTAGAACAGGTTGCCTGGACCTGTGTCCAGTTGGGTTTTGAATATCTCCAGGGCTGGAGACTCCACAACCTCTCTGGGTAACCTGTTCCAGTATTCAGCCACCCCCACAGTAAAGACAGGGGGAAAAAGTTTATTTTCATGTTTCAATGGAATTTCCTGTGTTTCAGTTTACGTTCAGTGCCTCTTGGCCCTGTTTCTGGATACCACAGGCAACAGTCTGCCTCAGTCTTTGCTCCCTGCCACCAGGTATTTATACATGTTAATAGACTTTTCCCCTCTTTTCCTGCCCATTAGCTTTCTCTCGTCCAGGCTAAACAATCTCAACTCATTAAGCCTCTCCTTATCTGAAAGGTGCTGTAATCCTTTAATCATCTTAGTGTCCCTTTGCTGGACTTGCTCCACTCTGCCCATGTCTCTCTTGTACTTGTGAGCCCAGAACTGGCTACGTTGCTAGCTCTTGTCCAACTTGTCTGCTAAGACCTCCAGGTCCTCTTCTGCAAATCTGCTTTCCAGCCAGTTGAATGGGCTTATTCCTCCCCAGGTGCAGGACTTGGCGCTTCCCTTTGAACTACATGTGGTTCCTGTTGACGCATCCTGTCAACGGTGCTCAGAATGACAGCACACCTATCTAGTGTATCAGCCATTCCTCCTCATTTTGTATCATCTGCAAACTCACTGATGATGTACACTGTCACGTTGTGTGGGGCATAAATGAAAAAGTTAAGTAGCTGGCCCCAGTATCAGCTCCTGAGTGTACCACTAGTGACTACTTTTGAGCTGGACTTTGCCCAGCAACGGTTAAATGAATGAGATAGAGAAGCCAGGGTCTGGATTTTCAGTATGCTGCCTGCGTTTTTAGTAGTTCCCACATGCAGGGTCTTGTTTTCCCCACTTCCATAAGCACTTTCATTTGAGGAGTATTTCACACAGCTGGACCACCCAGCCGCAAGTTACTATGTCCATGTAAACAAAACTTCAGCCAAAGCTGAAATCTGCAGTGACTGTGTTGCCAGTTTAATGTGGATCATGAAAATGTAAATGATCCTATACGCAGCAGGGCAAGACACCTAGGAGAAAAAAAGGGTATTGTTCTGAAGTGTTGGGAAGCTCTCATTAAAGACAGTTTTCCGTGGAACAAATACAGAAAACAGAATCTGTTAGGTTGGACAGGGGAAATGGAGAGCACTCCAGTAAGAAGTTAAAGGCATCTCTGTTCTTTATCCTGTCAGCCTTTAATTAAGCCATGGTGACTCTCCGTAATATCTCAAGAGGTGATTATCTAAAGGAGGAGCTAAATAATCTAAAAAAATATGTGGGCAACAGTACATATAGATAGATAGATAATGCGGATGTTCTTGGTCAGAGTTGGAAAAAATACTTTGCACTCAGGCCTAATACTATTAAATATATCTGTATTTCCCAGAACATTGAGTAATTGCATCTCTGCTTGATGTAAATTTTATGAACATCTATAGCTCTGAATGTGTCCAGAACTACAGCTAGCTTTTGTACAAGCTTCACCGTGTTCCAGTAAGGAGATATAGGCACTCTGAAAGGATGGAGGAGTGGTGAGCATGTTCAGAATATTGACAGAAGAGCAGTACCGGCTTCTTTGAAAAGTCAGCTATCGGTGCGTTTTGTGAAATTTGAGACACAACCTTTTTTATGTGGTGTCCAGGGCTTAGAGCACTGAATGAGGGAGACGTTTTAGTAACTTTAGAAAAAAGCCTTACCAGTTAGCCTGAAGAACTTCTGCAGAAATTCATAGATGAATGTTATTAATAGTATTTTAGTATTTTTATACTCCTTTCAGTATCTTGAGAACAGACCCCTTTAAAACATGGTAAGCAACTGGTTGTGTGTTTGTAGGCATCTAATAGCAGTCTATAATTGCTACTGCTTTAAAATAAAATACTAATTTTAGTGTTGTCAACATTCATTGCATATGTACAGTAATAAAGTCAGAAGTCTGCTGAAATGAGAAAAACATATGTAGTAGCTGAACTTAAAACCTGTAAAATGAATGTAGAGTATCCGCTTCATTTAGGTTACTTCCCTGTATGCTGCGTGCATATAAAATGGCCACTCGAGGGCACCTTTGTATTTGGTTCAGCTGCTAATTTCCTGAATATATTGACGTGGTTTGATAACACACTCATTTTTTTTAATCTCTTGAATCTTCTGAGTGATAGCACTCTAAATTTCATATTTAAATGGAAGATTAATACAGGTTGCTAAAGCTTTATCTTGACCCCTTTTTAATAAAAGGCTAAATAACAACATGCATTACATCAAGCAGGATTTTGGAAAAACTCCAAATAAAAGTTGATGAAAACTTTTAGTGCATTGACCTTAATGACCATAAGTGTGTGTATGACTGTTATCTACCATCAGAAATAAGTTAGTACAAACTGAACTGAAGTAAAATCATCCTTAAGTTTTGTATGTTATGTTCTCTGATAGCTTCATTCAGTGCTTCTTTAAGATTAATTTTTTCACTTGAAATCGTAGTTTGGTGGATAGACCACATCAGAGCCACAGGGCCAAATACTCTTTGTATTCATGTTTTTATGTGAACTGTTAAGATACTGTATATTTGGATAGTGCCACCACTAAGTAATAGCTTAATAAATACTACATAAGTTTTTAATGGACAAAATGGACAGCTAACACACTGCCATGTGTGGGGAACTGGAGTAGTATTGTAAACCTGCAGATCCTTTCTTTTCCAATATTAATTTTTCTGTGAAACAAAGTGTCTATCTCAGAGTGTAGGTGAAAATTAAATCGTAGAGTACTATTGCATTTGTATGTATTTTCTTGCTCAGCACTGAATGTACATGATGCTTTAAAGACAGCATTGAGTTTCATTATACAAAATAGTTATTTTTAATTTATCAGCTTTGTAAAAAGGAGTCCCAAAACACAAACAATGGAAAGGGATTCAAGAATTGCTAAAAATAAAATGGCTACAAGTCTTTTGGTCTGAAACGCTATTGAAATTTTGTGAATATAAGAGTATATAAGTGTGGAAAATTAAGAAGCAGCTCCTTGCCTTCATTCCCTCTTTAAGGCAATTCTGAATTCCCTTCTTAATCGAAAGACCCAACTACTCTTATGTTAAAAACTAAAATGAAATGTTCAGGTGCTAGTTGTCAGTTTGCAGTTTTGTCTGGTACTTAAAAGTGCCAATAATCAAGGACATCTTAGCTGACAGCTTTCCAGAGCGTAGTGCTAATATACGTCTGCTCTACAAACTTCATAATTGGTGTCAGTATTGGCAGCTTCTTCTAGAAACTGATTCTTTAGCTTTTTTCCTCTTTGTTTCCACTGGAATATAGCAATTGGATTAAAACTGGAAAATTATAAAAGTGATAACAGAAGACAATTATTGCTGTGGAACAGTGGTTTTTCTGCAAACCAGATTCCACCCCCCCCCCCCCCCCCCCCCCCCCCCCCCCCCACACACACACACTAAAGAGGGGATGTCTGCTTGTAAACAACAGTATTTTCAGGTACTCAGACCCAAGCATGGAGTAGATCTTCCCTTACTGATGCTTCTGATCAAGCTTATAGAAACAAGTCATTATTAATAAAGGCTGATAAATACCAGATAGAAGACCCATATGTTACTTTGACGTGGGATTGCATAGTGCTGCTTTTCAGTGATCTCAGTCTCCTAAAAAACAGTTTTAAAATTATTAGTACAACCTTGACTGGCAATCCTGAGTGATGATCAGGGATCTGCTATAAATATTTAAAGTGCATTTGTGGCTTTCAACTAATTCAAGGCAGTTTCAGCAGGACTGAGTGCAGCACTTGCTCCGGGAGAGTGGGATGCATTTACCTGTCATGGGTGAGTGGTTTGATCTGGGGGTTAGTCCAACCTCGGCGCTCCCACTGCTGCTCACAGATGTAGAAATAGGTCACTAAGCAGATGCTTTCTCATTTGCCATTTCTTGGCAAGCTAATGAATCTCTTTTGACTACAGATGGGAACAGCTCTGTGAGCTGCTTTATCACTGCAGTAGTTTTAAAAACAAAGATTTACTGGAAATACAAGGCAGCAGCGGACAACTTGTTGTCAACCACTCTTCCTTATCGGTGTTTTATCTGTTCGATAACTGATATCCCCCACAGCTAATGGTACGTCTGCACTGCAAACAGGACATACAAGGTATCAATACTAACTCTGAATGGTCGAACCTCGGTTTTGGCAACCAAGTTCATCAGAATAATGTCAAAGTTGTTTAGGGCTGACTTACGCCAATGATAAAGGTTATTTGTTGAGGTTTTTGCTGTAAAGTGTGCTGCAGTTTGAAAATATGAACATACCACAACCTTTCAAAACAGGAATTTTGGGGGACAGTACAAGGGGGAACAAAACCTGTGAGGTTTTATTGATAACTCAGAATATCTAACAACCTCACTTATTTGCTAAAATATGGGATTACTTTGGGTCAGAAATGAGCATTTTGAAATCCCCCGCAAAAGAAGCACGTGATGACTAAGGTGTTAGGTTTCTCTTTGTGCTTTGAGGGTATTAGCATCCGTAATAATGACCTGGATATTAGTGAAAATTCAGTTTTCTAACTGGAAAAATCCCAAAATAGTAAAAGAATACCCATATGTTGTTGTGTTGTTGTAGTTTTTAGTTTTATTTGGTGCTAGTGTTGGTATATGGATGTGACACAACAGGACACGTGGGCACAGGCAAGGAACAGAGCAGTTGTCACTGCAGGGGCTTGGTTCTGGCTGGGAAGTGCTGCCTCTCGCTCAGGCTCCTCCGCAGCCAGCGTGGGCCGTGCTGGACCGCTCCGAGGGCAGGAGGCAGCTGGGTCAGTGCCTGCTGGGAACCCTAACAGGGCTAACAGCTCCGCTGTCCCTTAAGCATCAGTTTGCCCCAGTGGCAAGTATTTTTCCAGGCTTCTCTGGTACCCTGATCAGCTCTCGATAACTCTGACTGCTTAACCACTCGCCACAATGGACTGCACCAGCCTCTCTTTTAATCCTGTTTTATGTTCAGCTTTATGCAGCCACTCAGTTTGACCTGATCGGATTTTTACATTCAGATTTCCTTATCTGGCACAGCATGGTAGATAACAAGTTTAACAGGATGCAGTAATGATAAAGCCGTTCAGCAACGCAAATGCATGCTATTGGTTTCATTATATAAACTTAAATCAGTTCTTTATACATTGTAATGCGTCTTTGCCTAAAGATTAGCTTCAGTCATATGCCTTTTGTACTCTTGCTTAGTTGAATATTTGCATATGTGAAGTGTGTTTTCAAGTGCTGTTTTTTAGCCTGAAGTGAATGTTGTGCTCCCGTTTGTCTTTAAACATTACACTTGGGCATTTCTCAGTTTGTACATCCTGTTCCATATCCCAGGCTAGATGGCAAATGCTTTTCACTCTGTCTCCTCCTTATAGCTTGCATGACACTTCTCCAAAACTGTAGTACTTTCAGGCCTTCACAGGATTGCCTTATCCTAGGTTAGATAATCCCTTAATTTATAAAGATGGTATGCAGGTTGAGAGGAACGATTATGGGAGGATGGAAATGTGACACAAACATCTATAGTGCTGTTTTCCTCCCAATGTCCAAATAAAATCCTACTTACCTGGTTCTGCGTAGTAGCTGTTGCCTGCTGTTCACCTGTGAGAGCTATTAAGTTTAAATTCTCTTAAAATCTGAAGCGTACAAAAGAATGAAAAAAAAAACCCACAAAACCCAAACAACCAAAATCCCACTTTATCTTTAGAAACTTGAAAGTATGTCTAAGTTGCTCCATTATCACAATTTCACACATTTACATTTAATTGAAAACTTAGTAAGGAACATGGTGTTAGAGCTCATAGTTCAGTATATGTAGTTACCTCATCATTTTTCTGACATCTTTATTTGGTTACAATGTAGTGTAATCGGAATAAACAGGATCCCGATGTTCCTATAGCAACAGAATGCTACAGTTTGAGAAACTGCTTCATTGCAGCAGATGTATCCATAACTCTTCTAATAACCTAAGGGTTTTAAAACAGTAAATTTAAAAATGAGGATTCCATTTCATATTTCTGCAGGTAAAATTTGGCTTAGAAATTAAACCTTATAAATATCTTTCCTGAAGGTCTACACAACCTTCCAGGATAGGCGTAGTGCAAGCTGTTGTTTTTTTTTTTTAAACTAAATAAAAACATGTCATCTAAATTGGTTATTTTGATTCAACTTAATGACCTGCTCTGCAATAGCTTCATTTATTTTTAAATTTTCCTTGGAGATAGAGGTGATACAAGACAGTGTAGAAGTGTCAGCTTTATAGCTCTGAAGATCTTCTACATATTTGGTAAATGTAATTCAGTTGCATTTTTGTAGTAAGGGGAATAGAAAGATAATGTTTCCACTAAAGCGATCCACTATGCATACAGAAATAGGATAGAAAGATGTATGACAATGTATTTTGAGGAATCCTATTTTCTTGAGCAAACTGCATTTGTTGCATGTATAACTTATACCTTTTGGATAATTCTGGAAGTCTAGTGATGCTAATAGTAATTTTACATACTGATTCCTAGAAATAGAAGTATCACCTGTGTGGAAGGTCTGGCATCCTGCTGCTAGGATGCAGCTTTGTATTAACCCTAAGTTCTTTACTCATTTGGAACGTTCTTAGAGAAGAGTTAATCAGAACTTTAATTAACGTATAACTTCCAGAGTTATTTTGCATTCCTCTTAATAAAAATATTCTGTTACAGTGAACAAGAACAAAGGCCGTCTCTTCGCTCCCCATCCTCTGGGACAGTGTGCCTTCATGCTTCAGGACATTAATATTTCAATAGTCACACTGGATAAAATTGAACAATGGATGAAACCTAATTATTTGTCTTAGGCCTGTGATACGATCTTATCCAGGTTCATTTTCTTATTTTCTATTCTAGTGAATTTCATTATAAGTCACTCATTCCTACCTGTCAGGTTTCCTTTAAAAATTGTACTGATAAAAAGAAAAAAAATAATAAAAAAGGAAATACTGACTTCTCTTTTTGTTTCTTCTATGTTTTATTTTTTCCCCTACCCCCAAAATTATTGAAAGAAAGAGTGAAAATCATGTCTCTTCCTGCCTTTACCCCCTCCTTCCCAGCTGTTCTTGCTTATTTTCTTTCTCATTTCTTTCCTCTGTTTTGTGCAGATATCCTCTTCTGATGCTGCTCAGCCTTTGGCATCCTCTCCTTCTCTGCAAGCTGCTGTTGAGAAGAGCAAAGCAGAGGTATATTGTTTTCGGGTGTAACTCTTGTCAGGTTACTGCTTTGCACAAATGTTTACATTTCTATAGAGTAATTTCACTGAGCTAACTAGAGAATTTGAATTGCTTGGTAATATTTCAGGCAATTAAAATACTTTTTTCCTTGCTTCCTGTACTAAATAAATGAAAAGAACTGATACAACAAGGCAAAGCCCATGTCTAATTGTTACCTTTTGTTTTTCCTACGTCAGAATTCCATTTCTGCTCTGGTTTAGTGTCACAAACACCATTTCATTCCCAGCTAGTGGGCATGAGTGACATTGTCCTGTCTCCTCAGGAGTAATTTTTGGTATCCTTTTTTATATGACTTGATTGTTTCAGAATCTAAATTATCAGTACTGTTCCAGCCATCCAGTTCAGTCTCCTTGGAAATAAATACAGAATTAATTCAGTGACACTTCTGTTAACTCATACTGGTTTTAATATCCCTTCTAGTTGGGATATGTGTGTGTGTGCTGACATTACATTTACTTTTTAAAAAGGCCTTTGAAAAACTTAATATACAAAAAACTTAATATACTACAAACAAGTATTAGATGAGGCATTGTTTGTATGAACTTTCAGTAAATGTCACAATTTGGAACAGTAATGAAATAGATTTTTTTAGAATGGGAATGCTTAATGTTAGGCTCTTGGATACTTCACTCCAAATTGAGACTGTATACAGTATATGAAATAACTTATCTAAACATGTCATATTTTTTTCTTCTAAATACCAACAATGTAGACAGATGTTATAGATTATTTTAGTTCAGCTATACTTAAACATTAGTTAATATTGAAATGACAGTGTCATGTACTAGACCACAAGTCTTGCTGAATTTGACATGTTTTTTAAGTTGTGCCAGGAATAGCAGCAGCCACTTAGAATGAAACTTGCCTTTCCTGTCTTACCTGCCTCTCTTGATGCATTCTTGATGTGAACCTCATGATATTCAACAAGGCCAAGTGCAAGGTCTTGCACCTGGGTCAGGGCAATCCCAAGCACAAACACAGGCTGGGCAGAGAATGGATTGAGAGCAGCCCTGAGGAGAAGGACTTGGGGGTGCTGGTTGATGAGAAGCTCAACATGAGGCAGCAATGTGTGCTGGCAACCCAGAGAGCCAACTGCATCCTGGTCTGCATCAAAAGAAGCGTGGCCAGCAGGTCAAGGGAGGTCATTCTGAGCACCCTCAGTAAGTTTGCAGACAACACCAAACTAGGTGGGAGTGTTGATCTGCTTGAGGGTAGGAAGGCTCTACAGAGGGACCTGGACAGGCTGGATCAATGGGCCAAGGCCAGTTCTCTGAGGTTTAATAAGTCCAAGCGCCGGGTCCTGCATTTTGATCACAACAACCTTAAGCAACGCTACAGACTTGGGGAAGAGTGGCTGGAAAGCTGCCCAGCAGAAAAGGACGTGGGGGTGCTGGTGGACGGCCAGCTTAACATGAGCCAGCAGTGTGCCCAGGTGGCCAAGAAGGCCAACAGCATTCTGGCTTGTATCAGGAATAGTGTGGCCAGCAGGAGTAAGGAAGTGATCGTGCCTCTGTACTCGGCACTGGCGAGGCCTCACCTCGAGTGCTGTGTTCAGTTCTGGGCCCCTCTGTACAAGAGGGACATTGAAGTGCTGGAGCGTGTCCAGAGGAGAGCTACCAAGCTGGTGAGGGGTCTGGAGACCAAGCCATGTGAGGAGAGGCTGAGGGAACTGGGCACGTTTAGTTTGGAGAAGAGGAGGCTGAGGGGAGACCTCATTGCCCTCTACAACTACCTGAAAGGAGGTTGTAGAGAGGTGGGTGTTGGCCTCTTCTCCCAGGTGAATAATGACAGGACCAGAGGGAATGGTCTGATGTTGTGGCAGGGGAGGTTGAGATTAGATATTAGGAAGAATTACTTTACTGAAAGAGTGGTGAGGCCCTGGAACAGCCTGCCCAGGGAGGTGGTTGAGTCACCATCCCTAGAGGTATTTGAGGAACGTGTAGATTTGGCACTTCAGGGCATGCTCTAGTGGCAGAGATTGTAGAGGGGTTTTTTGTGTGTGAATGGTTGGACTCAATGATCTCAAAGGTCCTTTCCAACCATGAAGATTCTGTGATTCTACCCCTCTGCTCTGCTCTGGTGAGACCCCACCTGGAGTGCTGTGTCCAGCTCTGGAGATCCCAACATAAGGAGGACACAGACCTGTTGGAACGGGTCCAGAGGAGGGCCACGAAAATGATCAGAGGGCTGTCCTGTGCTATGAAGACAGGCTGAGAGAGTTGGGGTTGCTCAGCCTGGAGAAGAGAAGGCTCCAAGGAGACCTTGTAGCAGCCTTCTAGTACCTAAAGGGGGCCTACGGAAAAGGTGGAGAGGTGCTCTTTTACCAGTGAGTGTAGTGATAGGACAAGGTGTAAAGGCTTTAAACTGAAAGAGTCTGGTTTTAGATTAGTTATTTGGAAGAAATTCTTTACTGTGAGGGTGGTGAGACACTGGAACAGGTTGCCCAGGGAAGTTGTCAATGCCCCATCACTGGAGGTGTTCAAGGCCAGGCTGGATGGGGCTTTGAGCCACCTGGTCTAGTGGGAGGTGTCCCTGCCCACAGCAGGGGGGTTGGAACTACATGATCTTTAAGATCCCTTCCAACACTAACTGTTTTATGATTCTGTGATTCAAATTTGAAAGTTCCTCTGTGTAACTAATATGCCATGTTGTTAGAAATGAAAATTGGGGAAAAAACCACAATAATTTTAGCTTAGAATTTAAGACCAGTATAAAGCCAATTTGATTTTATTATCTTCATAGTGCTTTTTGACTGCTTTTACAAGAAATGGAACAGTTGAGTTGAAGTTGTGGCATGAATACAGCATCTGAGAAATGCTTTTATTTAGTCTGAATTCATTTTTATCTAATGGAGCTGAAGCAGAAAGCTTGCATATTGAAATTGTGAAGTGTGAAGATGAAGGACTTACGGGTTTTCAAGTATACAGTGAAAATGAAGTGAACGAAAATAAAGTTGCTGGTAATCAAGAGAGTTTCTGTAGGCTTTGTGAGGTGTGGAGGCAGAAGCACTGGTGAACTTTTTATTCTAAGTTTTCATGTATTCACTATGAAACTGTCAGGGATTTGTTAAGGGCAATGAGAGGCATTTATTGATATTTTGTCACCTTTAAGGAGTGTTTGCCCTATGAAACCTACTGCAAGTCCTCATTGTTCTCAAAGTTCTGAAGGATAAAATTTTCCATATACGTTTTCCTCTAGAAGTGAAGTTGCTCTAACAAAACATACTTTAAAAAAATGGTTGAAGTCAAACTTGGAATCAGGACATCCTGAAGATGATCATATGCAAAAAAATTAACTCTGCTTTCACTTAAACACCTTCGAGTAAACTTAAGGTACTGTATTTGAAAAGTAGGTGTATTGTTATGACACTTACAACCTTTCCCAGGAGGAAAGGAAACAAACTGCAGTTGTCTAAGATGTAGAAAAGCTTCCATAGGAGAAGCGATTAGGTTCATTTAAATTACTTAACTTGAGAAGGTGGGAATGGGGGAGGGAATGAAAGACTTTTGGAAAAGTTATTGCTCTGGCAGTACGTTTGTGTGCAGTATATAATTATGCTCACAGGATTTGGGGAGTCTTTAGAATGCAGGTTGGTACTAGGAACGGTGACACAGTAACGGAAGAAAGGCTAAGCTTCATTTGAAAGGCATGGCTATGCATGTGTAATCTTAGTTCGGTAACCCTGCAAGTCTCAGGTTATTATGATGGCCTCAGAATAAAACGCTGCTCTGTACTTGTCACAGTCATACAAACTCTTTCTTGAACACCTGGCAGTGCCACAGGTGAGGTATGGTGTTGGCTGGACCTCTGGTTTGGACTACTGTGCTCATTTTTGTGTTCCTATTGTTCACTAAAATCTAAGTTGGTCTCTGTTTCTTTTCTTCAAAGCAGACGTTCCAAAGTCCCCCCTTTTTTTTGCCATTTCATGACTGTGGTCATTGCTTCCTGTTGGTTGAGTGACACCCACATTTGAGCAGGTGCTTGGTGTGATAGTCTCACATTCCAGGACCTGAGTGTTCTGGCTAATACCTGATGAAATAATTCACCGGAGTTAGTTGGGACATGAGTTACCTCAGTTGAGTAACCCAAATCCATCTGGTAAATATTGTGAAAATTTTGGAAATTGATTATTTGAAGTTGTGAAGAATATATTACTTGCGTCCCACCATACCTGGTCCCCCTCCAAAAAAAAGTGGAAAAAACCAACCCTCTGCATCTTAGTGTTAGGACTGTTGTAACCAAATGTCATATTACACAGTTTTAAAATTGGATGTTAAAAAGAAAAAAAGAAATCCCAATTGACAGAATTGTGTATCCTAGTAAGCTGTTTTATTTTTAATACTGGAGCTGCATGGACAGTTATCTAACCTCTCAGTCTAACCTCTCAACCTTCCTCCTAATTTTAGGAAACTTGCTAAAAAGTAGTGTTTTGTTGGAACAAAGCTGTTTTTGAAGCTTTGAACAGAAGGATCCAAGTCTAATGACTGAAAGAACATTTAGGAGCTACTGTCTCATCTCCTTTATTACAGAAGCTAAACTCTTGTTCTGTCCATTTTAATGTTCAAGTATACTCACTGGTGCTATACTGTAGTCATACAAGGTAAACGCAGAGAGATTACTGGGTCTAAAAATCACTAGTAACACTGTGTCAGAGCAATTGCTGGCCTAAAAAGTTCGTATCTTCTGTATGTTATGGTGCCTTAAGAAGTATTTTATGCTTTGCTTCAGCCAGACTGCAAGATTGCCCCATTTATTCATTCAAAACTAAAATGAAAAAACTTCTGTAACGTCATTATAATGCATTCAAAGTAAAGGGATCTCTTACGTTTTCTCTTTCTGGAACTTCAAGTCTTATGACTCTTTCAAGACTTCAAGTCTTATGACTCAGTGTGCCTCTCATATGGCCCAAGTCAACTTGTTACATTCAGGAGTAGTTTTTTAAGACTACTAAATTAGCTTTTAGAATTAGTAATTCTCTGCAGAAAGCTGCATGCGAATTATCTTACTGTACTTTTTTTGTTCAAAGAGACTGGCATCTGTCCTAATGACAGATGTTATCAGAGTTAATGGAGTACTTGTAGATGTTTTTTTCTTTTTAGATCTACTTAGCTTATGAGAAGCAACACTGGTTCTTTTTTCCTTCTGTTTATAAGAAGAAATGCAGATGAGCAGGTGAAATAGTGTATTTCTTGAATTCTCAAAGTTACAATATTTTTAGTAGTATTATATTTGAGAATGCATTGAATTCTCAGAGTTACAATACTTTTAGTACTATTTGAGCAAAATGAATCACTTCTGGAAGCAGCGCAGATAGAAGCATAAACTCTGAATTGAAAGGGAGTAACTCAGGATCTCTGTATTCTATATGACTGTAGACATTCAATATGTTTGCAAATGCATTTTTATTGAGCACTAGCAAAATACCTTTCTTTTTTTTTCAGAAGGAAAAAGAAAAAAAGAAAGAAGAGAAAAAGAGAGAGAGAGAATCAGAAAAACCATCGAAACAATTAGCAGTTGAAAAGGTAAAAGTAGTTTATTTTTTCCAGCCATTTAGAAATCACTCATAGTATTAGACGTGTACAAAGATTTGGGGGGAAAAAAAAAAAAAAGAAAGAAATTTTTAATGTGTGTGTGTGAACGGTAATCTGGATAATCCACATGAATGGTTTACTTGTGCTGTTGCTTGCGTACACAGGTTGGTTGACCATATGACAAGGAATGTGTTTGGGGGAAGGGGGGAAGTGAGTTAAGATTTGTTAAGATTTAAGCTCAGATAATTAAGGTTTTTGAGACGTACCATTGCTATTCTTGGCACAGAAAATTTTCAATTTTATTGAGTGTTGTATGATCACCTAATACTGTCTTTCATAAATTAATCCATTTTAAAAATGAGTGTATAATTTATAGAATTGAATTAATAACTCTAGTCTAGGTAACTTCAAAATATTCAACTAGATCGTGTCACAAAACATGACAGACAAACCAGTTAAGCTGCTTCTTTATGCGGTTATATTAAAGCATAATGAGCAGCCTTAGCAACATAGGTACAATTAAAATTTCATGTACACTTCTGTATAGAGTTAATATTAAACAAAAATGGAATTAGTAATTTAAATATTAAATACAATCATTTCTTCTAAGACAGATGTCCTCTCTCAGATGATGTGAATCTATTAGTATGTTCTGATCTGCAGTGTAGTCTGCAGAACGCATTGTAGTCTCCATCTGTCAGTTTATTCCCCAACTGTGCTGTGTTACAATTATGAAAAATGTTGTGTATTCATACATTATGATTGCAGATGTATTTCTAGTTCAGTTTTCAAGTAGAAGTTTTTTATTTTGCATAATAAAGCAAGATACAAAAATATGTGCATACTTGGAGGGGAAAAAAGCCCCTCCCCGATACAAATATCTTTTTTCTGAAATTAGAAAGCAGTTTTGGAATAAGTTAGTGCAGAAGCAAACTTTGTTATGACAATTTGTGTAGCTTCACTGAGCTAGAGGAAAAGGATATCCATATTCATATGGTAGGAGGTTAAAGCATATTTATGGATGACAGTAAAAATATCAAAATTGTTGAAGTTTTACAAGGGCATCCAACCAAATTGAAGGTTTTATTCTGGTCCTTAGAACAATATACTTCAGTTGTAAAGCCTAAAAACATGTCTGTGGTTTGGAAATTTTAACTTTCTAAAGCCCAAAGGTCTAGTTTTGGCCTGGGGGAGAGAGAGTTTCCCTTTGCAAAGGTGCCTGAACCTTGTCAGATGGCTGGGAATACTTGGTTAGGTGAATACTGAAAAGACGACAGTGCATAGTTATGGCTGAGGGACTACCCTAATAACCTGAAATAAAAACCAATTCAAATGCCACTGATTAGATTTACATTTGAAATGTCATTAGATTACCAGTTAATGATTAGGCAAGTAAAAAGAAGTATTTTGATTTGTAAATGCTTGTGCTACAAAATGTGGAATTTGGTAAATATATCTGCATTAGATAATAGTGCTGTTGTAACAGCTGCAAAATGTTTGAAATACTGCAGCATATTTTATTTCATTATTAATGTGTCAGCACTGATTGCTCAAATGGAACTCATCTGTGTGTCATCTTTTTAATTTAAGAGATTCTTTAAGCTCGGGCTTTTCAAGGCTTTTAAAGATCATCCAAAGGAAAGAGACCTATATCAAATACTTGCATTTCCGTGGGAAAGTACTAGTGAGACAGGGGACCAAAAGGTTTTATTTTTATATATGTAATAATACGTTGCTGCTTTTGTGCTGCAATTCTGTTTCCGGGAGCTGATAAACATTAATATTCTTCTTAGCTTGACTAGTAATGATGCACTTCACATCTGGTTAGAGATGTCTGTAGGATATTTTAAATATTGCATGTTGAATCAGTAGGGGAATGCTGGCATCTTGACTGTAGTATCATGTTTTCAGCAACCACATCAAGCAATAGATGACTCTTTATTCCAGTTTTCAACTTTGTGGAGAAGGAAACAGAATGTGAGAATTCTTAGGACACTTCATATGTGAAGTCGCTGGTCGCCTTTATTGCAGCCGTGGTATATCTTCAGTCAAGATATTCCAGGCTTGGGAAGTTAATGAATTAAAAATAAGGTGACCAAGCTGTTGGCAGTTCTACCAGAATTTTGAGACTTCTCTTGATTAAAGTAATTCAAGCAGTGTTTTAGCTGTCCTGTAGAAGAATCAATGAAGATTGAAAAAATGGCAGGCCTTAAGCTGGTAAAAAGTCAAGCTGCAGAAAACTTCAGATCTCTTTACTTTTATATACTCCTACGAGTTGAATTTAAGTTTCTTAGCTCTCAAAACAAGAATATGCATCCTAAAAAATCAAAATGTTCACACTTAATTCTCATGTTTTGATCTCTGCTCCATGGAACTGACTAATCTGCTCCTACATCCGTGTAAAGCCTCTCTCTGGTGACTGTAACTGATCTTTAGCCTTTGACAAGCTGAATGTCTACCATGATTTCTGTTGTATTTTCAAATATTGCTGAAAGCTCATAGCATTGATTTAGTAAACTGCATTATTCCAGTATTGCGTTAATGTGTCAGGTGATATTGACATAAAAGATACTTTGTTGATTAGCACGCTTTGATAAGTAAAAAGAACAGAAAATCATGTATTTACTGATTTAACAATAGTGGGCTTTCTTACTGAAATTGCTTTTCAGTAAGAATCATAATGTCCTTAAAGTGGGTTTTGTGGGAGACATTTTTTGTGGACAGTCAAGTTTGAGACAGTGATTTCAGATGTAGAGTAGAATTTCCTCAAGATCAGAGAGATCTACGGCAGAGCAGCAAGTAGCAAGGATACTTGTTTGACTCTATTTTTCTGGGCTGTTCCACTTTCTGTGACAAAATTACTGGGTAATTTGTAATATAACAAGATCTTACTACGTCAACTACAGATTCAGTCTAGTGCAGTGATTAGTGTTTTATTGAAAGTGGCCAACAACTTGATGTTCTACATCAGATCTGCAGGAGTCTTAATAAAATAAAATAAGTGACATTGCCAAGCTACTGGCAGCTGTAATGATTTTTTTCAGACTAATTGAAGAAAGTTAAGAAACTTGCATAACTTATCCAGGGTCCTTCCTCCCCCTCTCCCCGTGCCATTTCTGCAATTATAGACCTCAAGTTTCCTCAGTTCTTATGCTTAAAAGAACCTTATCCTTGCAGTTACTTTGGAGAAAAAGAAAAAAAAAATAGCAAGAAAACTGCCGAAACAATTATTATACAGTACTTTATGACATGAAACCTGGGGCCAGGTTACGTGGAGCTGAGATGTCCAGTGAAAGCCCAGCTTGTTTGCAAGCAACAGAAATGCCAATTTTGGCAATATAAAAATGTGTTGCATTGCAAGAATAAATAATCAGTTTGAGCTAATCTCATGCTTCTTACGGGCCAGTAGCAAGAATAATAGTGCAAGGCAGACTGTCATGCAATGAAAGCAATTTTTAGGTGTTGTGTACACACAATTAAATTAAGATATTTCAAATTGTCTAAAAAAAGTGAATACGATCCTTTAAGAGATCATTTTGGTAGTGGGGAGGGAAATCAGTAGTTTGACCACCAATCTTAGATATTTCGTTGATGATAACAGATGCAAATTTTTAATTTGTAGGTGGGAAAAAAACAGGTAGGCTTTTAATAGCCATTTTCTAAACTTCATCATCCTGCCCACCCTTTCATCAGCTGCTGAGGAGCTTTCCCACCTTATTTATTACTCTTTTGCACGGCTGAAGTTGGTGAAATTTCCAAATCAGCCTTCCCCCCTCCCCGCCCCTTTTCTGCCTAAACTGACTGAACGAGTTCTCCATTCAGGAACAGAGTAAAACTCTGAGCTCCTTTTTTATTTCTAGTATGTCGACTTGAGTAGGTTTTTTATTCATCCTTGGGTAACTGAATGTGCTCAATTTACATTTATGTGGTGTCTTTAAAAAGCATATGTAGCCCACATATTCTACTGATGCATGAGGGAGCTAACAAAGGCTCATAGTAGTTTTTTCAACTAAAATTTAATCTGTGCAGTGGTTTTAGGTAGTTTTTGCTTGTAGCACAGAGGAGCACTTCAGGTAAGCTCCATGCTGCTTCTTCATCCTCTGTCTGTGTGCATCCCATCCACCTCATACTTGTTCTCCACTGAAAGGAAGTGCAGAAGGGAAGGAGATTGGGTGCAGTCCCGTCATCTGGGCTGAGGGATCAGAACTGTGAGGGACATGGTTGGGATGTGGCCAGCGTGTGACCCGGGGAGATTGTGTGTCCCAAGGATAAACAAGAGCTGCAAAGAATGCGCTGAGGAAGAATGTGCTTGCAAATAATCAAATGATATAAGGAATAATACTTTGTTTAGTAAAGGCACTGGCATTGCACTATTTAGAACAGAGAACTTGGATTGAGCTGGGCGAATAACTTCTTGAATTTCAGAGCAAGTAGGAAAATTCTAGGTTTTTTCAAGACATACCTTTTTATGTCCAACTGCAGTACAAATTCAGACAGAAAAGGCATCACTAGGAATTGACGTCTTGAGGCTTTGGAGTGCTCCCAAAGTAAAGGGAGAAAATTCATATGCCTAAATGTTCAGATTTTTATAGGGTTCAATTTTTTATATAGTTTAATTTTTAAATGAAGAAAACCTGATGTGCATCAGTGCTAGCAATCCAGAATTAAGCCAGAAGTGATTTGGAAGACTGTCCGTGGAAAACTTGGCAAGTATTTCTGATACCCAAAATTAGAAAGTTCAGTGAAGTCCATGGCACTGAATGCTTTGGAAGTGTTTGGGTTCAGCACTGTGTAGCTTTCTGCAGTGTTTATTTTAGGGGTTTCGCATCAGTTGAAGACTTTCATGAAAATATTGTGATGGTTTCATTGTAAAATACTACATATTGAGGGCTATAGTTACTGTGAAACCACATCTAATTTATTGAAAGTAAGACAAGATTGTGTCATATTGGGACAGTTAAGTTAAATGGTTAGGTTGTAAAGAACAAACTATTTTTTTTCCACAAACTATTTGTGCTTTTGCAAACTAATATTGACATTCAAAGTTAAGACTTTTTTCATTCTGCTGAACACATCAGGATGATGAATGTTTCTGAAGGATTGCAGCAGTTAAACTTGATTAACTGAAGTACTGTTTGACACTGGGTTTAGTTTGTTTTATTATATTGCATTTTGAGTTTGAAATTGGCTCTTGTTTGTATATAGAGTTTATTTAAGTGATGGGAATGGGTCAGTTAGAGGTTATCTTTCAGTGGTAGTATATCAAATGCTGTTTTTCTTCCCCAAACTGGAGACTAAATTGCCAGCTTAAACACAGCAATAACAGCGAGCTGTTGCCTCTCAGTCAGCTGGTACCAACCAGCACCAGATGCCCAGCATTGCGGAGGTACTGACATAAGTTTATTTGCATTTAAAAAGTGCTAGAGAACCCCTCAAATAAAAATAAGAGCAAATCATTTTCCCCTTCATAAAGGAAAAACAATATGTCAAATATTCATTTAACCAAATGGGAAGAATTTAATGTAGAATTTAGGGCAGTGGGTTGGTTTGTTTGTTTGTTTGTTTTCCCCCAGAGACAGCTAAAACTCCCACAGAAATCAGCCTGTCTGGGCAAGTAAGACGAGGAACTATTAGTCCCTATTTGTTCGCTGGGGATAATTTTTGCTTGCCCAAAGTTTTCCAAATTACCATCCTAATCATTTTGTACAAGGAGAAATGAGCTCTCGTGTCCTTCCCATGAGTGGAAGAATGAAAACCTGCAAAATTTTTGTTGTCCACTTAAACACCAGTTTGGTGGAAGTGATATATATATAGGTGTTTACTTTTAAGCTGTAGGAATAAGTTGACTCTACAAATATTGACCTGAATGGTAATTTAAATATAGAATTACATTCTACATATTCTAAAGGCTTTCTTTATTTTGATACCATATTGATGATATATTTGCTAAATCACTTGGAAGGTTGTTAATAATATATTTCACTAGACTTCTAAATGTTATTTGTCTGATTTAATTTTTTAACATTTTTGGGTTTTCTTTATATAAATTTATTTTTTATGTAAATCCTAGTATATAAGCAATCAAGTGTATATCGGAGGAACAGAAAAATAGAAACATGCTTTGCTCTTTGGTTGAATACATAGTCTTATTTATACTCTTAGTCTCTATTTTCACAAATTCAGACTGAGTAGGTACGAGTTAAAGCTCAGGATTTAGGAGTATGTGATAAGACTTAGGACAGCCTGTTTCCCTGCCTCCTACCCCCACAGAGAGTGAAAGGTTTTAAGGCTTCTTGTTCTCTCAGTCTGCATTTTATGGACCTGTCCCAGCCTGGTTTTACATTTCTAATCATACCTTTTCAGTCATATGGAAGAGATCAGATTCTTTGGGTTCTTTGGTTGCTTCTAATGCTAATCTGGAGAAAGGCAAATCAAATTAGATTCTTCCCGAAACTCTGCGATTCATTCCCTTTGCAGGTAACAAAGGACTCCTTATGTTTGAGGATTGCCTTGAAAAATAGTCTTACTTAATGAAATTAATCTGTCGTGGCTCTTATTACGTATCGGGAGTTGTAGACAAAGAAATTAAGAAATAGATATTGCAGGGAGAAGCAATTGAAAGAAAACCCTTTTTTGTCAGATGGGAAGAAGGATATTTGTCTTTTTAGTGTTGGAAAAGCAGACAACCTGCAGAAAAGGGTATCACGTTTTTTTCCTCGTCCCAGTGCATGTTCTCTGTATTTGGTTGATCCTCTCAACTCTGGTCTGCAGCAGAACAATATTTTAATGTGTGGGGGTTTTTTTTCCTTTGGGTTTTTTTTTTTAGTTCTACAGAAATGTAATTTTAAAACTATGATAACAGGCTTGGTTTTGGGCTGCTTTGGTTAAATTGGCCTTTGTTTAACTCGCCAAACTATTTTTAACAAAAAGGTATTGTTAAGTGTGCTTGGTTTTAATTGATCCTCTGTTATATTTTTTGCTCCATGCAGGGTCAAAACCTAAAAGCGCCCTGGGTTTTCAATTGACAATGCTTATTAACAGATGGCATTTTCAGGTTTCTCCTGCTTGCTTGCGATAAGCTTCACCTTTTTTCCTGGTGACTTTGAGACAATTAAGAAGGCAACATCCACATATACTTATGTGTATAATGAACAAAAAAATAAGTGGGCACATTTAAATAAGCGTGAACTAAATCAGCCGTATTCATGGATGGATGCTATCTTTAGATAAAAACATCTACATCACCAAGTCTTATTCATGCTGAGACATTTGTAACCACAGGAGCATGCATGATTGAAGTGCAAATATACAATCTCATCTAAAAAGTTTTATAAAAATTATAGTGCTAGTTAGGAGATTGTATACAATCAATCAAATGTGCAAGAACAAAAAGCATGACATTTTTACAGAAGTGGTACTGATACATGGAACTGAATGTAAAGAAGGGTAAGGATTGGATAAGATGTAGTTGATAACAGGAAAAAGACATTTAATTTAAATAATGTCACTCAAAATATTATCTTGTTTTGAATAATAGGCTTTCTTTATTTTCATAAAATAATGCAAGTATTGGAGTATGAGCAAAGCAATCAAGTGTCTTTGTGTGTTCTGTTTCATTTTACTGTGCTTAAGCTAGAACGTGCTTAAATTCCTCAGGGGAGAGATCTCACTCCAGTGTGTGACCATCAAGACAGGGCCACCTGGGCACTGCTGGCTCATGTTAAGCTGGCCGTCCAGGGCAATGGGGTAGTGGGAAGCACTATCAGATGTGCTACTCTTACTTAGGAGTAAAGATAGTAACTCCATTTTCCATAAAAAATAATTTTAGATGCCACTGACAATATTAAAAGCTCCAACATTAGCTTAAGCTTTAAATTGTTTAATCATAATAATAATGAAATGTCGTGAGAGGTTTCAGCAAGCTTCCAAACACTGTCATGCAACTTTCGGTGTCTTCCAGTTTAAATTCATAGTTGACATAAGTATTGATTGTGTGGCTTTTTACTAAAAGGAATGAGTATTTATTTAGACTATTGAATTTATTATGTTTCAATAGTTGCTCATGGCACAAGAATAATTGCGCAGTAAACTTTATGGCTTTGACATTCATCCTGTTACATAATTATGTCTTCAGAAAACTAACTCAAAGGAATTTGGAAGATAGCACTGTAGCTGTAGTAGAGATAAAAGCAAGATGAGGTAGAAGCAGGATCTTCTAACACAATTTGAAGTCAATGGACAAGTTACTCTAGATAATTATGGTACAAAATTAAGTCACCAGTTACCTAGTTGTTCAGATAACTAGCATCTCTTTAATGTTAAATTCCTTGTATGTCAATCAACACTGTTAACCCATCTACAATCAATTGCCTCCTGTCTCTGTTGAAAAAAAGGGTTGCAACTCGATGAGATTGTATTTCAGTTTTACTTGAAATTTTTCCTTCATAAAATTGGCACCTGCAGCTAGGAAATGGGGGCAGTTCTGAGGCTGGTCCCCGTATGTGTCAGTGTACTGTTGAAAAATAAAGGTGCCCCACCTCTCTGCTCAGAAAATACGTTCTCTCTCAACTTGAGGCTATTGTACTTCATGTCAGAGTAAGGTCCTGCAGGCTTGTCTTCTACATAGATAGTGTATTTTACACTGTGTAGTAACGTGGGTAACTTCTGTTCAAGATAACTTACAGGTTGGGTTTTTTTATCTTAGAATCATAGAATCTTCACAGTTGGAAAGGACCTTTGAGGTCATCGAGTCCAACCATACACACACACAAAAACCCTCTACAATCTCTGCCACTAGAGCATGCCCTGAAGTGCCAAATCTGCACGTTCCTTAAATACCTCTAGGGATGGTGACTCAACCACCTCCCTGGGCAGCCTGTTCCAGGGCCTCACCACTCTTTCAGTAAAGTAATTCTTCCTAATATCTAATCTCAGCCTCCCCTGCCACAACATCAGACCATTCCCTCTGGTCCTGTCATTATTCACCTGGGAGAAAAGGCCAACACCCACCTCTCTACAGCCTCCTTTCAGGTAGTTGTAGAGGGCAATAAGGTCTCCCCTCAGCCTCCTCTTCTCCAAACTAAACGTGCCCAGCTCCCTCAGCCTCTCCTCATATGGCTTGGTCTCCAGACCCCTCACCAGCTTGGTAGCTCTCCTCTGGACACGCTCCAGCACTTCAATGTCCCTCTTGTACAGAGGGGCCCAGAACTGAACACAGCACTCGAGGTGAGGCCTCGCCAGTGCCGAGTACAGAGGCACAATCACTTCCCTACTCCTGCTGGCCACGCTACTCCTGATACAAGCCAGAATGCTGTTGGCCTTCTTGGCCACCTGGGCACACTGCTGGCTCATGTTAAGCTGGCCGTCCACCAGCACCCCCACGTCCTTTTCTGGACCCAGTGAAGAGTACACTTGTCTATGCCATGATTCGCCAGCTTCTCCAGGAGAATGCTGTGGGGGACAGTGTCAAAGGCCATCAATATATCTTTTTTCCTTTGTTTAAACATAGACTATTTTAGTGGTGTAAAAGAAATTGATTTGGTCGAATCTCAGCATAAATGTGGAAACGTGTGCCTGAACAAGTCAGAGCCCTTGTAATATCACTTGAAGGGTCAGTTGTATGTCTTCAGAGTCTGAAGCTGTGAATCTAAAAAGTTTTAGCAATCCTTACATTTTGTAAGGATAATTTAAATATTCATTTTCAGAATACCCAGAAATTTCATAAAGGTTTGCATTATTTAAACTTGAGGAATAAAAGCAGGAAGAAGTTTGACTCATTTCCAGTCGAGATGTAGACTGGATTGTGGCTAGAATGCTTCTTGATAGTTGGTGTTAAAGATTACGGTGATATGGAGGGGGAAGACAAAGAAAATGGAGTTTACTCAAGTAAAGGGCAATACATTTTGGTATTGCTTAAAATTAATTAGCTTCTAAAATTAATTAGGTTAAAATTAATTAGCTCCTAATGTAATTGTTTCAAAGTGGTTAACTTTGAAATGAGAATAAAACAGAGGAAAAAACTCCCAAACCTGACTGGCAGAAGAAACTAATACAGCTAATGATTGTAGACATGAACAGCTAATGATGCATAAGTACTTATTAAATGTTTCTCCCTCTTACTAAGTTCTGCATTTGTGAAACAGAATGATGTATTTGTATATGAGGATGATGAAGTACTCTATATCTGATAAAGTACTTCTATAGCAGCCAAAGAAATGCAACAGGCTGATAGAGAAGTAAGAAAAATTAACCTATGGGGTTATTTCAGTCTGATTAGCTGTCAGCGACAGGATTGAATTCCCATGGAACCAATTGAGAGGCTCTTTTAAAATGCATCTCTATAGATGTAGTATGCTGAGACCTTATAAAGTGTTTATATCATGCTGCTTGCCACAACGATAGAAAAGATGCCAGTACAGAGTATCAGTCCAATGCAAGAAACAGAACTCTGTTAGGAAAATTCCTAATTCAAAAGTGGTTTATATGAAACAATGTTGAGTGTGATGCTGTTAGACTGTGTGACTAAAACATAAAGACAGCAAGAATCTGAGTAGCAGTGATAGGGAGGAGAACAAGAGTAATCGTAGAATCATAGAATTGTTAGGGTTGGAAGGGACCTTAAAGATCATCTAGTTCCAACCCCCCTGCCCTGGGCAGGGACACCTCCCACTAAATCAGGCTGCTCATAGCCCCATCCAGCCTGGCCTTAAAAACTTCTAGGGCTGGGGCTTCCACAGGTTGCTCTCTGGGCAACTTGGTGAAGAACTTCTTCCTAACATCCAGTCTGAATCGTCCTATCTCTAGTTTTAATCCATTCCCTCTAGTCCTACCATTACCCGACATCCTAAAAAGTCCCTCACCAGCTTTCTTGTAGGCCCCTTTAAGATACTGGTAGGCCACTATAAGGTCTCCTCAGAGCCTTCTTTTCTCCAGACTGAACAACCCCAACTCTCTCAATGTGTCCTCATAGGAGAGGTGCTCCAGCCCTCTGATCATCCTTGTGGCCCTTCTCTGGACACGTTCCAGCACGTCCATGTCTTTCTTGTAGTAGGGGCTCCAGAATTGGGCACAGTACTCCAGGTGGGGTCTCACGAGAGTGGAGTAGAGGGGGAGAATCACCTCCCTCGACCTGCTGGCCATGCTTCTCCTGATGCAGCCCAGGATAGGATTGGCTTTCTGGGCTGCTAGTGCACACTGATGGCTCCTGTTGAGCCTCTCGTCTGCCAGCACCCCCAAGCCCCTTTCTTCAGGACTGCTCTCAAGCTAGTTACTGCCCAGCCTATATTGGTGCTGGGGATTGCCCCGACTCAGATGGAGGACCTTGCACTTGGTCTTGTTGAACTTCATGAGGTTGGCATGGGCCCACCTCTCCAGCCTGTCAAGGTCCCTCTGGATGGCATCCCTTCCCTCCAGCGTGTCAGACGCCCCACACAGCTTGGTGTCATCGATAAACTTGCTGAGGGTGCACTCTGTACCACTGTCCATGTCGCTGACGAAGATGTTAAACAAGGCCAGTCCCAGTACTGGTCCTTGAGGGACTCCACTTGTCACTGGCCTCCACTTGGACATGGACCCATTGACAGCCACTCTTTGGGTGTGGCCGTCAAGCCAGTTCTTTATCCACTGAATTGTCAGTCCATCAAACCCATATTTTACCATCTTGGAGACCAGGATGTCATGTGGGACAGTGTCAAAGGCTTTGCTCAGGTCCAGGTAAATGACATCAGTTGTTCTCCCCTTGTCTATTGATGTTGTGACCTTCTCATAGAAGGCCACCAGGTTTGTCAGTCACGATTTGCCCTTGGTGAAGCCATGTTGATTGTATCCAATCACCTCTTCGTTATTCTTCTGCCTCAGCAGTGCCTCCAGGAGGATCTGCTCCGTAATCTTACTAGGCACGGAGGTGAGACTGACTGGCCTATAGTTCCTGGTTCATCCTTCTTTCCCTTTTTGAAAATGGGGATTGTTTCCCCTTTTCCAGTCAGTGGGGAGTTCACCGGAGTGCCATGACTTTTGGAATATAATAGAGAGCAGTTTAGCAACCTCATCCGCCAGTTCCTTCAGTACCCGTGGGTGTATCCCATTAGATCCCATGGACTTGTTCACTTTCAGGTTCATCAGATGGTCATGAACCTGATCTTCACTTACAATGGGCAGTTCTGTCCAACCCCTGCCATTGTCTTCTGTGACTCTGGGAGTGTGGCTGGAGCCCTTGCCAGTGAAGACTGAGGAAAAGAAGTCGTTAAGAACCTCGACCTTCTCCATATCACTTGTCACCAGCTCCCCCATTTCCTTTCTGAGGGGACCCACACCCTCCCTAGTCTTCTTCTTACCATTAATGTACCTATAGAAATTTGTGCTGTTTCCCTTGATCTCCTTGGCTAGATTTAATTCTAACTGAGCTTTAGCTTTTGTCACCAGGTCTCTTGCTGTTCGGACAGCTTCCTTATATGCCCCCCATTCTAGCTGTCCTTTCTTCCACTCCTTATAAAGTTTCTTTTTGTGTGACAGTGTGTCCAGGAGCTCCCTGTTCATCCAGGCAGGTCTCCTAGCATTCTTTCCTGCCTTCCTCTTTGTTGGTATAGTTTGCTCCTGGACACGGAGAAGGTGATCCATGAATACTGACCAGCTGTCCTGGGCCCCCCTTCCTCTAGAGCTTTGTCCCATGGCACTTTGGCCAGCAGATCCCTGAAGCGATCAAAGTCTGTGTGCCTAAAGTGCAGGGTTGTAAGCTTGGAATATATCCTCCTAGTTGCCCTGAGGATCTTAAGTTCTATCGCTTCGTGGTCACTGCAGCCAGGGTTATCCCTGAGCCTCACATTGGTCACCAGCCCTTCCCTGTTGGTGAGAACGAGGTCCAGCGTAGCACCTTTTCTTGTTGGTTCCTCTGCTATTTGGAGGAGGAAGTTGTCATCTATGCGTTCCAGGAACATCCTGGATTGCTGGTGCCTTGCTGTGTTGTCCCTCCAGCAGATGTCAGGGTGGTTGAAATCCCCCACGAGGACCAGGGCCTGTGAACGCGAAGCCACTTCTATCTGCCTATGGAGGGCCTCATCTGCTTGGCTCTGCTGGTCAGGTGGCCTGTAGCAGACCCCTACTGTAACATCACCTTCCCCTGTCTTCCCTTTAATCTTAACCCATACACTCTCAACAAGCTCCTCGTCCTTCCCCATGTGGAGCTCCATCGATTCTAGCTGGTCACTGATGTAGAGGGCTAATGAGTGAACACAGAGCACAGTGATCTGCTTCTCCTAGGTCTGTTGAAGGAGAGTGTTGAGGTGGGTCAAGAAAAGAAGTTCTCTTCCAGGAAACCCCAGGCAAGTAAGGGGTGATTGCATACTAGGCTATAGGACTTACTAGGGGATGCATAGAGAAAAGAATCTGGGGATAGGGCAGAGAAAGTTGTATGAAGCTTATTATAGGATGTTTGGGTGACAGACCAAAAGCAGGGAAACGGAGGAATCAAGGTGGATTGGGGAGGAACCAGGCATGAGGGAGCAGAGCGAAGGGGATAAAAAGGGTCAGTCCCGTATATGCAGGTTGCTGGGCAGTACGCTTGTCTGAGCCCTGCACTTGATCGCTGCAGGCTGTCCTATATTCTTGCCAAATTCTGTTTGCAACCCTATCGTGCGTGAGTGCATTGTCTCTTCTGTGTCTGTGTGTAAGCACTAGCAAACTTCAAGTTGGACTACGAGACAAGAAGGATAAGAGGCTGGTGTCAGCCACTGGAAGGAAAGGTTTGAGGAGCATAAGGGTCAGCAATTGGAGAGACCAGCATATAGAAGCCAACTATTGCAAAGCAGCACGTCTAAGACCAGCTACTGGAGACACCCGTATTGTGCTAGCCAAGTTCACGCTGGACTACCCAGTGAGTAGGGTATCAGCATCTGGAAAGATCCAAGGTCTGAGCTGGTGACTTGCTAAGGGTGTAAGGTCTTGGTATTCGATGAACTTGTTGGATGTAAAAAGCATTTTTCAGCAAAAAAAGCACTGTTGTTAGAGTCAAATAAAAGAATGCAAACGTATCACTTCACAAATAGGGTTGGAAAACAATGGATTGTTTTTTCAGTCTGAGCTCTGTCAGTTACCATGCCTAAAACAGCTCGTTCTTGTCTGGAGACGTATGAAGAAGGAATTACAAATATATACCCCTTAGTTCTGATTGGGTACGCTGATGTTATAGCATGTATAACTCAAAAGGTTTTTAGAAGGAAAGTCATAAAAGAAAACCGCTTAACGAGGAACTTGGAACTAATACAGCTGCATTATGGCAGTCTTGCCCAGGCTAATTAGCTCAATAGAAATGGAGTAGAAATATGTAAGCTGAGTTCATATAACCATAATATGCAGTTCTAAAACTGAAGATGTATTTAAAACAGCTTATAAAAATACACACCGTGTTTATTGCATTTCACAGCTTGCAAACTGAGGTGCATTGAAACGCTTCGACCCTAATCGGATTTATAGATGTTGTAATGGGACACTGGATCAGCTACAGCTTTAAGATCTACCTAGATTTTCTACTTCATAATGACTTCTAAAAGATTTATAAAACGGCTTTTATTGGATTAAAAGTAGAATGCTTGGGTTTTATCTAAGTAAAATTCCATGACAAGATAATACAAAATAGGAAAAGGGTTGATAAACAGCTTTTCCCTCTGCCTTTTGTGTCCTTGTAAACAGGTCCTTGCTTCTGAGCTCAAATGCAGCCATTTCAAAGATCTAGCACTGCAGCAAGCCCTGCTCAGATCCTTGCCCCTGGAATCCCTAGAAACATTTAATACCTCTGCACTCAGACTATGTGCCTGTCCTTCTCTGCAGTCTTGCCATCTCCAGCTTGGCTTTAGGTTCCTACTTCTTGTTCTGACAGTTACCTAGCAATCACCTCGCAGTCTTTTAATGCTTTTCTTCAAGTGCCAAACTTAGGAGAAAGAACTTGGCCTCTTTTTTCAGATCCTGTTCTGAACTTGTCAGCTTTAGGAATGTAATATGTTTGAAATTGACATGGACCTGTTGAAACAGGGCCAGCGGAGGGCCACGAAGATGATCAGAGGGCTGGAGCACCTATGCTATGAGGACACCATCCACCACATCATTCTTCTGGAGAAGCTGGCGAATCATGGCATAGACAAGTGTACTCTTCGCTGGGTTAAAAACTGGCTGGATGGCCGTGTCCAGAGAGTTGTGATTAATGGGGTGAAATCCTCTTGGTGACCGGTCACCAGTGGTGTCCCTCAGGGCTCAGTTTTGGGGCCAGTTTTGTTTAATATCTTTATCAATGATCTGGACGAGGGGATTGAGTGCACCCTCAGTAAGTCTGCAGATGACACCAAACTAGGTGGGAGTGTTGATCTGCTTGAGGGTAGAAAGGCTCTACAGAGGGACCTGGACAGGCTGGATCAATGGGCCAAGGCCAGTTCTCTGAGGTTTAATAAGGCCAAGTGCCGGGTCCTGCATTTTGGTCACAACAACCTTAAGCAACGCTACAGACTTGGGGAAGAGTGGCTGGAAAGCTGCCCAGCAGAAAAGGACGTGGGGGTGCTGGTGGACGGCCAGCTTAACATGAGCCAGCAGTGTGCCCAGATGGTCAAGAACGCCAACAGCATTCAAAATTTCCAAGTCATATGAGGAGAGGCTGAGGGAACTGGGCACATTTAGTTTGGAGGAGGCTGAGGGGAGACCTCATTGCCCTCTACAACTACCTGAAAGGAGGTTGTAGAGAGGTGGGTGTTGGCCTCTTCTCCCAGGTGAATAATGACAGGACCAGAGGGAATGGTCTGATGTTGTGGCAGGGGAGGTTGAGATTAGATATTAGGAAGAATTACTTTACTGAAAGAGTGGTGAGGCCCTGGAACAGGCTGCCCAGGGAGGTGGTTGAGTCACCATCCCTAGAGGTATTTAAGGAACGTGCAGATTTGGCACTTCAGGGCATGCTCTAGTGGCAGAGATGGGGGGGGGGGGGGGGGGGACGGGGGGAGAGTTGTGTGTGTATGGTTGAACTCGATGATCTCAAAGGTCCTTTCCAACCATGAAGATTCTGTGACAGGCTGAGAGAGTTGGGCTTGTTCAACCTGGACAACAGAAGGCTCCGGGGAGACCTTATAGCGGCCTTCCAGTACCTAAAGGGGGCCTACAGGAGAGATGGGGAGGGACTCGTGATCAGGGAGTGTAATGATAGGACACAGGGTAACGGCCTCAAACTGAAAGAGGGTAGATTTAGATTGGATATTAGGAAGAAATTCTTTACTGTGAGGATGGTGAGGCACTGGAACAGGTTGCCCAGGGAAGTTGTGGATGCCCCATCCCTGGAAGTGTTCGAGGCCAGGCCAGGTTGAGCAGCCTGGTCTAGTGGGAGGTGTCCCTGCCCATGGCAGGGGGGTTGGAACTAGATGATCTTTAAGGTCCCTTCCAATCCGAACCATTCTGTGATTCTGTGAAAATGAATGCTTACAACTAGTATTTAAAATATGGTTGTTATTATATAGATTTAATGCATGAATATAAGAATTTAAAAAGAAAGATTTAATCTTTGCTATTCTGACATAGTCTCAGCAGTAAGTATAAAAAGAAAGACAACTTCATTTTAGGAAACTGTGCTTCTACAGTTGCATACCTTGTTTTGAGCAAGGTAAAAGGGCCTCTGAGAATGTCTGATGAATTAGAAAGGAGATAAACTATTTCAGCTAAGTACGAGACATGAAAGGTGTTAAGGCTTCTTGGAATACATTGACTAAAGTAAATGAGATCTGAGCTAACATTTTAAATTCAGTTAAAATAAAATGGTAGTACTGGTGATCAATAAGTCATAACTAAGCAATAGTCTTAATCCACTTTCCATTGATATTATTAGCATATTATCCTGGACCCAGGTAAAATCATATTAATGGAATAAGATTATGGTGCAGCTGTCTGTTAGTTCTGCCATTAAGTTTTTAATTCAAATGACTGAAGATATAACACATTTTACATAATCTTGCACAAGTACCTTGCCCTAACTGGGAAAATCTAATGAAATCCACGTGCCCAGGTTTTTAAAGTGGAAATGTAGATCAATGTTTTCCTTCAGGAGTGTGTTTCAACTGAATGACCGTCATGTGTACAGAATCCTATTTTACAAAAAAAAAAAAAAAAAAAAAGGCAATTCACTTTTGTTGGTTTGCTTGGTATAAATGCCTTAAATGTTGCTTACCTACATCAGCGTCACTAGTTCAGTGTCTGAGAGTGATTCATTGGAATAATTGCAATAGACTCTTAAATAACAAACTCACATTTTCCCCTTGGGTTAGCTCTTTTTGAGGTAATTCTAGTTTTATAAATAAGAGTGGCAGCTTCTTTTTTTTTGTTGCTGACAGGCGTGTTTTTTTCTCTTGATTAGAAATGCATCAGAGTTTGCTGCCAGAGTTGCTGTAGTCTGTACAACTTCATGATGTGTATCTTGTAATTCAATATAGTATACTTGTTTTCTGGCTTTTTTGCTAACTAGGCAAAATACAAGTTCATCACTTGCTAAAAGTATCTGACATTTGAAGAGTTATTCTGATTTCTAGGTTTCTTCATGTTTAGTTACAAGTCTGGAAAAAATGCTAGGATCTTATAGGAGGGTAAACATGTTTCATCTTCAATGGGATTTAAATTCAGTATTATGAAAGGATTGGTTTTTACTCATATGTCAGATACAAAAGTTGTAAAACCATTCTTTAAAAATTCTAAGATACCTACGTGAGTAATGCTTTAAATAGATGCAAAGTAAACTAACTTCATATAGTAGAAGTAGATGAGCTGTCAGGAAAAATCTCTACAAACCTATTGCAAGCTTATAGTAAATTACTAACCTTATTTTCTCATATGGGAATTCTCAAATGTTTGTGTGGTCTTGCATGTTTTATTGCAAGCAGGTAATGAAGAGGGAAGGAATCTAATTACTTTATGCACAAGGCATACAATTCCTACCTAATAAGAGGAAAGGAAGACTTTTATTCAGTAACCATACAAGTGTTTATAAGCTCTAGTGAGTAAACTGCAAGTTGCTTTTAAGTAACTTAGAAGTGCTTTTTGCTAAACTGTATGATGGATCTCCAGCTTTCAGAAAGCTTCTTGTAGTTAAGGTAGGGTATAGAAGTAAGAAATGCATGAGTAGCCAGATGTGTATGAAATTACAATGAATATTTCATTGAAGTAGAAAATTGAGGAAAATGTGCAGAGTAGTATTTTTTTTGTCTGTAATATTAAAGTATGAAAACAGAAGCAGATAACTGGACTGGACAGGTGATGGATCACATTTTTGACAGCGACTGGTATCTTGCTTTCGAGTAGGACAGGTATTTACAGTAGTAACTTATGACTGCTCTGACCGGCAAGTTTTTCTACTTCAGAGCTATGAGTCATGTGGCTTATGTCTTGCACCGTGTATGCTACCCCTTCTAATGCTCTCAGGTAATGTAAGTGAGAATAAGGTCAGTGTTAATCCTAAATACTGGTGTTGAAACCTGCTGAATTATTTAGCTGAATATCTTGCAATAGTGAATTCAGCAAAAGTTCCACTTGTCTTTAAAGTATTTCAGGGGGTTTACATTTCTATCGTGTGTCATACGTCTTTTAGAACTGTTGAACCCTTAAAGTTTGTACGTATGAAGATAATTGGTATAAGGTTACAGAAGCAGAAAATGGAAACTTGAATTACCTAACATTATTCTTTTTTTTCCCCCCGAAGTCACTCATTTACAATGAAAAATAATCACAGTATTTTCAGTGCGTGCTAGCACTTTTGACCAGCTGTTACCAAAAAAGCTTGTTTCACCATTGTCAGTTCTAGTGCAAAATGGCCTCAGCTGCCTCTGTCAGAGGAGAGTAATCGGGTGAACATGGATGGGCGGAAGAGTAGCCCGAAAATACAGAGTTCAGACAGAGCATAGGCTCTTGAGTCTATGGTCATATTAAAAGAAGTTCTGAAAGGATTACAGTGTCTTTAATCATTTCACAAACTTGGATTGATTTCCTATTTTGTTACAGTAATGATTTCAAAAAGAGAATGGGGATAACTGAAGAGCAACGTAGTTGCTGCTAGATCTGAATGTTCTTGGTTTTTTTCTCTTTCAAAGTCTAATATGTATCAGAAGACTTCGCTTATGTTCTCTATCCTGTCAACCGCGCAAGCCGGCATAAAGCTTTCCACTTCCCTCTTGTCTCCTACCCATCTTCTTCTACACTTAGGAGCCAAACATGCATATGGGCACAGTGCTGAGAGTCAGGAAAGGACGAGCTGTTGTTTCACAGAGAAGGAGCACGGGTAACACCAGTGATAGACCTCAAAGCATCCTGTTATATATGCGAATTTAATAGGTGTGTGTGACTGTCAGTCATGGTGGTACTGACCCTCCGTTTTGTCTTGCCCATGAGATAACCATATCCCTTGTAGACAGCATCATATGTGCTGTACTGTAATCTTTGTACGGAGGAAGGAGGAGGATTGTCTTGGCAATGCTTTCATTATTTTTCTTTTCTCTGAGGCAGAATGAATTACTCATGTAATGCTTATCTCCAAAAATACCTGCCTGAACAAAATCTGATGAAATGCCTGACTGAGACATTGGAATTCCTACAGTATGGCACTTAATGCTTCAGGTGTTAATTAATGTTCTTCTCAGTCCCATCTCCTGCAAACTTGCTGTCTAAGTCTCTGGGAGAAAATACAGCTGCCCGTTCCGGGGAGTGGGAGTTTACTTTTGGATGAGTCTAGTGCAAAAACTATAATGCTCGGATTCAGGGTATTGAGGCTTGCCATACACTAAGCTTCGATGAGAAAACACAGCTTGTGAATCACTGTGATTTGTAGGGCGAGTTCCATAAATAGGTTGATTCACTTGACTAACGTGCTGCTTGTATCTACTTGGCGAAGTCTATAGAATGCTAGAGAAAGGGGAAAGAAGGTGGTTATGAAGAAAACAGCCGAACAATGGTGGAGTATTGCTGTCTGTGTGTGTGTGTAGTCCTTGAATTTATTACAGAGAGGCTCAGAGGTTGGCTTGTTTTGACTAGCAAAACAAAGGCTGATAGTTTTGCTGATTTTATGCAATCATACTTCTAACATGATGGGGTTATCAAAAGTATTATGTCAGTATTGCATGTGTTGATGGGATGAGTTCAGAAGGCACAACGTCGTATGGTATGGAGTATCCCTTCAGTCAGTTGAGGTCACCTGTCCTGGCTATGTCCCCTCCCAGCCCCAGCCTACTCACTGCAGGGGCAGAGTGAGGAAAAAAGAAGCCTTGATGCTGTGCAAGCACTGCTCAGCCATAGCCAAAACACCGGTGTTTCACCAACACTGGTTTAGCCCCAAATCGAAAACATAGCGCCATGCTGGCTGCTATGAAGTAAGTTGACTTCATCCCAGCCAGACCCATGCAGGCAATTAGTCTGCAAAATATATAGTATAAAGTAGATTTCAGTTCTCTTGTTCTTGTCAACAAAATGTCCTTATTTACTAGAAAATTTGATTTCGAGTAACACATGAGAAAGAAACAAATCTATAAAATCAACCCTAGAACCTGATGTGTGAAAAGAGTACTTAACAGTGTTACTTGCTGGTTTATTTCAACTAATTCAAGGAAAGTGTTTCACATAAATTCGATTGAACTAGAATGGTGTTATTAGTGGTATATTGAAAACAATGCATTATGCGAGTTCAATAAAAGGTAGTATTTGTTTGTGTAAAACTGAGCTTTGTTTTTTTCAATTGACACCTAGTAGGGACAATTAATTATTTTTTTTTTTCCTGGCCTAAACTACTGCTCTTGCCCTATTTTTCAAATTCAGCCTCAGGTAGCTTTTATTGTTTCACAAAATGAGTAAAGAAAGAATAATGGGGGAGAAACAGGAATGCAACATTAAATGTAGATTGTTGAATTACAAGTTAATCTTTCATGATGGAATAGAAAACTTTCTCATTTTAGGTAAATTGGGAAGTTTTCTACACTTATGTTGTTTTGATCTTGTAAGGATGTAGTTAAGTATTCGAGCAAAATAAAACTCAAAACTTCGGTATGAATTTTTGTAATTTTTCCACCAAAACCAGACAAACTGGAAAATACTTCAAAATCTTAGAGATGAAAGGAAAGATGAGTAGGAAAATGAACAAGCTTGATAAGTGATTTATCCTACTATTTCCTACTGGTAGGATAACGAACAAGATTGATTAAATCATAGCCAGTATCTCGATGAATTACAAGCAGACTGACTGGTGCGGCTTCCACTAATGAAGGCATCAGCTCAGTGTGAATCTAAGAAAATTACATTACATAAAATTATTAAGCAGGCTTATGCACTTCCGTGCTTTAAAACTGTAATAAATTACAAATGGCCTGATCTTCTCCACAGTTGTCTGCTTTTGAATTTTGTTTGTGATAGTTTCTTAGCACAAAATGTTAGAGGTAACCAAGTTGCAGTGTGGAGATATATGCAGATTACCAGCATGTGTAGTTGTATCCACAGATTTCCAGCCAACTGACTTCTAGTTGACAGTGTGTGGAAAATAAATGAAGATCCAAATATTCATTTCTGTATTGCCATTTTATTTAAATGGGAAAGAGATGAGTTTTCTTATTTGTAGACATAATTTCTCAACTGTTCATTTTGTTAAATGTGAAGTTATGGAAAGTTTCTAACTATTTTTTAAATACCTGCTCTGTAGATACTGGAAGGTGATTTATCTTGTTACCTAAGGGCTACTTATGGGTAAGGCTTTAGTGCCATGTGTTGTCATAGTATGTTTTTATGGTATTGTAGATGTAGAGCAGGCAGGATTCAGATGTAGCAGCTATAAAATTGGCAATCAGTCATCACTGGATACTAAATAGAGAATTAATCAGAGCAGAAACTTAGAGGGAATTGTTTTCATGATAGCAACTTTACCAATTTTAAGTGCACAGCCACATGTGTTTGTCTTACATACTTTTAATAAAATGCAGTCAATACAGGTCTTAGGAAAATGTTATCCATTATCTAGTATTTTGACAATTAGTCTGCCTTCTAAATATTAAGTCAAAATTCAGATATTTTATGAAGGAGTAGCATTTGTCTTAGTCTCCTATGTATCACGTAGTCTTTTCAGAAGAATAAAAGTAGAAATTACGATCAGACAGTAGAAGAAAAAGCTACTCTTGACCTTAGTCTGTTCTTTCTTGACTCCTGTTAAGTACTCACCTTCCCGTACTGTGAGCGTTGCATGCCTCTCAGGGGATCATTGTAGCAACTGTTACCTCTCCTGTAGTTGAACTTGAATTTTTTTTTCTCCCCCCAGATTCCTTTTACTAAGTATGGAGTATGAATATTGCATAATATTCCTGCAGAAGATACTTGCACTTAAATGCTGAAGCCATCTGAAGAGCTGCTAGTAAAAGATGTCTCAGAGAGAGCTTCAGGAAGAGGCTATGGTAGATACAGATGAGGCAAAATCTAGTAAGGAGGAATGATTACTCGTAAAGGAGTTGCTACAAAACCAATCCTGAAACAACGTTTCTATGCATTAGGCATCACACCAGAAAAGATGGATGAGCCCCTGAGAAATCATGGTAGTCCAGAGAAGATTGCTTTTAAGCCCTTCCACTGTGAAAATTAAGAGATTATTAGTTAGGGTACCTGAAAGCATGAAAGGCCTTCAGCCTCGGCAGAAGCATCTGCTGAGTGAATAAAATAGCTGATAATTCCTGCACACTATATCACTTGAGAGAATGACAGAATTGTAGAATGGCTGAGGTTGGAAGGAAATTCTGGAGGTCATCGTGTCCAACTGCCTGCTTAAGCAGGCGTCACGTTGTACAAATTGCCCAGGCCGGTATCCAGACAACTTTTGAATTTCTCTGGGCAACCTCTACCAGTGCTCAGTCACCCTGTAAAAGTGTAGAAGTGTTCCCTGATGTGTAGATGGAGCCTTCTGTGTTTCAGTTTGTGCCCGCTGCCTCTGGTCCTGTCATTGGGCACCACTGGAAAGAGCCTGGCTCCAGCTTCTGTGTACCTGCCCTTCAGATATCGGTATAGATGGACGCGACCCCACTGAGCCTTTGTTTCTCTAGGCTGAACAGTACCAGATTTCTCAGCCCATGTGAGAGATGTTCCAGTTCCTTAATCATATCTGTGGCCTGTCACTGGACTTGTTCCAGTATGTCCATGTGTCTCTTCTACTGGGGAGCCCAGAACCGGATCACAGCACTCCAGGTGTGGCCTCACCAGTGCTGAGTAGAGGGGAAGGATCACCTCCCTCGACCTGAAGCTTGTTCTGGCCTCAGTTTAAGTCATTGATATTTGCAAATAAACTGTTTTTCAATAATCTCAGAATAATTTAAGGCAGAGGACATTGCTTGGTTTCAATAGATACTGCAAAGTGAGAACAACCTTCAAGTATGGTGTAGTGGCCATTGGCGACAACTGTGAAAAATGGAAATGTGAGGCCTGTGTATCAAAGATGTTTTGATGCTCTGCTGTTTGTGAGGACAGTGATTCAGAAGAATGTACTAGTACCATAATGGTGATTTTGCATGAGAAGCTGTTAATATATGACCCTAGGAAATATATGTAGGAATTGCTATAATCACGTACTTAATAAAACCACGTACGTTGCTAAGCCAACCTTGAATGTCATAAAAAATAGTAGCCTCAGTAACCTTGAAGGCTCCACTTGAAAATAAATGCACAAAATTATGTACCTGTTCCTTTCTACTTGGCTTTTTAATAGCAGATTTTTAATGCTATTTTTAATTTATTTAATGCTGCTTAGTCTCCTATTTTTATGCAGCCTTTTTCCAAAGGACTTGACAAAGAATAGTTTACCTAGCACTGCTGTCAATACTTAAAAATAATTGCTGTGGGAGTAAAGCAGACTAGTAATAGAAACTGAGATGAATCCTAGTGCAGAAGGATTCCCAAGCGTTCGTCATGCTCTATTGCACTGCTACAAAATGCAGTAATTTTTAGATAAAGCAAAACACTAAATTAAACATTATGTTTAAGAAATGTCACTGGGTTGTTATGCCGTTTTTTGCCTGTTACATGCTTCTGTGTGCAATATTTAGCTTTAACATCTCAGGAGACCACTCTCTACATAAAGCTTACTTGTGTATGAGTCCTATTGGAGCAAAACCGCTAAAGAGAAATTAAACATCACTTTCTCATTATGATTTGTAATAAAATTTTCAAGTGGCTCCAGTATGACTTCCATTTTTGTTCTTTTCTAAAAGTTTCAACGCCTTGTTTATGCCAGAATTATATAGGCTGGAAGGGACCTCTGGAAGTCCTCTGCTCCAGCCCCAGAAATATGGCATGATCCTCTACTCCACAATGCTTTAGTGAGGCATTGCTTTTCATTGTACCTTCTTCAAGTGGACCACAGTACACTCAGGTAGCCCAAGATCCATGGGGCCAAAGAGAGAACAAGACTGTATTAAGAAATAGCATGGTAAAGGGGGTGTGTGTGTGTGTGTGTGTTATTTAGGTGTTTTGTAAATCAAGAATAATTGTGTGCCTCTAAGTTTCTTGTTCTAACTCATCCCATTAGTGCCAGCCTTACTTAATTTATGCCTAAGGGTAGGTGACTTTAGAGGGAGTCCCTGTCCATCTCTGAATCAATACAGACACAGACCTTAAGCGTCAAACAAGCATCTTCTGAATTTGCACAAAAGCCCTCATATGAGACACGCAACATCTTAACCAGGCATGAAGGCATGCCAGATTTTAAAACTGTTTGAAGTCTCAGACAGGAGGATAGGAAATTCCACAACTGGTGTTTGTTATGGTGAGAGAATGGAGGGAGCAACGTAGCATTGCCAGTAAAATTAAGGCTAAGAGGAAGGTTTTTTCTAGGTAGCTACTGGATATTGCTTTGTGTGACCACGATTGTCCAGATGAAGTGTTGGTAAATTGTTAGGTGACTAATAGCTTTTTTTTCATTTTTCAGACTGAAGGTTAGTGTGTTGGTGAAAACTGTGTAGCTGTAAAGGAGCTGAATAGTGCTTTAAGGAGAAAATCTCCATCAAGGAAACGAATGCAGAATTAATGTCTAGAAATATTTGCTGTACTAACAAGCTTGAAAATAATTTTGCAGTCTTTCTTAAAGTAACTAAGTATGAAGTAACCTTAAAGCCTATTAGTTTACATACTGACAAGGAAGCCAAATGGGAAAGAAACTGCTGATCAAGAAGTATAGTAATGATAGTGGAAAAGAGTATCTTAAAAGATCTTATTTTTATAGAAATTCATATTTTTATATCTTTTATTTTCATTGCCTTTCTTATTTAGAGAGTGATGAAACAGAAATATGCATTTAATAATTACTGAAAATGTTCCTTTGACAAAGCAGGGGACCTAAGTAGATTATACCTACTATAATTTTAAATTTTTAGTTTAGGTAATGAGATTAATTTGCTGCAGTAATACATACTAAATAAAAGAGAGTGCTGTTTGAACTCTTATCTGTTTAGTTCTTACTAACGTGTGCAAAAGTCTTTTGGTTTCTGAGAGAAATTTGCATTTAAACCAATCCTGTCAAGCATTAATTTATTTCAAACTTGTGCCTTTACGTAACTATCATAAATCTAGAGTAATGAAAATTTGCACATTTAATGTAATTCTAACAGTTTTGCTTTTCAGTTTAAATAAGTAGTTCTATATTCAGAATTTTTAAGCTGTTTAAGCAAAAAAAAAGTCAGTTTCATGAAATCAAGCAACATGTCAGAAATATTTCTTTTTCTCAGCTTTTGTGACCCATGGTGTTTCTTACACAGTTGGAGAACAACCATACGTTCCAATTTTTATGATAAATACGGTTCTGAAATACTTGCTGTTAATTCTGATTGATATTCATAATAATAATTTAAGTTTTATGGCACATTTACTGAGGTATGGTCAATTGTAGAAAACTTTATTTTGAATGGTCACTTTCAAAAAATTCTTGATATGCAAAAATTGACTTTCAAAAACCGTACCTGTTCTCATACCAAATCGAAGGGGTTTTTTCTGTGTAATATTGAGTAGCATTTGAAATCAGCGTGTTATTCTTCAGATCAAAAAGGTGAAAGTTGTAATACAATACAGAATTAGGGAATCCATGGAATGTTTTTCCAGCAGGTGGCTTTCCAAACAATTTTGGTCTTGCACAAGGTATGTAAAGTCAACGTGAGAATTTTTGGCGAGAGGAACCAAGTATTTCTCTGAGAGATTAGGACGGATCAGCTTGAGTGTGAAGATACCTGTTCTCTGTAGCTGCAGAAATGGAGTTCAGTTTGTTCCAGCTCTTTCCTGGAGGTTTTCAATAGGAGTTTGCTCACCTAAGAGGGGTGTCCATAGTATGACAGGCTTCTGCTCTTTGCTTGGGCCATCTTTGAATACTCTTGAGTTTCCTCACTGCTCTGTACAAACACCAAGCTCGTTACTCTGTATCCCCAGTTCTCAGAAAGTAAAGGATTACCTAAATAAAGAGAACTTTGTATTCATGTGTTGAATTATAAAGTTCTCGTAATACTACATACAAAGATTTAATGACTTCAGCACCTTCAGGAGCCTTGGTGACTCTGTCAAAGTCACATTATGGGGGTGAGAAAGGTGGGAATGAGGCAGGTTTTGTTGGTGTCAGCCCAGTGCCCAGCCTGACAGCGCTCTGCCAGCGGTACTCGGTAATCTGTTCTAGTTAAAGGCTGTACTTACTGACTGACTAATCCACTTCACGATTTTGTGATACATATGGAGTAAATGCATGTTAAATGCATGTAAGAGAATGCGTTTGTCATGTCACTACAATAAATCAGTTTGTATTAATTTTTAAAATTGATGTTTTGCTGGATTCGGGTGATCGGCCTGATACTGGTATAAGAAGAACTATAAACAGATTTATGAAGTCATTTTCATGATCAAAATAATGTGAATACTGTCTTACATTTTGAAGTTCCTAGGCAAGAAAAGACTAGGAGTTGTCTTTTCCAAAGGAGAAGAATGCTGTTATTTCCCTTCAGGTTTACAAAGGAAAAGACCATGAACATAGATCGTGTCCATTGGTGCTTAGCATCTATAAAGTCTGCATGTTCTCCTGATGCTCTTTTCAGGAAAGCTAAATAATGTCATTACTCTACTTCTAATTTTTAAATTTAAGCTTTTAAAAACTTAAAGTTTTTTTTCTCTTTAATGCTGCAGAACTGTATAGTTTGGATGCTGAAATTAGTTGATAAATCAAATTACAGACAGCTTTTTCCCTAACGCATGATGTGCATTGGTTCAGTTTAAGATTTCAGCTTATTTTTAACCTACCCTGGAAGTTAGATTTATGTAAAAAATTATTACATACCAGTGAAGTTACAGTGACAATTTTTTACAGTCATATGCCATGTCCTTTATGACCGCAACTGCAACTTACTTCATTACAAATCACATTAATTATGATTAACAAATATAGAAAAGGGCTTTTACTTCTGCCATTGAAACAGCCTCTTTAATGAGAATTTTTTAAGCGTTGTATCTTTTTGAGAAAGGTTACTTGTATTTAGTTTGGTTTTTTTTCTTTTAAAGCCACAGAAGAAAGAGGATCAGCAATCAGAAGCTAAAGCAAGTCCAAAAAAGTCATCAGAACCCACTATTGACCTTTTAGGACTTGGTAAGCAAAATATAATTGCCTGTTTTTCAGTCAAACATAGATATGTCATTTTATGTTTTGATAGATATACTTTTATTTCCTCTGTGCTTACTGACAGTTAGATGAATTTGAAAACCGTAAGATTTGGTACATGAATTTGAAACTCTAAAGGAAAATGCCATAGGGATCTGGGTATATCAATACTTGTGTTTTGCGAAGGAGAGTAATGAGCTCCTGTGGGAAGGGGAAGTTATCAAAGTGATTCTTCAAAGGGCTTGTGGATTGTGGTATTTCAATGTTTATGGTACAAGTGTACTTTTTAATGAAAACGCTGAGGTCATCTGAAGTGTATATCTGTAAAATATATATAAAATTCCTATATTAGTTAAAAGAACAGTAACCTGCCTGACTGCAGCTGACCAGTATCCTGTAAAACTTGATACACTGGGCATTTCAGTGTTGCGTACTCGCTGTGACCATCATTCATTTTTATCTTTTGTTTTCTGACTGGCAGTTAACTGTGTGTTTGACTTGTAAATAAACTGATTTGGACCCAAATAATTAAATTTGCACTGTTTGGCTATACTGTTGTGGTTTTATGGTTTTTCTCTGCTCATTGAAGGCCATATTCATAAAATCTTTCATTCATTTATATACTGTTACTGTAGGCGTGCTTTTTCCATTGGATAGAATCTTAAAATGGAACTGAAAGAATGAAATATTACAATAACTATTTTTAATCCCTTTTATTGTTCACAGGAAAATTTTCGGAGAGTTGTGAGTGGATATTAAAATACTAAATTTACATCAATATAATGGTTATTCTTAAGTTTCTACATAGTTTTTACTATATTGGAGGAGGCTAATTATTCTTTTAGATGTAATTATGCAAAAACCATGAATTTGTAGAAAAATGCTTTGTTACTGTTTTTTAATTTTTGATTTTAAGGTATGAATAATGTTGCAGCAAAACAATAAACATCTTCCCTGTTTTAGAATTCACACTGTCATTCAAAATGCATGTTATTTTCCCTCTGAATATAGAGTAGCTGTAAAATTCTATTTTTGTACCCATTATGTATGTGTTGTGGTCCATATCTCATTCCAAGTAATCTGCTACCATAGGCAAGCAAATCTTAGTTAACACAGTAGAAGTTAGATTATGGATGTAGAATGAACCTATTAAAAACAAAAGTAATTGAGATTTAATGGAGAGCTGATTCTCCTTTATTTTCCTTTACCAGACCAACAACCTAATTAAGAAATAAAATTTAGTCAGTATGTGCTTCTGAGATTGTCAGGCTTCTGTATCCTTTTAGTCATGGTTTGAAAAGAATCTTGGTAACACTGTTTTATGATATGATAATGAACTCAGATTGCATAGGCCAACTTGAGATGTAATATGCAATAGAAAGAGTATTATAATTGGTGTTCAACAGCTGTGCTTCTTCAGCGTAAGGAAGCATGGTAAGATACACAAAGGGCAAAGTTTATAATTTGTATGTTAGCAAAACATAATTTTAGAGGAGGGAGTGTTTAAAGATCTTTTAAATAACAAATAGAAAGACGGTGTAATAATCACTTGGAATCCACTGAGCTGCAAATGAGATTGCGTATGAATGACAGCAGACCTGCTATTTCATATGGAGAGCTGTCTTTTAATTAATGCCTGCAGTAGACTACTTCAGATAGTATGAAAAGAAAGATCACTTCAACCCAGCGTATTACAGAACTATAGCTGGTTCCAGGCCAGGTTGGAAGGGACCTTGAAAGATCTTCTGGTCCGGCATATGGGAAAGGGAACCTCGATGAGATTATCTAGTGTCCTGTCTAATTGATTCTTGAAAACCTTCAGTGATGGGGACTCTACCACATGTATGGGGAGGTTGTTCCAGTGATTTATCTCTCTGTAAAAAATTTCTTTCTTATGTCGAGATGAATCCTCTGCTGGTACAATTTGTACAGTTGTCCCTTCTCTTCTCCATGTGGCTGCTTGTGAATAGAGAGCCTCCGCCCCCTTTGTAGCCGTCCTGTAAGTACTAGAATACTGTGATGAGGTCCCCCCAAGCCTTCTCTTCCTCAGGGAGAAAAGACCTAACTCCTTCAATCTTTCCTCATAGGCCGGGTTCTCCAGGCCCTCCTTTGGACCCTCTCCAGTCTGTCTGCATCTTTCTTGAATTGCGGGGACCAGAACTGGGCACAGACTCCAGGTGTGGCCTGACAAGCGCTGAGTAGAGTGGGACGATCACGTCTGTCTCTGATAGTAATGCCCCTGCAGATGCAGCCCAGAATCCCATTTGCCTTTATTGCTGCAGCAGCGCGCTGCTGATTAAAATGTTAGATATGTCATATCAAACAAAATTAAAATGGATGTGATTGCATACCTCATTCTTCTTACTGAGTGGACATGTTTCTAATGAGGATTCATTCTCTTAGGACTTCATTTCTGCAAATGAAGAACAGTGGTAGCTTTTACTAGAGAGGAGATCAGTATTGGTTGTGGTAGCAGATTAAGTAATTTTAATGGATCCCAGTTCATGCTAGAATAATTTTTGGCTTTCAAAGCAGCCCAGCCTCTTGCAAAGAATTTTCTTGAGTAAGCCTCAGTGGTAGCTTTGGGTACAGACTTAATCTTTGGGTCATTGCTCTTTTTGTCTCAATTGAGTTTTTAACAGTGACCTCATCAGAAGGTGAACACCCTGCGAGATAGGACTTACCCAGTGGCAGCTGTAGCTAGACAAGATAATTTTCTAAGAAGAAATTGGTTTTTTAAATTTTTCTTTACAAATTGCAAAATTCTCAAGATAATATGCCTAGGCAAATTGTATCTTTAAATCTTGTAATAGCAGAGGAGGCATAATATCCTCAGTGACTGTACTATCACGTTTGTGTTTCTTCTGAGCCTTTTAAAATAGATTCACACGATTCCCTCAAGTTCCTGTTCCAAGGGGTTTATTATTAAGATAGTTTTTGGGTATTCACTTTTTGATGATCCATCAAAAAGTGATGATATATCCGTATGTATTTTGATGATACGTAAACGTTTGTGGCTTTTGCCCTTTTAATTTAAATTAAATTTGGCCTTTAAAATAATTAAGAGAAGATTTTAGTTCAATAGTCCACACACAGAAAGGTGGGGAAATGGACATGTACAAGCTAAATGTTATTACATTCTCCACAAGCAATAATGTTAGTGTTCTTGCCGTGCAACCCCAAATTCCTTCCCTCTCTTCCTGAGCTATGAGAAATCCCAGCCTATTTCTGTAGACTAAACCAGAAGCAGCTGTTTAAATGATCTCTGCAATTAGTTGGGTATTGTCCACACTGAGAGTGTGCCCTATCGAATGTGTAGGGACTTAAAATTGCTGCTGAAATGAATAACGTGGGATTTTATAACATTCATTTTTAATATGGCTATTATAGGAAACATTTTTCAGTTTGAAAGTCACAGCGTGCAAACCCAAGTTCTTCAGCACCAAAGTGCTAATGCTGTATTTTCCTCCCACTAGTGTTAACCTGCTGCTTGATATTTTGGGTTTTTTTGTCTTACAAGTTAAATATCTCCACTTGCCAGGTTGATGTGCATAAAGACAGGTGTTTTTTTTAAATACTTGTTAAAAATTGTATCATACTTATGTATGATAGTGGGAATCTTTTCTTGGAATATTACACAGGCAATTTTGGACCATTCTGCTTGTCAAGGTATGTCACTTCGAAATTATTTCAGCACCCACAAAAAATGAAAAATGAATATTTTTAAACTATATTGCCTCACAGAATTATCAGAAAGAAGGAAAGTGCATTTTACATATTCTGCATCATTTACAGTGTTGAGATGTGCCCTTCATAAAATAGACAATTGCACATTCTGGAATAACCACTGTAGTAAATTATAATGAATGGCCAAGAGAGAAGAGATTTACTATGTTGTTATCATTAACTGAGTGTGTGGGGCATTCATCTGGCGTGGTTGGATGTAAAATATGATATGCGAAAAGCTGTGTATCTGCTTGTGTCTGGGAAATATTCTCTGAAGGAATTCTCTGAAGTTCTGAGAGCTTAATCATGGTATGAAATGTAGCTGAACGTTGCATATCTGAGAAACGTACTTTGGTCAGTACTGTCCAGTAAGTACCAAAGCAGCGTGGTTGGTTGTAAGTTGGAAAGCTGCATTTATGAAATAATAAAAATACATTTATAAGTACATAAATATCATACATCACTTACCTAAGCCTAATTTGATGATATATCTACCAAATATAAAAATTTTTGCAACCACTTGAGGCATACAGCACTGTTAGCTTTCTGGCTTTCCACATTTTATTTTAAGAAGTATTATATAGAAATAGCCTCCCAGTGAATGCTTTTTCACTTCCACAAAGGATTTAGCAGTAAATGAAATTTTACTAATGCAGTAAATAATTCCACAACAATTTCAGACAGAAAAACCTTGTTTGTATCTTTGTGCCACGTCTTGTATTGAACTATTGAAGTATTGAACTCTTTCCCTCGGTTCTGCCTTTCTAGTAATTTGGTGTAATAAATAATCAGATGCATATTCTTCCTCTATTGCAAGTCTTGGTATGGCTGTTGTATATGATTGTATATATAAAAATACATGGTAGTTTAGTAACCAAGGTCTTGTAAATAGTTTGCCCCATAGAAAATGAGTTTCAGAAACATAATGCGAAGTTTAAGAGCAAACTTTTCTTGCTGTTTCCTTTTCTTGCTGGCCCTTTGAAGCTCTTCTGCTGGTCGTTCTCACTGTTGGTACAGATAAATATACCAAGGATTAATGGTGTATATGAAAGCTTCCGTAACAAAAGGCAGCACTGAATTGGAAACTGTCATGTCAGGCATTAATAAAATATACACAGAAAAGCACTGTAAAGGTAAACTTCACTGGAACCCTTCACTTACTCAGTATATCCTGGTAAATAGCTTTTTGTTTCTGCTATCAAATTTAAACAATCTGAAATCAGAAGCAGCATCTGCTGTTGCAGAGCATGGCAGACAGCAGTCAGATATTATCTGTCATATTGTCATAAATTGTAAGAAGTTTGGGGACCACAGCTGGGAGCAACAGCGAAGAAAGAGCGTCTATTGACTTTCCATGTCACCCCCTCTGACGGCGCGTGGAAGCTCTGCTTTGCCCACGCTCTCGTTGCAGTGGCTTCTGCCACATCTAAAACTTCATCCCTAGCTATGGATGCCCTCTCCCGAAAAGTGATGGAAGTACCGTTGATTAAAAATTAGTTGTTTCAGAATAATTCTGTGCTGGTTGAAACTACAAATTTCTCAAAATGTTCAGGCAGGACTATAAGTTAATCTGATTTTTGCCTGTTTTCTGGAAGGGCTACAGCCATGTTTCCTTCTGTCAAATACATGCCGCCTCTTCTAATCAGTTGTTAATGGTAGGCAGCACAAGTTGAATGAAAAGTAATATACTTAGAATAATTTAGAACTCAGAACTCCGCTGGGTATCTTTCTTATACTACAGAAATATTTTAAAATGAGGAGGGAAAGGAGGAATTGCTTCCTAATCCATGACCTGGTGCATTGAAGTTAAGAATATCCGTGATCTCTGTATAGTAAGTGTGAACTATTACGTTGAAATACAAGTCTGTGTAGGCCTGCATTCATATATATATAGATATTTAAATGAAGATGCTAATATTGCTACAAGTAATAAACTGGTGTGAAAACACTGTTAGGTTTCTTCTATATTTCGAAATTTAGTTCTTTATGGAATCTTTTAGTTTCATGGGGAGGAAATGTTTTTGGTGTCTCTTTTAAAAAGATATAAATATTCCAACTATTACATTTTTGAGAAATCGGTAAGACAGGATCATTTGTTAAAACTATTCGTACAGGCTTAAAACCATGTTGTAAACAGTAATTCAAAATGTCTGGTTTCTGTACCGATAAAGACAGGGAAATATTTATTTTTAGTGTAAAATTCAGTAAGAGATGAAAGGTATGTACATTACCAAATAACACTCTTACAGAAGCGTTCTAGCAAAAACCTGGGTTTTCATAGTATTATTAAGTATTTATTAAATACTTGAAAAATACTATGTTCTTGCAAATGTGTTCTCTCATGAATGTTCTAAAAATGTGAAATGCTTGTTTTAGTAAATAATTACATTTAAATTTTCAGTCTTATATGTTAAACTTTTTTACATTCAGGGAAACTGAACCACTTTGGAATATGACAAGAGGGATATTTTTTTTAATACGTGTGCCTCACTGAGAAAATGAGAACGTTAAATTATTAATTCCTGACAATCCTTTGCATGAAAATTATGCACGGTTCATTCCTAAATTTATGTGAAATGGCGAACCTCTGGGGAGATGTGTTTGGAACTGCCTGTCTGCGGAATGACCTCAAAAGAAGCTTGTTACTTAACTTGCCAGTATATTTACTTACACATATTTTAAAGCACGGGCGTGGATGGAGTGGTGGAGCAGATTATACGTGTAGTCACTGTGCTGTCCACTGACTTCCATTCATCAGAACAGAAATAAGGGGAGGAGGAGACCTTCGTAGCTAAGATGTAAGTAGTTTTGTCGTAATCATAGATGAGTTTGTAAGTTTGCTTTTTAGAAGTTTTGGAACGGCAATCCTGCCAGCAAAGTCAAATCGCGACACAGGAATAGAATTGGCTGAGGTGGCTGCTTCCCTCCGATGGTCGTTCTTCGAGCCGCTCGCTGTTTACCCAGCACAGAAGATGTAATATTGCCGAGCCGTTCCCGTGGCCATTCTGCCTTTGTGGAGTCGTTGGGTCTGTCTTAGTTCTTGCAGACAGCACAGTTATCCTCACGAACATTGCACAAGTTTGGGCAGTAAATATCCTTGCTGAGGGTCAGTTTCTTGTGAATGCTGCTCCCTTTGTCCTTCTCATATCCCTGCCTTCAAGGTATTTTGGTCCTTGTTATTGGGTCTGCTCTCTATTGCTAGCATGCACAATTTGGTCTCAATTTCCCATTGACATGAAGTGGGTTTGCGAATTAGCAAATACCAAGCTATTAATGTTCATGTTTGATACTAAATTAGAGTATAAAATAATCTGTGTATCTGAAGTAGTCACAAAAGCAAGCAATATAGCTCCCAAAGAATCGTGAACCAGCACCCTTCCGCTTGGTTGTTGGGTTGTTTTTTTTTTTTCATAATTCCCTGGATGAAAATGGTACAGCAATTGCTTAAAAAACATACAGGGGATTTTACATATACTCAAGTCAATTCAAAGTTTGGTTTCGGTAGCAGCTATGGCTCTGCCACATTTCCTATACATACTAAGGTGCAAAGGTTAGCATCTCTACAGTAAGACTGAATTCACATACGCATGGATGGTGTTCCACATCGTCAGATTTTGACATTCACGACTTCTGTGTCAAGTTTTCAAATATAGAGCAGGGACAGTCTTTATCTTTAAAATAAACGAATACTTTCATGTGAGGCAGCTAAAGGGGGCCCACCCTCCACTGGAGTTGGAAGGCAGGCAGAAATGAGAAGGCATCTCCCGGGGGGATGTTCTCCATGGGTTGTTTCAGAACGCAGCGCCTTCTCCTGTGAGTTAACAGCCAGAAATCTTGTCTCCTGTGACAGTTCCCTCCGTCAAGTGATTTCCAGGCTGGTGAAGTGACTGGTGCTTCTCACTGTTTCTGCTGTTTTGTTCCAACTTATCAATGTCCTGGGCTGCTGGGAAGGGTGGTCTCCAACTGCAGTGAGTTTGCATGTGGCAGAACGAAGTAATGAAAAATTATAATATTCGACGTGCAGGGAGACAAACCTTGCTATCGTCTGCCAGTTATTTGTGCTCTTAAATAAAAAAGTAGAGGAGAGCAAAGAGAGAAGTGTTGTAAGTAATAAACTTAACTCTTTTGTTCTGTTATGTCTTTTTTCTTATAAAAAATAAAATACTGAATCTTCTGTGATTGTTGTTTAGCAGATGGGAAAGAATGTTGCAATTACATGAGAGATGGCATTGTATTATTTTAAGTAAGTGTTGGAAGCTTCCTATGATTTGATTTTAATGAAATACTGTATGTTGACCGCGTGCTTAACGAATCGGACCGCTTCTCTGTCCTCATTATAATGAGTTCTAGAAACTAGTGCCTGACCCTCACGTCCGCCTTCAGCCTCGCCTGTCTCTCTGTGGCAGTCAGGCACAGGCTTCTCGTGTTATCACCGCACTGTTAATGCCGGTGTTCCATTCATCGACCTCTGCTCTCGAAATAGATCCTTTCACTCAGGCAGATAACTGTCACGGGTGTAGGACGCTGGAAAATCACTTCTTACAGTTTAGTCAAAAAGAGAAAGTGACTGTTTTTCTGAAATATATAGCAACTGTTTTTTAATGTCCTTGATGCTTTTTAAAGGTGGTGATCTGTATTCTCTGGTGTTTAAAATTTGGAATATATTGCTATGTTAGTTTGTAAATGTATGTCAGTAGTTTCTGATGGATCTATTTGAAGTAGCTATCTATATGTAACAGTGTGACTTCAAAAACAAGCAAAAAACCCCAAGTCAAATCCTTAAAATTCACTTTACAGAAACTTACTCTCAATAATGAGAACAGGAGATAGAGAACAGTAATGAGAACATGCAGCTAGAAGAAAGTTTGTTCTTTAAACATGCTAAAGCATCAGGTAGAAATTGTTTTATGATGTTAGTAGTAGTTTTTTCAGTGTATGGTGATCTAGTGATTTTAGAATACTTACCTTCCTGAGAGATATAAACAGCCATGCCAGTTGTCATGGCGATGTTTCTTTTGGAGAGAGAGTTTTGACTTAATTCAGCTAGTTTGTTCTGCCAGAGATGTCTGACTTCTGCAGTAAGTATTGGATACTTTGAGACCTAACTCCTTATTTTGCCTAAAAAAAGCATTCTTAAATTTGATGTCATCATAGTGTTCAGCAGAATCTAGACTCACCTTTTTATTTGTCAGGTTCCCTGTAATGGCATTGTGATACACTTAGGAATAAAATTAGCACTGTGAGATGCTTCGGAATAAAATTTATTAGCCAGTTCTTTCCACTTGTTCTCCGACACCTTAAAATCCAATGAGAAATGGTTGCTCTATTACTTAAAAACATTTTGTGATATTTTTCACCCTACATCTTTTAAACTGTTTTCTTGCAATCCTCCTTAAAAGTGTAATTCTTCAGCCCTTTTTTTTTTTTTTTGTCCTGCCTATATTCACTTTCATCTAGCTCTCTAAACGTATTCATGTGTTAAAATGGCTACAAGCACCGAGGCTGTAGAAGGTTAATTTTGTACAGAGCAAGAGCCAGGTTCTTACAAACCATTAGCCCAGCGCCTGGCGGGGGGCTCCATGTGCAGCTGTAGAATAAACTCAGTGCAAAGTACTTCTGAAAAAGGGGGAAGGACGGACGTTTTTTCCTAATGCGAGGTTTAGTTATGTACCCTTGAGTAAATTAGCGTATCAAGAATAACTTTATGGATTCTAAAATAACAAATTTTAATTCAAGAACCCCCATCAGTGTATTTTGTGGGATACATGGTTACCAAGTTTTAGGGCCTTCTCAGTAAGTTGGTGTGCTTGAAAAAGACACTTGAAAAATGAATAATGTGTACTGATAAATTGGCGTGGCTGTCCTTGGGGAAGTCTCTAAGTGTTTTGGTTTGGGGCTGGTTTTTTTTCCTGAAGCACGCTAGCATACTATCTTTTTAGGGAAAGAAGTCCTTACAAAATCCGAACAATATCAGAGTCTGAAAAATGTCTTATCTCTGAAACGGAATGCATCTTTGATGGGGGTGGAGTCAGAGAGAATGGGCAGCTTTAATTATTCTCATGCTGTTAAAATATTAACAATTTTCGTTTTAAATGTGATTCTCGTGTCTTTTTAAGATGGTCCAGCTGAAGCTTCTGTTACAAATGGAGGCACTGCTGCTGTCTCAGCGCTGAATGATGACCTGGATATCTTCGGCCCAATGATCTCTAATCCTTTACCAGCAGCTGCCGTACCTCCTGCTCAGGTAAAATTTATTTAGTTATATGTGAGGGTAAATATGTGCATGCAAGAGCATATTTTCCTTCGAGGAATTGTTCATTCACACAGAAGGAGCGCAGACTTCTCAACACTCGTGGCTGGAGACTCTTCAGCTGTAATGGCTATATTTTTCTCACCTCTTCAGACTTCTGTGCTGCTTGGTTATAGAATTAGGAGATAATGTGGTCTTCACATCTGATTCCCCCTGGTTATCCAGCTAAATTGGATTCCGTCTTACCCTGGTGATGGTAGCAATGTTTTCTTCTAATTTATATTCTTTTCTCTTGTTCTTTTTTTAATAGGTATTGCTTGATATATTTTTACTTGGTATGCTTAGGTTGTTGGGCTTTAAGTCACACTTTTTAAGGACCTCTTATTGCTCTGTGATGCTGAAACATTTAGATACATGTAGTTTATCTCTTATTGTGCTAGTTTCTAGCCCAAGTATGACACTTAGTACGTGGATTAAAAAGCAGTAGAAAGGATAATATTCTCAATATCTGGTAAGTATCACCGTGTTTGCATACTAGAAAGCATTAATGTATTTATTTGCTATTAACAAACCAGTCCAAATTTTTAATAACATTTTGCTTTTTTTCTGAGCGCCATAATCAGGAGCAGCAAACAGATCTTTTATGAAATGTATGGTCCTTGTGGCATCTTGCAAGATTTAATTCTTGGTTATCTTCCATTCTTAGTTCTTTCTTAAAGAAAAAGTTATATATCCAGTTGAGAGATGGGTAGGTAGCAGAAAATAAGTTTTCGATGCCGTTTACATGGGTTGCTTGGTAAACTGGGACAAAGGGAATGTTCTGCTTTGCTTTAGAATTAAAAAGACCCTGCAGGTCTTGCGTTTCAGGATGGTGGTATCTACTTTGGGAACTGATGCTGGGCAGCAGTTGAGGGTGCCTCTCATGTGGCAGTGGTAGGAGTTTTTTGCAAGATCTTTCACTTCGTAAGGTGGATAAAAGTTGTATGGGATTCAGAGAAGAGCCAGGAGAATATTGGAAACTGGAAATGCTCCTTCATAATGACAGATTTTAAGGACTCTGTTTAATTTCCTGAAGTAAAAAAATGGTGTAATTATTTTGTGTGAGCATAAACTAGAACTCAGTCAAGTTGAGTAACCCTAACGTTCAGTCCCTGCGTTTGGTTTTGGAAGATACAGAGAAGAAATCCATGGACAATTCTTAAGTTAAGATGAGTAGCACTGGTTTGAATATCTATTTAAGAGAATGTATTGAATTAAAAAAATGAAGTAGAAGAAAGTATCAAATGCGGAATAGTGTGGCTTGCTTTCTCACTCAGAGATATTTACATGATGTTCTGCATAGTAGGTGCTTCTGAGATACCGCAGTGGGATTTGTGACCATTGAAAGAGAAGGGAATGTAATGGTGCTCCTCAAACTGATTTGTAGAAGCAAAGTATGACTTGATTTTTCACAGGATTGCTTTTCTTTTCCAGCTTAACCTGAAAGGCAGCATATAGTACTAAATGCGTATGTTTTTATGGCACTGCGGAGCACAGAAATTTCTGTTTGAATGCTTTATTATGAGATTGAAACAATATGATGTCTGCAAACCGTAGGATTTATGACCATTGACATAGCCAAGCCCTGATTTTCAAATGAAGACAAAAGCATTTGTTTTTCCTTTTTCAAACGTGAGTTGAGCATTCAGGATCGCAGGCGCTTTTACTCTGCTTTCCGACATGTGTCTTTATTACAGTTTTCAAAAACACCTAGAATATTTCTTCCTACTATTCTGTATAGCTAGATGCTAATAAAACCTGTTGAATTTGTAAAGGAGTGGTAAAGAGCAATATGTGAATGAGTAACTTTTTTTACTAGAACTTTGCTTATTAGCAAACTCAAGGGAGTTAAAGAAGAGTTAACTAGCTCCTACTGTAATGCTAAATAAAATAAAATAAAATGCATACGCTATGGAATTACCCATTATGCACTCTTTGTGGACAGAAAAAAGGAAAAAAAAAATGTTTTATATGTCTAGTGATGCTTTTTCATGTGAAGTGAGCCTAGCTAAACTACGGCTATTAGAAGAAAGGGTTTTTTTTTCTTGCCAGACATTGTATAGGAACTGAACAAAGGTCTGTCATTTGTATCTATACTTAAAACAATTTCCTAAATTGTTTTAGCCAGATGTTAATTTCAGACTTTCTATGGGTACGTCTTCCAGTGAAAGCGTGATCTTCATTCTTCACTGAAACTTGTAGGGAGAAGGGGACAACTGTGAGGTATTAACTTGGAAAGTATTAATTCCCAGAAATATTTAATATAAGTCTTTCTCTAAGCAGGATATTACAGTTCAGTCAACTTAAACTTTTTTGGATTTTTGTGTGTGTGTGCTCCTGATTTGATTGTATTAGGAGCTGAGAATTGGTTCAGTGGCTACAAAAACGTATTTTTGTAGAGATGGTGTATGTTCTTCATTGTTCACATCTGACAAGTGTTCATGTAAAGCAGTAGTGTATTTTAGATAACTGGAGGTTCTTAAATACTCATTTTCCCCTGAGGCCAGGTATGCGTACCTAGCATGGTTACCATAGATCAGCAGACAAGCTTCAACTTGTTAATAAGTTGTGGTGATGGTAACGTGTCAAAGTCCTTGGTTTTTAAGGAAAAAAATAGTTATTTCAGAAGTTTGCTTTACTGTGAATGTTATTTAAGCAGGGTCTTATTGGAGAGTTATTTAATCCTATTCTAATGTGATCACTTGCATTGTCTGTGGCTTCTGTTTCTGTTTATTTTACCCCTCTGTAAATGTTGAGGTATCTGAAAGCTAAAGTTTAATACTTTAATCTGGGTTGAGGCTATCCCAGATATGGATACAGGCTGGGTGATGAGTGGATTGAGAGCAGCCCTGAGGAGGAGTTGGCGGTACTGGTGGATGAAGACACGAGCCAGCAATGTGCGCTTGCAGCCCGGAGAGCCAACCGCATCCTGGGCTGCATCAAAAGAAGCGTGGCCAGCAGGTTGAGGGAGGTGATTCTGCCCCTCTGCTCTGCTCTGGTGAGATCCCACCTGGAGTACTGCGTACAGCTCTGGGGCCCCCAACATAAGGGCATGAACCTGTTGAGAAGAGGGTCCAGCAGAGGACCATGAAGATGATCAGAGGCCTGGAGCATATCTCCTATGAGGACAGGCTGAGGGAATTGGGGATGTTCAGCCTGGAGAAGAGAAGGCTGTGGTGAGACCTTGTAGCAGCCTTCCAGTACCTAAAGGGGGCGTGCAGGAGAGATGGGGAGGGACTCTTTACCAGGGAGTGTAGTGATAGGACCAAGGAGTATCAGTTTCAAACTGAAAGGTAAATTTAGATTAGATATGAGGAAGAAATTCTTTACTGTGAGGGTGGTGAGGCACTGGAACAGGTTGCCCAGACAAGTTGTGGATGCCCCATCCCTGGAAGTGTTCAAGGCCAGGCTGGATGGGGCTTTGAGCAGCCTGGTCTATTGGGAGGTGCCCCTGCCCATGGCAGGGGGTTGGAACTAGGTGATCTTTTAAGGTCCCTTCCAATCCGAACCATTCTGTGATTCTGTGATCATCTTCTCTTTAGCGCGGGAAATTTCTTAAGTGGAACACAATGGAAGAGTAGGCATCATACTTCAAAACCAGAATGGATCAGCTGGATGGAGTCGAGGGGAAAGGAAAAATAATTTAAGTTCTAGAGAAGGGAAATCTGAGGAAAAGAGTTAGAAGTGAGGCTGCAGGAGAGATAAATGTCTTCAAGCCTAGAAAAAGTTGATTGCAAAAAAAACCCAAAAGGCTACATTGCTTCCCATGAGTACTGAACACACAGCAAGAAATAAATTTGAATTTTTAATCTTATTGTAAGGATAATTATGTTCTTGTGTATTACCCAAGACAGTGATAGAAATCTTCATCTGGCTTTTTCAGGTATTGCTGATAATTCCTTAAAGCAAGAGAGCAGATGAAATTTCTTTGATTCTGTAAACTGAATGTAGTTAAGTGCTTATTTTCTCATCAGTTATTACCAGGAAATAACAGTTGATGGTTTTTAGTGGAACTGTCTAGATGCCTAAAAACAAAATATGCAAAATCAAACACAGGAAGAGTTGAAATAACCAGCAATTCCGTTGACAGTGCAAAGATAAAAAGGATGAGAATTAAGACCTGAATAGTGCACTGCCTTACTTGCTTACACAAGAATAGTGGTGTGCTAGGCTGTATTTTCCCTGCTTCCCTGGAAGGCAGGGAGCTTTTCCAATCAGCAGGGAGAAATTGAAAATGTTATGTGGGGCCGTTACTTATCACCATATAAATGAGAAACGAGAGGCCTGGCTTTTCTACAGCCCATCCCTGCTTACCTGCTGGGTACCAGACAGTGCCAGGGATCTGCAGGCAGCAGGAAACTGCACGTGTGCCGTTTTCTCTTCTGTGGTCCTTCACTCAACTGCACGTGTCCCACCGTCCACTTCCCTCTTTCATTTCCCCTGCTGCCACCTCTCTTTCAATTTGCAGATGTTGGAGCAGCTGGCTTTGACCCCAGGCAGGGCTTCAGATGGTGGGTACAGCCCTGCAAGTCGCGGGCTGTGGCGGGGAGTGCCTCGACCCCTCTCCCTGAGGCCACAAGAGATGGAGGCCTTTCCTGCAGGAGGTGTGCTGTTCTTCAAGAGCTGTGTCACAAGGTGGAGGAGTCACGGCGGGAAGTGAGCAGGCTGTGCAGCATCAGAGAGGATGAGAGACAGACAGGATCTTCTCAGAGGCACAGCAGCTTCAAGACTCCTGGACCCCAGCTGCAGTGGGGACACAGGAAGAGTCTGCTCCTGGCAAGGTGGAAAGTGCAAACTCTGGGGAAAGCGAAGAATGGAAGCTGGTGACTGCTGGCACCCAGAAAGTGGCTCCAGCTCCACTTGAAGGCTTGCAACTATGGAACTGGTTCACGGCCCGCAAAACTGAAGAGGTGCTTTCAAGTGAAGCATCTGAGGCAACTGATGCCAAGCCGTGCAAGGCCACCAGGATGAAGCAGCAAGTAATAGTAGTGGGCAAATCCCTGCTGCAGGGCACATCTGCTGACTTAACCTGTTGTCTAGAGAAGTTTGCCAGGGGCTTGGATCTGGAACCTATTGAATGGAGTGCTGAAGCTTGTCCAACCCTCTAGTACCCCTTGCTGTTCTTCCATATGGGTGCTGCTAGGGAAGCAGGTTAAGGGACGAGTTGACTACAGAGCTCTGGGGGTGGCAGTAAGCAGCATGGGGGCCCAGGTCACGTGCTCCTCAGTTGTGCCGGTAAAGGGAAAGAGTGTAAGGAGGAGAGCACTGATACTGCGTGTCAACAATTGATTGCAGAGCTGGTGATGGCAAGAGGGTTTTCGTTTCTCTGCCTGTGCGACCCTGTTGGAAGATCAGCATCTGCCTGGGAGAAATGGGTTCCACCTCACTAAGCTGGGCAACAGTATCTGTGCCAGCAGGATGGGTGACCTGAAGGAGAGCTTTAAACTAGGGGCAGCGAGGCAGGTTACCAGTGTGAGGAAGTGATGGACAGGGTCAACAAGCAAAGGTTCTGCAGTGATGTGAAAGAAAGGGAACTCAAAATCAAAGAAACAGGTTTTAACTGGTGTCACCTCCAGCATTTGCATGTAAGCAAGGAAGCGCCTATAAGGGACCGTTACGGAAGAACCACCACACAGACCCCTTTGGGGAAATCAGCAGCTGGGGTGTCTGTACTGGAAGTGTCTGTACACTAATGCACGCAGCATGGGGAATCAACCTGAGAAACTGGAGAGCTGTGTGTTGTTGCAGAGTTATGATCTTGTTGGGGTCGCGGAGACGTGGCGGGATGGCTCCCATGACTGGAGTCCTGCAGTGAAGGGACACGGGCTCTTTGGGAAGGGCAGGCTGGGAAGACAAGGAGGCAGAGTTGTCCTTGATGTGAGAGAACAGCTGGAATGCATGGAGCTCTGCTTGGGGGTGGGTGATGAACCAGCTGAGAACTTATGAGTAAGGACTTAAGAGCAGACAGGTATGGGTGACACTGTATTGGGTGTCTGCTGTAGGCTGCCTGACCAGGAAGAACAAGTGGATGAGGCCCTCTGCAGACAGCTAGGAACAGCCTCGCACTCACAGGCCCTGGTCCTCATGGGGACCTTCAGCCACCACAGTATTTGCTGGGGGGACAACACAGCAGGACATAAGCAATCCAGGAGGTTCCTGGAGAGCATTGATGGCAACTTGCTGACTCAAGTGATAAGAGGAGCCAATGAGGAGGGGGTGCTCTGCAGGACCTCATGCTCACAAACAAGAAAGGGCTCATTAGGGATGTGAAGGTTGAAGACAGCCTTGGCTGCAGTGACCATGAGATGGTGGAGTTGAGGATTCTGAGAGGAGGGAGCAGGACAAAAAGCAAGATCACAAACCTGGACTTCAGGACAGCAGACTTTGGCCTCTTCAAGGATCTGCTTGAAGAGTCATGTGTGATAAGGCCCTGGAGGGAAGAGAGGCCCAAGAAAGCTGGTTGATATTCAAGGATCACCACCTCCAAGATCAAGAGCGGTCCATCCCAATGAGCGGGAAGTCAGGCAAAAGATGCCAGGAGGCCTGCATGGATGAACAAGGAGCTCGTGCCAAACTCAAACACAAAAGGGAAGTGTACAGAAGGTGGAAGGAGGGAGAGGTAACCTGGGAGGAATACAGAGACACTGAATTGATCCCTGGGGTGCTGTGTCCAGTTCTGGGCTCCCCAGTAGAAGAGAGACATGGGCATACTGGAGAGAGTCCGACAAAGGGCCAGAAAGATGATGAAGGGACTGGAGCATCTCTCCTGTGAGGAGAAGCTGAGAGAGCTGGGACTGTTCAGCCTGGAAGCTCAGGGGGATCTCATCGATGTCTAGAAATACCTGATGGGAGGCTGCAAAGAGGATGGAGCCCAGTGACAGGCAACGGACAAAAGCCATCTGGACTGCTGCAACTGTCAGACCACCTTAACATATTGAGGGTATCATGATCTTTATCTGCTGTTTTGCAGTCTTTTGGGAATTAAAAGCCAAAATGAAAATACTCATTTTCAGCCTCATGCAGTAATCTAAACTTCTTGTCAGCCACGTGCTATTCGTGTAGTCAGATGGCAAGTGTGAAGTGATGGATTCGGCTGCCAAATTTGTGGTCCTGACATGTGACCAGTATTTCACAGTGAAAACTTCCTTTGGGTAGGTGTTACCTTTTACAGGTAATACGTAAGCTATTGATGACAGAAATTATTTACGTTTAAATATGAAGCATGTTGGAGATGACTTCCAGTAGCTCCGAAAAATTCCATTCGGCTTAACGTGAAGCCGCTCAGCAGTATGCTCCCTAACCACCTGATGAGCGTTTGGGTTTGGTGTAATGGCTGTTGGAGAGCACTACGTGCAGCCTTTCATAAGGGAAAACTGTTATGCTTATTCCAGGCGTGTTTTCCCAGAAGCCTTGGGTAGCGTGAGAATGTTAGATGTGTGAAAATCATGCCAATGTCGTTGGGTTTGGTTTTTTTTACTTGAATGCCACCTGCTGTTTTCTTGCCATGTATTTTGCATTACCCTCCATTTATTTAGCTGATGAACCCTTCAGGGAGTGCTTTTCTTCAGTGCTTTGGCTCCTCTCAGAATCTTCCATAAACAAAATGAATGAAGAGAGGTTAAACGAACATTTAATCTCATGATGTAAACATAATAGATGATCAGTCCTCCAGGTCTTCGGCTCTCCCTCCCCTTCTGTGCATGCGTGTAGTGATTTGCTTTATTTCCTTAAAGCACCTATAGTAACAGCATTTCAAACATCTGGAGATGCTCCAAACTGTGCTTCATCCCAGGTGAAAGCAGGTTCTCTGACGCTATTATTTATTTAAAAACAACAACAGCAACAACCCTGGACGTGTCTGCTCCTCTCCCTGCTAGAGGAAAGCCAACCCCTTCCTTCCCGCAGCGCAGGCAGCAGAGAGGAAGCCACCTCTGTTGACCCTTCCACTGCTTCCGTGTCCTCCTCCCATCTGCTGAGCGCGGCTCTCGGGCAGGTGCCATGGCAGGAGAACCACGTCAAGGTGGAATAATTCAACAACGGGACTTCCTGGATATACGCAGGGTAAAACAAGTACTGCTTTTTAGGGTGGGCCTTTACCTGAGTGTATTATTAAATCCGACTCGGGTATTTTTGAAGACTATTTATGCCACACTGATAAAGAATTGTTTCAAATGGAGAGGGCTTCCTGCTACCCATTAAAAAACCCTTTGATTTTGCTTTGCAATCAGAAATTTTTGTCAGTAATAAGCAAAAGGCCATACCTTTTTTAATACGTACAGAAGGGAGTTGATATTTAAGTGTACATTGGCCAGAGAGGTTTCACAGGGGTTGAACAATTCCTGGTCTCTTTCTGTCTGCTTGGCCTTTGTAGTGCCATCACCCTACCCTTCATTGCTTACTAAGGTCTAGCGACCTTGGCCCAAATTGGCTGTTGTATAAATGCAGATTTTCGGTTGCCAGAGAGTTCCCATTTCTTCTTCTTTTTCTCTTCCACAGCATTTTGGAGATTTTTCACCATCAACCATGTGAATCTGCACTCCTTTCTCCTGATGGTTTCTGGCCAATTTAGCTCGTACCAGAACTGATTTGTAATTATGACAGAATCACAGAATGGTAGGGGTTGAAATGGACCTTCAGAGATCTGGTCCAACGCCCCTGCCAGAGCAGGGTCACCTAGAGCGGGCTGGAAAGGAATGTGTCCAGGCGGGTTTTGAATGTCTCCAGAGGAAGAGACTCTACCACCTCCCTGGGCAGCCTGTGCCAGGGCTCTGCCACGCTCAGAGTAAAGACGTTTTTCCTCACGTTGAGATTCTTTCCCTAAGTTACAGCACTGCCTAATTCTAGAGCTTTGTAGCAGTTTAGGAGTCAGATGTGTTTCCTGAACCTCTGTACCGAACGTTTGCGTTGTGTTTGTACAAACCCAGTGTGACCTTAGTGGATTCCTCAGGGCTCAGGCAGCAGAACCCGGAGAAGTTTGGGGGTTGTTGCTTTAAGCAAGCATAAGGGTGTGTTACCTGCGTAACATCTGCGTATTTTGTTGTGGCTTCTTGTCTGTCTGATAAACTTTGGCACACGATGACAGTAAACAGACGGACCCGGCTGCAGATCCAGGCCGTTGATGGTGGCGATGCAAGGAGGATTCTCCTTCCACGTGGGAAAGAGCTGAAACTCGCGTGTGCTGTGGGATTAGGCGGGTGTAGGCCGAGCAGTCGGGAATCATTTAGCTGGATTAAAAGAATTTAAGTATGTGCTGTGCTCCTGGCTCTTTTTCAATGTATATACAGTTTATTTGCATTGAAGGTTCCCACTGGTAACAGGATGAGTTGTGTGTTTTAAGAAATAAAAGAAGAATGCAATGTATTGCCTGGTTACCTGGGCAAGCTCCCGTATGGATCCGCCTGTGTTTGAGCAGCAAAAAAACCCCAGCACTGAAAGACACCTGGATGTAATTTGTTTACAAAACAATCTGGTGCAAGAGCAGTAGAAAGGCTGAGAGCCTGCCTGTATTTTACTTTTTCAGTCCTAGACTACAGCAAGTTACAGTTAATCGTGCTTTCCCAATAAATGAAATGTGCTTAAAGAACTCTTAAGCCAATTATAAACAATGTATTTTAGAAATTTTATTACTCTAAGTAGATCAGCTGGAATTTTACTTTTGCCTTTTCTCCAAAAATACTGTTCATCTTAGCAGTCGTAGTATATTCCAAAGCACTTAATCTTTTGTTTTAGCTTTTCTCTAATCTATTCTGCCTGTGAGAGGATTAATGAGATGTGAATTGTAATCTCCTTATTGATTTCCTAATTATTTTTCATAATCTAACTACAGCTCATGATTTATGCTCCTCACTGATGAAAAATGTAGGAGCAACAGGAATGAATAATCCGTACGTGTACGCCCTGGAGCTGGTTGGGGATTTGGTTTTCTTTGGTTTGTAACCACCGTCTGGTCTGGTCCTTTTGCCGTCTATTTTAGGTACTGCTTTTTTGCCTTTTGTCATAGCATATCTTTTAAAATCCTCATCCACTTAATTTCTGTAAACGAACTGGTTTTTATTTGTTCCAGGAGCGAGGATGTGCAGTAAATGTTTAACGTAATGTCTTTTACCGGTTCCATTCAGTAGCCTGTCTTGGCCTTTATTTCCCAGAGCACTTCCACTAAACCAGCAGCTGCCACCTTGTCTGCGGCATCCGGGGATCTTGATCTCTTCACTGAGCAAACGACAAAATCCGAAGAGTCGGCAAAGAAACAGCTCTCCAAAGACTCCATCTTATCACTGTATGGCACAGGAACCATGCAGCAGCAAAGCGCTCCGGGTAAAGCCTTTTGTAAAGGTTTCTGTGCAGCCCTATTTATAACTGGTTTAGGTAACGCTTAACTCCTGCCAGTGTAAAACTAAGGCTGGGTGCCCTGCTACCGATATTCAAATGAAGATCTTTATTTTTACCATTTATAAAAAATGAGAAAATTACTGAAACGTAATACAGAAGCTAAAGGACAAAATAGTGTGAGATTTTAATTTATTTATAGCCGTTCAAATTACCAAGTGTACAATTTACTGAAAGATTTGTGAATTCAGCCTCTGTGTCTAATTCATTGCTTGGGGTCCGAGTCTGCGCTGTGCAAACAGCAGGCTGCCGGGATCAGCTCGGAGCCGTCGTATCTTGATTTTAGCTGCGTTTGTATGAAAACAAAGCCCTCCAGTACAGCGGTGCAAAGATTTGGGTTCACCACAGGGATTTGCCAAACTCTTCTTGGCAGTTAGCCTCTGGTGGCGAGTCCCTCTCCTTTGAGTTTTTAAGCAATTTCTTACTCTTACCAGACACTAAATTAACAGCGCTGGCGTACAACCGGACAAAGTTATCCTTTAAAATTATTTTGATGGAACTTCTCACTGACAGGGATGGGGGAGAAAATCACAAAGCGTTTTTGCTGAAATCTTGCCTTCTGTGGTACAGGTATGTTCATGGGGTCGTCTTCTATGCCGTTTACCACACAACCGTCAACTCATTTTCAAGGCTTTCCGGCCATGGGAGTTCCTGTGCCTGCAGCAACCGGGATGATGGGAAACATGATGGGACAATCGGTGCCAGTCATGGGACAGAGCACAGGCGTGATGGTAGGAATGGGAATGCCCAATGGATTTACTGGTACTACACAAACTGGTGTGATGGGACTTCCTCAAAATGTCGTTGGACCTCAAGGTGGAATGGTGGGACAGATGGTCACGCCACAAAACAAGTATGGATTGCAACAAACCCAACAAGCTCAATGGAACCTCTCTCAGGTAAAGACTTGCTGTTCCCAGGCAGAAGCGCTTTAGAAAAGATGCTGCTTTTCAGATAGGAAATGTTTGGCTGTAGCAGGAAAGTTGCGATGTAGCCGAATTACAGACCACTGGACTATGAACTGCTCAGAGGCACAGGGAAAAAAATAATCAGTCAGTTAATTAAAGACAACTAATACATAAGCAGAGAATGAATTTTGCCAAGGTAGACCAAACTCAGTTCTCTGCTTCTGTAGCTACTCCCACCCTGCATCTGAAGTACCCAGGTAAAAAGCTGGCTTGGCTGTAGTTACACAATACTGAAATGTAAACACAGCCTGATAACTAAAAGCAGAGTTTAATTGCTTGAGGATAGCCTTTAGCAACTAATGCTTTCATTTACAGACCTCAAGATAAATTTCAGTGGAACGTGCAGTGCTTTGCACTCCTAACATTCTCCTGTAGATAATTTGCTTAGACTAATCCATTATTTATCTGTAGCATTTCTGGGCTAATTTTTTTTATTATTTTCTTAAACATGTTTAAAGGGCTCTTTCTAAGAGTGTTAGCGTACACTTAGTACTATATTTGTACATTATCCAGTGAAACATCTTGAAATCAGGTTTTTTAAGGTTATTGGGAAGGGACAAAACAAGGCTAAATGGTTCTGCTGGAGTTCCGTATGGCAACTGATAGCAACTATTTTTTTCATACTATTTTTTAAATTATAAGAACATTATAATAATTCCACACTGCTTACTCTAGTAATTCAGGAAGTGAACCTGAATCACTTATTTAGATTGGATTATATTAATTTTTACTGTTCTACTCAGTCCTGCGGTGTGAACATTTAAGAAGGTAAGCAGCGTTTCTTACGTGGATAACACAGCCCCTATTTGAATACACAGGCTGCCATTCTGCTTTGAAAAGGAATTTTTAAAAGGTGAGAATTTCAAAATGTCAAACCAAAAAAATCTGTGGATTTACTGTTTACAGTCTTTTGCTGTCAGGTACTTTACTTTAAAAGGACCCGTAACAGCATTGAAATTAAAATCATGCTTCTAATCAAATATCTATTAAAAGTTGGCTCGTAGGACAAGCTCTTAATGCGTTTCGGTACTCCTCGCACATGTTACCGGTGTGCCGATATTCCAGAATTCGTACGGGAACTGTGATCTAATCTCTGGCTCCAGTTGAAAGGGGGAGAGCTTGCTTGCTTTGCCAGAAAAGCATGTTTGATATACATACATAGTCTACTTCCTAAGAATTCCACCCCAGAAGAGATTAACAACTAGGTAAAGCATGTGCTCATCAGCTTTTTTTGGATTTCCACATTCAGTGATGGGTTGTTTCTGCAGATAGACATGTGAAAGCACACAGTACTGAATTTTACCCTGAAGTACTAGTTTGTAGTTTATTTAACAGGGTTTTTTTCCCACCAGTGTTTCAATTTCATTTTGCAAGCCGGTATTGTTTGCTCATGTTCACATGAGCAACTCTTCATTTTTACCTAATGCTGCCTCTAACTTGAATCTAACGTTGCTTATCCAACATCCCTGTTCATCAGCTCTGATTATTAATTGCTCCAAATGCTCTTTTGCTCTCAGACTCAAGAGAGGGGACATCTTCGCTCTGTCTATACAGCAAAGTTTTTGGCTTCTCAATAGGCGTTCATTTTTTAGGAGGCAAGGGGGAGTAACCTGAAGAAGGCTTTTACATTGAGCCCTGAAAATTACAGTGACTGGGTAATGTTTGTAGAGAGCAGAAATATTTTTGCACCATCCCTGAAGTGAATGTGCTGAATTTTGTTCCCCCTAGACATCATCTTTAATTTCATGTGAATTTCATTTGGTTTTTGAGACATTGTGGTATCTTGAGTAGATTCTTTAGAGGGAATAGTTAGATTTAGAAAATACTCAAGTTTATAAATCTGCCTCGTTCTTTGTCGATTGCCCTGAAAGGGATGATTTCTAGAAAAAACTTGTGTATTCAAGATTCTGAGGTCTCCAAAGAAATACTGCTGCAACAAAACACATCTGGAGTTGAAAATGCATGTTACTTGCTCGAGTGTTTTCTTTATCGCAGTTGCCACAACTGTGTTGGTTAAGCTTTGAAACTTGGAAAGCAAGCTCTTACCGAGACTCGTTGGGCCCCTCTGTCACACCTTCTGTAAACTGACTAGTGGAGTGTTTAAACAGACTTGACACATAGCCCCCTGCTGCAGCCGGTCAGCTGATGCGTAACAGTGACCACTTGAACAGAAACTGCTTCCAGAAAAGCTGCGATCTTGAAACATGCTTAGAAAGTTATATTGAGTCAGTATTTTTCTTTAATGAGCAATACTGATTTTAGGGAAACTTACTGTAACTGGGTTGCTGTCTGGCTTAGCGGCATGTTGTGTTTCAGCGCTAACTAGGCTCGTGTGTGTGTGCTCCGCAGATGAATCAGCAAATGGCTGGAATGAATCTCAGCAGTTCCAGCACCGCGATGGGCTTTGGCCAGCCCCCCAGCACGGCGGCAGGATGGACTGGAAGCTCCTCTGGTCAGACTCTCAGCACACAACTGTGGAAATGAAAGTTGCAATGGAAGTCTTGCCCAGAACAGCCACCTAACATTCCTCGTTCAAATGCATTTACTTTCGCTGTTCCTTCCATGTACATACTCTTTTTCTTTTTCCCCAGCTGTTCAGATTAAGAATATAACTGACTGACCGTGTTGTGGTCTATATTGATTTAAATTTGATGTAGTGAAAAGCAAATCAAGAATACATTTATATATCATTGGCAGCGTTTTCATACAGTGCATATGATTTCATAGACCATATATTTAAGAAGCTGCTTAACCACATACTGAATTTTTTTCCCTCGAAATTCTAGATCAAATGTTTGCATATAAGGGATGTAGCTATCATGTTAGTAATATCCAGAAATATGAACCCTGACCCCCCCAAAATTACCCAGTAATCCTGTAGAAGGTACTGTATGAACAAATGTTTAATCATATATAAATAGAATGTAAATGTATCACTGAGCAATGTTTTCTAGTGTATCAAACAAATTTTGTTTCATCATACATTTCACTGTGATGTTATTATGGTGTGCATAACAGGGAATATGGTTATTGAAAGAAAGATAAACCTGGATGTTGCTGTCGTTCTACAAATCAATAGTTTATTCTTTTAAAAATGCGCATTTGATCCATTTGAGTTTCCTGTGATAAAAGTATCCGATCAGGCTCACGAGGCACGCACACAGTATTAATGCTGAGAACTAGCGGCACAATATGCATACAAGGTAACTCGATGTGAACAGATATATTTTTTCCTTGCAGAGATATCCAGGTTTATGACAGTGATTGTGTTTACATTTTATGTGCCTCGTAATGATAAAATGTTATTTCCCTATATTAAAAGGATAAATCCATAAATGATTGTGGGTTTTTATTTCGTTATCGTATGACCTATTTGACCGCTGTTTCTTCAAGAAGTCTACTTTTAATGAAGGAAAACGTGTTCAATTTGGAGGATCCATTTATGCAAATATTTAGATCAACAGTTTGTGATTTAAAATCAGTTTATAATTACACCATTAAGCTGGATAAATACAAAAAGTATATACATAAACGATGATTTTGAAAATACTCCATTGCAGCCATGTTTCTCTTGATTGTTTTTACTATGTGGAAACAGCCTTAAAACAAAGGTGTCAGTTTATTAAGACAAGAGTTCAGAAATGCATGCAAACAAGTTAGAACGAAGCACACCCACTTGATTTGCTTATTAGAGTATCTGACAGCTTCCTTTTGCTTCCACAGAAGTCCATCAGATGACCATTAAAAAGTCTCACGCCGAAGTAGACTGTTCTGACACATCCGCTGTCCTGTACTTCCCGTGTAACTCTCTCTCCAGGTCATACCTCAATACTGACCGTGTCCAGATGGTATTTTGGCTCGTTAGCTAGATTTACTTTTTCTGTTCGTGTGTGCCATACAAGAACCTATAAAATAACATTTACGTTAGTACAGTCAGCTGCAGAGATGATACGAAAGCTTTCTAGTAAGTGTGGAAATCAGTACCTTTGTGCAGTTGTTTGCTTTTGGTTCCAGTTCCTCCACTGTTGTTATCTGTTTCAGAAAATCGGATTCTTGCATTCCTGGTTGAGAACCACGACGCTTGAATACGGCTTTCGGGTGCGACAGAATCACTTGAAGACTCACAGCAAATCCTTGGAGAGAGGCGGGGCGGGGGGGGAAATGTTAAGAAAAACCTTTAGGCTTTACATTTTTGTGCAAGTTACACTTAAGCCAAGAAATCTCCCATGTTCTTTTTAAAAATATGTAAATTTGATTATATGGGTAGAAAAAATTTGGTAGGTTTATACATCCTACATTGTTTTGTTTTGCCCTGAAGGTGCAATCAGATTTTTTTAATTGCACCATATTTTCAACGTTTAATCAATTCCCTGTCATGTAGAGAACACGTGCTTTGTGCCTGAAACGCCAGGTATTGCTAAGATCTCGCACTATCCTTCCTTTCTACTTCTAATTAAGAATTAAAACTAAATTTTAAGTAAAATGTATGAAATTTGTACTGTACAAATACTTCTAGGTTTAAAGGTGAGAGTCAGAAAAAAAGGTTAAAATATGATAGAACAGTTGTTGTCTTCAGAGATTTTTAGTCTTTAGAGAGTTTTAACATTATTGTTGATGAAAGACAAGCCCTGCTAATGTTTTGCTTTGCACGCCGTGTTGTTAATGTGGACTTGTGAATCATTTTCACCAGCGGTGGTCTGCAGGACAGTCTGTAGTGATCTGTGCATCGCACAGCCCGCCCGAAAGGGCTCCCTCAGCACACGTGCCTCTCCCTGCAATGCTCTCCTCCAGTAATGCACGTTAGGTCCCTCAAAGGCAGGTTACAAACTGAGAAATCACTAGTTTGAACAAACTCGCCCTCTCTGAAGCAGCTCTCGTGCACCTCCACTTTGCCATTATTTATAGAACTTACCAGTTTTCATTCAGCAAGGTTGTCACATGTATGCTGCTTTAAGTGGGACTTAAAACTCGACTGATATACTTGTAAAGAAAACTTACATTTCTAACTCCTTGTGTCTAATTGCCAAGCCTACCAACGAAATCCTTTTTTTGTCAGTTCAGAGTGGTTCCAGCGGTCCCTTTATAACAGCAGTAGTAACAGTTTTGATGTCTGTTCTGGAAAACCACAGGAGTATTTCGTTCTAAAGTCAGTATTAAAATTTTCTCATTTTTAAAAGAGTAAAACTTTATCTAACAGAATACAAGTCTGTCCCCTTTTTTACTAGAATTATCTTGCTACTGTATTTTCCTTCAAACTGTCTGTACCTTTTATGGGAACCTTTTAAAGAGGAAAATATAAGGAAGTAATTACTACATCACAGGTAAAGAAGGCACACTGAAACCACTGTTATCTTAACTATAATGCTCTTGCTTGTAGCAAAGCACAGGAAGATACCAGAAAGTGATTTTTATTTTATTAATTTTTTTTAAATAAACATTTGGACAGTCCCCCTGAAGACTATGTGTTGGATGTGAACTGAGGTCCCAATTCACTGGCAGGCACAGTTGAAGAAAACGTATAACTTTATACATTATATCCTGTCTAAGATAAAGAAGAATGGGAGGCTAGATGGAAAGGGCTTATCCACACTTTCCAGAGTACTCTAATGACTAAAAGACTTCCAGGAGGTGCGAGATGCCTTTAGTGCTTCCTGTGTCTGTAGCCTGGCTGTGAGGGAGCACAGGGTGGGCTTCATCCCACTGTACTCGTTTGTGAAGAGCCAAGGTTGAGAGTTTGAACTCCCTCAGCAGGAGAGCGCTGCGGTGCAAACAAACAGCCAGCTTTCCACACCTTGAAAATCGACCATGACTTATCACTGATGAACAAATGGGTCTGGTTCAGTTTGGCTTTTTCCTTCAGTTAGAAAAAAAAACAACACAAATTTTTGGTGTAACTGGGCTTTAGTGTGGTTGATATTTTAGGCCCCCCTCAAAAAATGTTTGCTTTGCAAGACAAGGCATTGTTGGAGCCCTCATCAGCTGTGTGAGCTGCTGTTTCTTTTTAAAAAGATTTAATTTTTTTTAAGATGTAAGCTGGTCATCCATAAAGGAGAAAATGAAGTAAACGCCAAAATTAGTGTAGTGTCCTAGTTTTTAGAGTGGAGAAGGAATCCATTCTAAGCAGAAGAGACACACAGCTTTTCTGCTGCTTATCTTTGTGTGTCTCAGCTTGGCTCCCTGCCCCCCCCAGCCCATACTTATCCATACATTAATTTTTCCTAGGTTCTTGTGCTGCAAAGCTTGCTCCTCTGTTGAGAAAATAGTCTTCGGTTCTGAGGATGGATTTCAGATCTTCAGCTGGGCCATGCCCCCCCCCTTCCTACCATGCTATTACAAACCACGATTTTAGGGTGTTATCAAAAAACCCCCATGTTTTCAGGCATCAAATAAAAGTCAGATTATTAAACTGAGTGTTGTATGTGGCAAGGACACAAGACTACTGTATGCTGACTGGCCTGAGGTTTGTTTCCTTGCTCAGTGGTCATGCAGTCTTTGTTTCTTAGAAGAATCCAATAAAGCAGCAACTTAAAGAGAAAAAATAATTGTAGGAGACTTATCTCCTGGCTCTCTAGTTCTTCAGCTCTGCTTTATAACTGCTTTCATTTCACATGTATGACATTTTTTATTTATGTAGATAGACTTCCGATGGACTTGAGGGAAAACCATTTTCTTATGACAGCGTTCAGTTGACTTTATATCACAGACAGATCATTTTGGCATCAAAAAGAGAGGAGATGGCTCTGGTTTTGACCAGACTGGCACTAGTTATTTCTCTCAGTAGATAATGATCCTGTGGTAATAGATGAAAAGACACTGTTATTTTGAAATCTATCCCTAAAGAGGGATTAATCTGGGATTACTGTCTCCAGCATCGCGTAATGGAATAGTGCTACATGCATACAATTCTTTTACTTGATCGTTATTCCTACAAGGTCGTATTAGGCTTAAGATCATGTGAAATGACAGAGGACAATTTCATAGCCACAGTGTGAAGAGGTGTTTTTGGTTTTTTATGTTTAATGCAAGGCTGTAAATTACATGTAATTGGCTGAAGAGCCACCTAGATAAGAATTAATTTGTTGGAGGACAAGTTACCTGGGAGACATGGCAAAGATTACATCTCTGCTTCTTTCTACAGAAGCTGTTTCTGTTAATTCACACCTTGACTTGTGTTAGATCAATAGCTTCTCTTAAAAGGCAGAACCATGTTTCTTCATCCAGTTAGACCGAGACGGTCTTTAAAGATTTTATTGCCGTGATTAATGCCTTTGCTTCCTGAATGCTCTGGATAGGGTCGTAGCTGAAGGCAAGCTAGAAACTGAGAGCGTTCATCGTTTCGGGAGCGTATAAATGCTAATGCTCAGTGCTGATGTTGAAACGTATATACTGGTTTCCACACAGTTCAAGGTGCTACCTTTGGCTTGTTGGAACATGCCGCGGTTTGGGGTCGGCTTCTTACAAGTATCTTCTCACTGTGACATACTGTTTGGGTTGCAATAAGGCAGAGGTGCTCAACCAGGATTTTTTGTAGTTCAGAACAAAGGCATCTGCTGACAGTTAATTTACCATGAAAGAGGCTCTCCATTTTAAACTCAACAACATTTAAAATAGTTGTTACCCTTTGATGGCGGGGTGGTTTGGGTTTTTTTTTGAGTTTGGTGTCTGCCACAGCCACTCACTTAAAATCTTTTGTACTTCTGACATCCAGCAGTGGCTCTTTCAGACTGAGAAAAAATATATCTTATTTTGCAGTGCCATTCAAAACTATTTCAACTGAGTTTTCTCCACATTATATTGTCATACTAATTGTAGTATGATTACAATTGCATAATTAATAAACTTTTTTCTCCTATTTTTAATAACTTCAGTGTTTTCCAGTGCTTTCAAAATAAAGCTTGGATGATTCTAAATCAAGTGTGGAAATACTGCTGCATTACACATTTTGAAAAATTAAGACTTTTTTTTCTTTCAACCTTTTCTAAAGGTTGGACCAGATGATCTTTCAAGGTCACTTCCAACCTGGGCTCTTCTATGATTCTATGATTAATAGACGAGCATAAGAAAGATGAGATGTACTAAAGACCTCCTTCTATGGCAAAATTAGGGGGGAAAAAAAGTTTGCTCAGGCCCTAGCAAAGAGACTTAAGGCACAGTGGATAAGGTCTGGACCACAACTCCAAAATCTGCTTGCTTAGTGATTCACCAGCATAGATTAATCTCTGTGACTGAAGGAAGCAGCTCCTGGGATGCTCACATAAAGCCTGCATCTGTTTTCCTTGAACAATCCTGACAGTAGGAGAATTGCAATCTAACTTGTTCTCATGGGTGGTCAAAACCTCCGACACAGGGAACCAGCCAAAAGTAAATCACTAACAGCATCATTTAATATAGAACGCTTTAACTCATGTCTATAATAAACAACACAGTGCCTACCTCAGAGTCAACGTTACTTTTTGCTTACAACACCCAATTCTCTCTTGCTTTTCTTCCTGAGAGTAAGGAATTCTGTGTCAAACTCTAGAACCCACCTACAGTTAAAACTGAGGCAGAAGTTTTAAAATTAGACACCAGAACTAATTCATGTGATCCGCTGGTTGCCAGACAAAAAGCAACACAAGAAACAGCTACTCGCTTTCTGAATGCAATTTAGCATTGGAGAACAGCAGTGTCAACCACAAACTCCTCAAAAGAAATAAGCCATGTATAAGTACATGTCAAAGAAGAATCTAGGGAAGCTGGCTACCTAGGGTTGTTGAGCTGATCCCAATGAAATCAGCAGGACCTGTCTCCACTTGCAGTAGACTTGAATTTGGCCCTGTATCTTGAAGTTCAGAACAAGTTTGTGTGCTTAAAAGCAAGGATATGCTTCCTCGGAACAGCCACAAGTTATATCAGTGGTCCCAAACCTTTTAAGCAGTTGTTATTTTCACACCTAGCCTCATGATCAAATTATTGTGAAAATCGCTATGAAAAGATAGTTCTGTAAACTAAAGAGAGACCCCTTACCGGTGCTTTGGGAATACACTAATAAACGTCTGTAGACAGCTGAGCAGTTTAATATATGCATCTTTTTTTTTTCATGGTAATATTTTCAAAAGAGATCCTTGATCTTCCTTATGTGCAGTATATGGCATAACCTGAGTTGCCTGTATACTTGGTGCCAGCAGGAGGAGGAATGGCAGTGATGTACTCCAGCATGGACTTAGGTTTGTTAGCAAGTCCCCAGGGGTATACTGGGAGGTCAGGGGATTGACAAGGGTGGAAACTGGAGTGTTAACATGCATCCTATAGACTCCACCTGTTCAGATGCCTGTCCAGATGCAGTTCTGGATGTACAGGTTCTGTTCTGTTTGTGCCCTTCCACCATATTCCGTATGTTAAGATGCAAACTTAACATAATTTTTTAGCAGCTACCCAGCATCCATTTCCCTCCTTGCTGAAATTAAAAATGTAATTTAATCAGTTATTTTTTGAAGACTAATAAATTTTTTCTCACAGAGTAGCAACTCCTTGTTTGTAGATCTGCAATAACTTCCTATACTCTCAACCCTTGTATCTTTGCCTCTGTAACCCTTCCTTCCGTGACTTCGGTAAGAGTACACGCAGATAATGTTCCTAATGGAGCTGGTTTTCCCTCATGCCAGCGTTTCAGCCAGCAACTGCAAAGTGTAAACAACACCTTAAGAACTTGCCATGCATCTCTTCATGTCTGGGTTAGACTCCCTTGGCTGATGTTGCATAGTGGCTTTTTGCCTGCTGCTAATGAATTATGAACCATGCTATCATCTTTGTAATGCCCATAAAATTACCCATAAATTACCTGCTCTAGGTGACTAGAGGTTGGACTAAATGATCTCCAGAGGTCCCTTCCAACCCTACCATTCTGTGATTCTGTGATAAGTAACCACTTCTCTAGCATAGTATCAATATGTATCTGTAAGTCCACTGGCAGAGACCCTTAAAATGCGCAGCTGCAGTCCTCAACAGGCTGCATGGGTTTAGGGATTGACATATCTAGGTCTTCCCTGAGGAATGCCCCTACCTAGACACTCAAATATTTTCATCCCAGGTGATACTATTAACTTGAAATGCTTCTACAGTGCAGAAGAATTCACCTATTGATGTTTCTGTCTTTGAGGTATTAACTACTTGTTCTCCTTTCCCTTTTTTAACCAATTGTACTGTAAAAACTGTACATATTTTTCATCAAACATTTCAATCCATATAAAAATATTCTGTTGAGATGACAAAGCATTGTCCTTTTCCCTCTCCCAAAACATAAGGGTATCAGAAAAAAAAAAGAAAACAGTTGGCTATTTCTACCCTCTTCTTGCCCTTGTATTCCTACTTTTCCCTTTTCCTCTCCTTCCTGAATACAGAATATGCTCAAGTACAAATATTGCATCCTTTGCTGGGAAATCAGCTGCTGCTACATCAGAAGTCAGACTTCTACATAGTGGTGATTCATGTGGCAGTTGTGAATATATACAAGAGATTGTCTAAGCATGGACTGACAACAAGACAGAGCTATGCGGTGTGCTAACTTCGCAGCAGAAGATCGATTAGATCCTTTTTGAAGCTTTTCTGCCTTCATCTACTAGGCTACAGCTGTCAGTGATTTTTCCCCTAAGCCCAGTGTTTCAAACTATATCCATCTACAGTTATCACTGTCATTCCAAATAAGCAATAAAAAAAATGAATAATTTCATGATAAAGTAGCATATTACAACATGAGGTGTAAGAAGGGCCTCTGTTTACACTTCCTGGTGTAGACTGATGACACAATAAAAGGCAGGGGCTCCTTGCAAAAATTAACTGAATTAACTCATTTACAATTGTTTCAGCCAAACAATTTATACAACATAAAAGCCAGGCTGCCACATAAAATTACAAACAAGTGAAAGTAAGTTCAGATATCACCAAGAAGCGACTTAATTAGATGAAATGTGCAAGCTAAGACTTCCAGGATGTTTAGTGCTGAAGGGCTGCGTACAGCGCATGCACTTCAGAAGTTTTAAAAGCTGCTTTATACCGAGACATCTGTTTCTGTCCCACTCATAAAGAATGTAAGAATAGTTATTATGGGAAACATTCACGTATCATGAAACGTGGTACTTACCTGCCATGTCGATAGCAAAGGGCCTGTCAGCTCTCCAGCCGGTGTACCAGCCAACAACTTTGCCATTTTCCACCACCGGGCGCTCATACCGTCGTCCTCCTACCAGTCCCACGGGCCATACCGATACTTTGCGGGTTGTGCGCATCTGCAAGAGGCAGGCACAGCATGACTGCATGTACGTTTTCCTGGTACGCTCTTTTTTTTTTTTTTTTTGGTAAGTTTTGGTGGAAAGCCTACACATCAATCACGGAGATTAGGTATTTAAAAGCAATTCTAGCTTACAGATTTCAGCCCAGCAGAGTAAACATTTGAAAGCTGCATGTGCCCACTCGTTTTCTGTGGACTCTCCAGCAATCTAGCCTGCAGGTGCTTCAATTCTACTGAAAATATCCTATTCATATTATTTTTGATAACAGAAATTTTAAAAGCCATGAAAAAACAGTATTGTATTCTTGTTTGTTTGTTTGGGTTTTCAAAGGTGTACTAGGTCTTTTTTACCTACAAGACTGTAGCAATCTTGCAGTAGGCTTATTTCTACAGACTGCTTACATATTGTACAAGCCCAGCGAGGGAGAATATTATAACAATGATTAATAAATATACACTACATTAAGACAAGTACAATTAGTGTGAGACTGGTAACAAATACACTGGGTACAGGAAATTGTGACCCACAAGTCTTCCCCCTACCTGCAACATACCAGATTTGTACAACAGATGCAGCTCAGATCTATTAAAGGTTCACAGAAAAAGAGTAAGTTTGGGCTAAGCCTTTGTAACTTCTACATTTTCTCTCAAAAAACTCTTCTAAGTTTCTGAGAAGGACAGAAAGCAGGTCGAGCAGGATGCTTCTGCTAGTTTGCTGTCAGTAACTGGAGTTTTTCCCAATGGTGTAAATGTAATGTAATTCTGGAAATGCGATCCTCATCTAACCTAGAGGAATCTATAGATACTAAAAAATTCCTCTTTATTTAGCAAAAAGCGTGCATGACTGGGATTCAGTGAATTCAGTTCACTGGTTAGTGGACCATTTTCTTCAGTAAACAGGAGATAACATGACACGAACCTGATGCGCTGCTCCCCATGGGAAAAATCACTGATAGCCTGGCAGAAGAACTTGAGAAGACGAGCGCATGGACACAGCAACTTGCACATTTAACCACACTGATTCAAAAGCCGCTGTTTTAACTGCTGTGCTTAAACATGGGCCTATTTAAGCAAGTATTAAACTATTTCAGTGTAACATGGGCTTAATCTGACCAATTTTTAAAACAATCTCTTTTCTTCTAGTGCAGTTGAGGCCTATTCCTTAGGGAAAGGTTATCTCTTTCTCCTTCCAAGCACTCCTTTTAGCAAAAACAAACACAGTTTTACATATTTGTAAGTGCAGTCCCCTATCGATAGATGTTGAAGTAAAAGACAACCTTGGTTAAATATTAAACGCTTCCCTCTCTTTCTGCCAAGGTGAAAGATTTATCATGCGTATCATCTAGACTCCCAGGAGATGCACCAGAAAAAAAAACAAAGACATCACATCACTCTGGTTCAGATTTCTAAGCTAGAAACATTAGCAAATTCTTAGGAGAACTTTCACATAGGGAAGGCATAAAATAGATATTTAAAAATCTATATACATATACAAATATGTATATACACACAGCAGAGAGGCACACACATTCTTTCCTTCCAATTCTTTGTGTATCTTTAAATTCGTTTAGCAAAATTTTCACACTTTCACCCTAATAATTGTTACAGCAAGTCAGACCATCTCACTCAGTAGCAGCAGTCCATACGGGATAAGAACAGGGTATGTATACAATAGGCAATAAAGGGAATTCTCGTGATAACGATTCTATCCAAACCATTGACTAATTTCCAGTGAGAGACTGCCATGAATCTCTCTACAGGTTATTGTTAAACATGTTTGCCTATAACTGTTCTCCCCGATTAAGATAATTTTTCCAATCTCTCCCACTCCTCCATTTAGGAAATGCAGAGTTAGCAATTAACTATTTGGATACGGAAGTCAGCCAGACCTCCTCATGAAGATCTTTTAGCTCTGGTTTTAATGATATGTCCATTTCACAAATTTTCCTAACAGTGTATTTATATTAACATCCAAATACATCAGACACGGACACAGGGCATCATCCTGTTGGGCTTGCCTACACAGGCAAGTTTCCAATAGGTTTCCAAGGGCACGATCAAGCCACATTTACCCAAAGGTGCTACACCAGTATTAACCACAGGACAAACACAGACACCCACTAACTTTTTTGTGTTGCCATTAATACCTTCTGGAGGGTATGGGTACCTGAACAAATTACTAGTGTACTGACTTACGGCATTTTAGTTACCCTGGACCAGCTGCCTGTACCCATGGTAAGCATAAAATGCCATAAGACAAGAGCAGGCACACTCTAACTACAACAGAGTAGCTAACTGGGGGAAGATGAGGAAAAGTAAGCCCATGCCCTGCCTTTTCCCCACAGGGAGCATTTGGGCAGCTGTACTGCAAAATGAGCCAGATCACACGAGACTTCTGGATTGGCTCAACAGCAGCCACAGCATTTATACTAGCAGAACCAGATTAATACTTTACCTCATACAGTGTGTAGGAAAATCTTGTCAATAAAAAGTATCTCGCTGCCCTCATGAAACCAGCATGAAATGACCCAAGAAGTTTTAATTATTACAGTCTTCAGTCCATCTCAATGTCTATGAGTTAAGTCAGTAAAGCCACCACACATTAGAAGGAAATAAGTAACCCTTTAAAGAGCTCTTTATTTTGTCCTTGGGTTACTTTCTTTATTCTCATGGGTTACGTTTTGGGAGAATTAAATAAGCAGGTGTCAAAAATACAGTAATCCCTTTAAGTACAAACTGAAAGAGCACATCTAGACCGGTATTTATGCTAATTCTGAAATACCTTACAGACTCAGGATATGCTAGGCAGATGAAAGTAGGAATATTTCTTTTAATCTTCTGAGAGTAGCATTACTGCATTTAACATACTGATGTGTTAAAGCTGTATTTATGTACGATGGGGAGAAAGCTATTATTTGGATTAAAAGGCCAGCTTGCATCTGGAATTTGATGCTGCTAATCATTGGGACAGAAAAAGGTGATTCAAAACCATGTTAATTCTAAGTAGCTTTAGTGCTGTGGGTTAAACAGCTGCCAAAATCCTATAACTTACAAACAGCTTCCCAAATTACTCTTCTACCTGTCATTTTAATGTGCGGTAGCACATGCTATCTTAATACTCAGCATTTTAAGTCCTAGTAGCTTACATGAATGGTATTCATCTTACTTATGCTTAACTGTCTGTAAGTTAGGTATCTGGTCTGTCCTAGTTAGACTTCTGTAGTTAATGAACAGAGATAGGAACCTACTGGTGTGGTTCATCCTGCCTGGCTTAGACAGATCTCTGAAGGCAGGATGAACCTCCCTCTGCAAATTCTTTTGTCCTCTATTTGCTTTCTGATTATTTGAAAGGGGGTCTCGGGCATAGGAGGAGAGTGATGTACTGTATGGGGGAAGATGTGAAAAGGACTCTGTAAGATAGCAGAATGAACCCAAACAAATTGGGGGAACACAATTGGGAAGGAGTGGTCAAGGAAATGACAGGAGAGAGGAGTAACAACTGCCCAAAGAAATCCCAGTGAGGTGATGGGCATATAACAGTAAATGCAATAGCAATAGAACATCCACTAAAGATTAACAAGTGAAAATGCAGAAAACGTAGCCAAGCAATAAAAGAGATAGTGATAAAAGCATTGCCAAAAATAGCATCTCATTACTTAATCAAGAAAAGCTGCTTAACAGGATGCGTCAGACTGATGGATAGGGAAGATACCAAGCCAGTAAAAAAATATAAAAGCCCAAGGGGAATGAAAGCAAATGACAGACAGAAGGAAGCATGGCCATACTTCCCACAGTGAAAAGGCTTCCAGGCTGGAACAGCCATCCTAGTGTTTTTGCAGCAAGTTGTTGATGCATTTCTGTTTGGGATTCAAAGCTCTCAGCAAATGCAAACCTGGCTGCCATACACGGTGAGCTTTTCTGCTCCCCCTGTTCTCTTGCACTTCAACCCCTGTGTAATTTGTGATCTGGACTGGTCAGGCTACAGATTATTGTCAAGGCTTGCCCCCCTCCCCATCCCAGCAAGACTCAAGCCGATTCCTCTGCAAAATTCCAATGTATTATTACCAAAGATGGGATCTAGAGCTCCTTCACTACCACTCTTCCACAGGAGAAAACGTTATGGGTTAAAGCACAAGCACAGCCAAGTTCCCTATCAGTTCTCAGACAGGTATCCTAAATTACTCACAGGTCATTTAAAGCCAAATTCTGCTTCACCAAAACTTACGTGACTGCACTAGAAGTCAGAGGGACAGCCCAGCTGTAATGATGCTATGCCCATTTACTGAGGCATTAAATGGAGCTTCTGCCCCTACTTATCATTACTTCAAAGAAGTCATCGAAAATCTGTGCCAATGGGTTTTGTTGTTCAGGCACTGTGATGCTCAAGGGATGGTAACTTCAAAAAGCAAGTTTGTTGTCAGTAAACTTGGTGGTAAAGGGTATGTCTCCATGGGAAAACTTGTGGAAAGGGTCTATAAAATAAAAAAAAAAAAAAAAAAAAAAATTGTCAATCATTGATCTAGCCTGCTCCACAACCCCTCCACAACAGGTGATCTGATTTAGCACTTCATCATCCTCACTATTAGAAAGCTTTTTTCCAAACATCTGCCATAAACCTCCTCTGCTGATCCATACCCAATCTACACTGCAGAGGGAGGATAGATTAATTCCCCCTTCTCTCAAACAACATTTTACATATCGGATACAATGATTAATGCTTCTAAATTATGCCAGCATCCTTGGGCACAAATGTCAATATTGCTTCCCTACAGGAGAAAACTGTACTAAATTTAACTAAAGCAGTTGGGAACCAATTTCTCTGGATTGGGAAGTCTTCCGAAACATTTTATATTTATGTTTCCTTTTGGCCCTTGCACTTACTAATTCTTTTTCTCATCCTACTTTCTATTATTCTACTAGGTTGTGTTCACTGTACCTCTGAAGAACTTCTGACCATGCATAATTAATTTCTTAGTAAAAGTATTCGTTTCACAGGTAAAAAGAAAAAGACTTCTGTCAAAGTGCAGAAACAGTCATCGCTTGGTACTTTGTAACCCAGAGTCCCTCAAGTGGATAAATCTGCTTCAAATACCTTTTTTTTTGGTCACTGTTTCCTCTCACTTTTAACCTATTTCATTGTTTCTCTACCAGTCTTTCCTAATGCAAGCTCTTTAGCATAGGTATTACATGTCTACGTGCAAGGGGAATGTCAGCGTGCATTTAAAATCTGTCATGTATTCTTAAATCATTTATATACTAGAAAGATATTTAATGCACTGCTAACTCATATTTAGATTTTTTTTACGATGAAGAAAATAACTAGTGACAGCCAACTAATATTTAATTCTGTCTAGACTACTTAGTGTTATTTTTAAGACTATAGCAAAATTTGATTTTTCCATCCAGCTCCAAGAGATACAACAGATCTCCATGTTTTCAAAGATAAACAAATTCACTTATACTACTTTTACATCTTTTGCATAAATATATCCATTAAAAAATATACAGAGTTAGCTTAATACAGTGTATAAAGATTAGGGCGGTTATATAAAAGTGATCCAAGGAGCACTAACCCTTCCCTAGTCAAAGATGGAATAAATCATAAATATTTACCTCTTCTGTAATGTCTTTTTTTAGTTGCTCTCAAAATATTTTACAAAGATGATCATGGCAAAACTGAAGCCTTTGTGACATGCAATGCCTGCACGTATTTCTGGTCTATTTTTAACAACAAAGATATTTTTTTTCGGGTTATAAACTGCTAAGAGCCATTAGAATATCTGCTACCTTCATTACATACCTTTTGGGAAAGTGAAGGGCAGGGCGTAAGAAAATGGTTTCAGTCTGCATTGCTCACACGACTTGCCCTCTGCTCTACAGTGCCACTCTGAAAATTACTTGAGTTGGACAGCCCTAACCTTCAATAGCCAGGGCAGTCTTCTGCAGGCAACAGCTACAGCAAATCGAATTCTTGTCCCCAACTCAGTGGGCAAAAGGGCTAACTGCTAAGCTATTAAATAAGGGTTTGGGTGTTTTTTTTTTTCCCTTAGAAATGACAATTAATGCTGTGATTTACTTTGAACTCCATGCTGCAAGGCTGTATTCAGATCACACCTTATAGGGTGGGTTCCTCTAAGGAGACCCCATCTGCAGATCCTCTGCATGCTCAGACAAGATCGTGGTGGATGCCATACTTGCATGCTCTAGGCACCTAGCAAATCTTACTATGAACATTTAGACAGCAATGACCAAAGGGCCAGGGGTGGCAGCAAGGGAGATCATAGTTTTAGATACAAGTATTTTAATTTCACATACACCTCAGTTCAGGTGTCTGAGCAAAATATAAGCAAAGGTGACAGATATAACCTAGACAGGAATCTCTAAAAATCAAGGCGTTTCTGAATGCAGCAAGCTCACTTTCTCATGCGTGATAAAGATCTTTATTCCTATTCTTTGTACTCCTTAAGCAGCTCACTTCTCACCTCAAAGGTTTCAGGGGAGTCTGCACAATCAACAGCAGAGTGGACCTCCAACACAAATTCCTCCAAATTGCATACAGATTCTTACATGGACCAAGGCAGCAGTGGCCTTTGGCCAACTACTCGAAATATGGATAGGGCACAGAAAATGACTGAGACATAGAAACACGTGAAGGATGTGAAGAGTTAAGGTAAGTGGAACTTAGTATGGCTATCTTTGGTTTCTAGTGCTGAGGTTAATCTTGTTTTTAAGATCTCTCTATGAAGGTGGAACGCCAGCTTTATCTTAAGTTTTCTTTATGGAAGTCTAAAAATGTAAAATTGACAGTTGCTAAGCATCAGTCACAATATTACAATAACTTGCATTCAGGAATAAGATGAAGCACAGATGCAACAGAAACTGTAACAGAGTCACTCCAAAAAGAACAGCCTACAGTAAAAAATAGAAGTTATGATGATTCATACAGAAATATCTGTAAAGCATATCAAATACAGTAGTTGGGATTTCAGGTCTCTCAGTGGCTTTTTTATGAATGCAGGGTGACGTTCAACTGATAAAAGATGTTTTCAGAAAAAGGACTTGTTTTTGACAGAGAGATGCAGATGGACACCTCCAGGTGAACAGATCATATCTGAGCAGAAGAAATATAAATTATTTTCAAGGTCTGCATCCTAAAATAATAAGTGACAAAATATGATATGCCAGAACCGCCAGCATTAAAGTGAAAGCACGGTTTTTCACTTGACCACCATTATACTCTCAAGCCGAAAGAGTTGGGAATAACTTAAAGGTCACATGTCCACTCCTGAAAATATTTCTTCATCATTGCTGCAGCCCCAGTTAGTATTCTAAAGAATTTTACAATCACTGAACCAATTGGTCCTTTCCCTGAAGCCTTTCCTGGGAAGGTGAGCCTTTCCTAACAAAATGCTCAGCTGAACCAATGCTGCATACACTGTAGCAGCAGGAAGACAAACCAGGCTCTCCACCTTATTCTAGGAACAATAACTAAACCTGCTCAGACCCTGCCCAGTTTGACTTTGAGGACATAGTTTTGCCAGTCAGAAACTAAGCTTACACACACACGCCATCATATGTCTTAGGAAAAGAGACAATTATAAACAGCACCAGAGAGTTCCAGTTTTACTACAGATGGTGACATTTTCCAGCAAAACACTACTATAAGCTGGAGGGTTTTTTCCTGATTTCCATTAAATGCATTTTGCCCAGGTGTATTGGGCCCAGCTCACTCCACATCAAATATGAGGTACTCATTCCTGTAAGTACCAGACAGAAGTACTTCGGACAGAGATTAGAATTTCCTCATAAAAAGCTCTCAGAAGTATCCCATGGCGTCTCATGTCAAAGTGTGCTCCTTTTTGATCATGCCCTTATGGCTTATACACCTTCACTCACAGTAAAGCCTTTGTGGATTTTGCTTTGTTAAAAAGGCTCCATCTTCTCTAGGGGCACTAGGGAAACCCACAGCAAAGGAGCTGCCTTAAACATAATCCTTCACTGACCTGCAGTTTCCTGGCACGCCATCTGCTCCGTAATGCTTTTTCGACCTCTGAGCAAAACCCATCCCTAACGCTTCTCTCATGTTGGTTTTCTGGTCCTAACTAGCACTGGTTCCCACCCCCCAAAGCCGTCATTGCTGTTACTGTAACCAACTTGGACTCAGAAGAAAGCCATTACAAAGAAGACTGACCTACTATTTCATAAGCCAGCAAACATACAGAACTGCTTGGGGGCAGATGCTAGCAGACATTGCTACCGGCAGTTTGGGACCCACAAGTCCCCATGCCCGCATCAGTGACATGCTGAAGGTCACCCAACCAACACAGAATGGTGGTAGGACCAGAATTCAGAGATCCTGTCTCGTCCCTCTACATTTATACCACCTTCCTCAGTGAGTAGACTACAGTTTATTCGACCTCCTTTGGGATTATGCGACTGCAGGTCTGTAGAATTGTTCCTGGCAGGGTAACAAACGGAAAAAAAACCTCCCTCTCAGGTATCGTTACTGCCACTTTCATGACAGGAATTATTACCAGATTTCATCTGCACACAACACGTTCTGAAGCTGTTCTCTTCATGCTTGGAGAAGACAAGCACAGCTTACCCTCATAAATCAATCAATTCCTGAAGGAGAGATAGGAATTTACTACAGAGCTGTCAAGCCAGAATCCATAAAGATACAGAAGGGGTTTTTTTAAGAAAAAAACCCAAAACCCTAAAGCAGTGCCTCAACTGAAAACATTTGGCTCTCTCCAAATGCAACCTCCCACTTGTCGTAAAGGCAGATCCTGCTGGTAAAGCCTGCCAAGGGACTTCCATTAACTTTGTCAGGTCGACAAGGCATTCCCTGTGTTACTACCAGCAGCGTCCCAGAGACCTTACATACAGCTCATTAGGGACCCCAGAAAACAGTCATGGGAAGTTGCAGCGGTAACTGAAACAAAAGCTCCTTCTCCGCTCCTGTAACAGAGCTTTCCAACCACCACATTTCATAGGGAAATACATTCATGCCTGTGTGTTTGCCAGCAAACACAGGGCTCAGGATAAACACCCCTTCCCCAGCAGATGAACCCCGGTCAAAGAGAAGCCTTAGGACTGTGGAGATGCATGCCCGATGTGACCATTCTTGTTAGCAAAAGCAAACATAGATTGCCTGTTGTGCTTGCAGTTTTCAAAGTTAACCCTTCAGACAGATTTATGCCCCTGCTTTCCTGCATTTCCTAGCTAATTAGAGAGGTAATTTGTACCTTTTTGCTTCACTGTTCACAGCAATCAGAACAGTAATACAGGAAATTATAAAAGAATAAGCCTGACAACCCCCCTTCAGTAGCTGTGGGTCACTCGAGTGATCAGTCTGCCAATACTGTTCCTTTAGCTTGTCCTTAACATTTGTATTAAAAAAAAAAAAAAAGTAGAGATTCGTCTCCAAATATCTTTTGTCCCACATTAGTCATTGTGGCGAAGCCTGTACCAATTCACAGGCTCCCTAAGATTGAATCAAATTAGTTTTACATCCCCAAACAGAGGTGGACACTCCCATCACATCAAAGATCGGTAGGTGGAATTACTATGCATTAGAATGCGCTAAGCGCAGCCAGGAGATTTTAAGGAAAAATCAATTACAACAAAGGTTTAGCCTCCAGGCAATGGTCTTCAAATTAGCAGCTCCAGTGCTGAATGCCAAATGGGCAAAGGAAGTAGGGCATCCCTGAGGAATGGGGACCCTGCACCTGCCCACACACTGGAAACGGAAAGGGAGGCATTACCAACCTGAGCACAAACGAACATAAACACTTCTAAAATAACTTGCTCCAGGGAATTTCACGTGCTTCACATTTCTGTGTACCGTGTTCATTTTAACCTACCGACTGTAAAGCATTCAGGGAAGCACAGTGCTTCCAAACTGCAGAACAGGGGAGCACACCACTAAATGCTGTCCACCAGCAAAAATCACGGACCGCAATTTGTCTGAAGTCCTGTAGGTTCCCTATCTGCTGCCAACCTACTTTTCCATTTCCCTCCCCCTTTTCCTGCCAAGGTTACTTTTCCAGCTGTCACTGAAGACGTACATGACCTTTCTTCTGCTGTTTTATGTCCACCTACTAAACACCCCTCCTTCTTGCTAGGGGGAATCCAGAAAGAAAGCAGGATAACCTCTCCCCAGAAAAGGAGCAAAGCGCATCACCAAGGGGATGTAATGAAGACAAAAACAGGTCCCTCCACAAAAGAGGTTCCTGAAAAAGGGCGTTTGGTCATTACACAAACGATCTGCTGCTTTTAAGAGCTTCAAAAAAATCTGGGCAACTCCACGTGAAGGAGCCAGCTCTGGATTAGCTCATTCTCGCCAAGAAAGAGCTGCGAAGGATGGCGACTCCCGGTGCGAGTTTGCCCTACAGGGAGAGGAACGCAGCCTGAAAAAAAAAATAGTATCAAAGACGACGAGCTTTTCATCCCAGTTTTAACACAAACACAGGATCTCTTATATTTCCCTAAACGTGCCTCGCTCGGCAGGAAAAACAGAAAACAGCAATAAAAAGTTAGGCGGGGGGGGGGGGGGGGGTGGGGAGTAGGGGTGAGGAGCGTGGAAGGGAGAGACAAGAAACTTAAAGCGAAGAGCGGGGTGGTCGCACATCCGCAGCGCCGGGGAGCCCAGGTGAGGGACGGGGCGAGGGGACTTTGTCTCATCCGTGCCCGGGTTTTGGGTGAGGGGCACCGGGCGCGATGCCGAGCAGGGATGGGACATGGCCCCCCCGCCCCCGGCGCAGCGGGGCGGGACGGGCAGCGGCGGGGGGCTGAGGGAAGGCGAGGAGAGGCTGGACACGGCGGGCGCCTGAGGGGAGGCGAAGCGGACACCTGAGGGGAGACGAGGAGAGGCGGGAAACGGCAGGTGCCTGAGAGGAGGCGAAGCGAAGAACCGGGACATGGTGGGCGCCTGAGGGGAGGCCAGGAGAGGCGGGAAAGGGCGCGCGCCTGAGGGGAAGCGAAGCGGCGGCCTGAGGTGAGACGGGACATGGCGGGCGCCTGAGGGGAGGCGAGGAGAAGCGGGAAACAGCAGGTGCCTGAGGTGAGGAGAGGCGGGACATGGCGGGCACCTGAGGGGAGGGCCGCGGCGCGCACCCCCCGCCCCGCACGCACCTCCTGGAAGAGCTCCAGACTGTAGGTGTTGTCGTCGTCGGCGAAGAAGAGCACCCCGGACTGGGGCGGGGGCAGGTGCTGGTGCCGCTGCCGCAGCCACGCCAGGCCGGCGTTGCGCTGCTCGGTGGCGCGGGGCAACCCCGGCCGCTTGTAGCGGCGTGGCGTGGGGACGTGGAGGTGGGTGCACGGCAGGCCGGCCCCCGCCACGAAGCGGCTCACCAGCTCGCTGCGCGCCGCCGCGTCCTCCACCAGGATCCAGTGGAGCCGCGCCACCTGCCGGAAGGTGTTGGCCAGGCGAGTGAGCTCGGCCTTCTGCACCGGGCGGCTGTAGGTGGGCGTGATGGCATAGATGGTGGGCAGCGCCGCCTCCGGCCGCCGCGGGGGGGGAGCCCGCCCCGCCGCCGGCCGGGCCCCCCCGCTACCGCCCCCGCCACGGGGGGCCAGGGCGGGCAGCGGCGGCCGGCTGCTGTCGATGTCCAGCACGATGATGACGATGAGGACCCAGGGCAGCAGCAGGAGGAAGCGGCTGAAGAGCAGGGACTTCATCCTGCCCTCCCGCCGCGCCGCCCCTCAGCGCCGCCCCATGGACGGGGGCGCTCAGCGCAGGGCAGCGGGGCTGCCCCCTTCGCGCTCCTCCGCCAGGCGGACGGGGAGGGCGGCGCTCCCGACTGAGGGCGCGGGGGGCCGCCGGCGAGTCGGGTCGAGTCGGGTCGGGTCGGGTCGCCTCGCGGAGCTCTGCCGCAGCCCGGCGGGGCAGAGCAGGTGCCTGGCCCCGCTCCCGCCGCGCCTCTATTCGGCGAGCGGCCGCCCTTCCTCCTCCTCCTCTTCCTTCTCCCTCAGCATCGCCAGGGGCGCCGCGCCGTCGCGGCCAGGGCTCGGCGGGGGGCTCGGGGGAGACGGTCCTTCTCCTCCGCTTCCCCGGGCGGCTCTGGCGGTGCGCGGGGGCGGGGAGAGGCGGGAGGGAGGGTCCCCGCGGGCGGCGGGGGGGCTCCCGCCCCGCCCCGCTCCGGCTGCCGCCCCCGGGCGCGGCGGGGAGGGGGCGGCGGCCGGCGGAGCTCCGCGCTCGGCGCCCTCGGAGGGCGGCGCCGGGGCCGGGCTGGCGGTGGCACCGGGGGGCTCTTTCCCACCGCGGCTGGTACTGCAGCCGGCGGCAACTTCGGCCGACGGCCGGGACGCCCTCCCCGCCGACGGGCCGGGGAGACCCCCGTGCCCCGCCGCGGAGGGGTTGCCTCCCGGAGTACTTACCCCTCGTACCGGCGGGCAGCCGCTCGCCTCATTTTTGTTGTTTGGTTTTTTAGCAGAGGAATATTTTTGAGCTCCGCAGAAGTGCCAAGTTGTAAATAAGGCGACCGTGTCGTGCGGTTCCCCGCGTTTTCCCTCGGTGCCCGTCAGCCGGTGCCACCCTCCCGTCCCCTGCCCCCCGACGGAGGCACCGGCGCCCGCGGTGGCCGCAGCACGTACTGGCCGGTGTGCCTGCGCTGTCTGAACTGCCTTTCCCCCGTTTTTCCGCCGTGCTGCTTCCCTATAGATCAGACGGACTTGAGAGCTCCTTTTTAAAAAGCATTCGTATATGAGAATTTCATAATAATCCACCTGTCTTTATTTTGAGAAAAAGGCATTCATTGGGTGCCGCAGCACACATGAAACGCACGATCTAAAAACCGCTTATGAATCTTTTCCTACCAGGGAAGTTTCCGATGCATTTTTCAACACTCCCTGCTGTCATAACTAAACACAGCTTGAATTGTGCTTTTAAAACTTCATGTTGCATAAAAACACAGAGGCATGGCATTAGTATTTACAAATTACTGAATTCTCCGTAATTCTGTGATGAAAATGTTTACCCTTGTATAGATCAAATGATGGTCTCACCGACTTGTGGACTATTTGAAATCGGAAACAGAGTGATTCATCACTGATACATTGACTTATCAGTGGGAATAGCATGGGTTAGAGAAATCCATCATGTCTTCACACCAGCCCCCTTGGTTTAAACTACTGCTTTCATTTCTGTTTCATACGCATCCTTAAATTTGCATGTATACAGCAAATGCAGATAATGTGGGCACCATGTATATCTATCATTCATATCTATCCGGAATCAATTTGTTATTCAAAAGGACATATTAACCCGGAGGGCTCAGACACAGAAAGGACGTCTAAGTGATGTCATATAAGCTGAAATTCATGTGAAAGTGAGGGTGACACATGACCAGGCACTGAACATATAAATGAGGAAACATCTGTGTAGCAGAGAGCTAATTAGAGTTAGCAAGTTTTGTGAAGGAGTGGAAGGGTTGTTATGTGATTAATGAAATAATATGGAGGAATGCAGCGAACATGAATAGTTCGATACATCCAAATAAAAAACATCTCGGACATGAAATTACAGTTGCCCATTTTGTGCTGATGCAGTTTATCTAGAGGACAATCATGTAAACACCATCTCTCTCCGATGACTGAACATACCATTGTTTTCTCATTTACAGTATAATCCTATTTACAGAGATAATTTGTTCAAATAATGCAAACGTGTATCAAAGCAACATAACAAGAAGCTATTGCTTGTTCTAGTTTGAAAGTAAGTAATCATTTGGAAAAGCTAATTCAAAGCTAGTCACATCTAGATATTATATGATACCACATCAGGACCCTAAAAAGCTACTGGAGCAGAACCCAGAAACTAAGGGTTACAAGTAGATGTGTTTAATTGACATTCTTTATAGTCAAAAATATGATAACAGTAAAAATACTATTTTTAACTTTATATTATTTTTTATACAAAAAATTGGTGGACTTGCATGTTGTATTCAGAGCTTAGCCTAGAGAGAATACTTAATAGTTTATGGCTATAAGACCTTAATAAAGGCAGCAATAAGAACAGCTAAATGTAATTGCAGCAGTTTCGGAAGGAGCACAAACATTAACTCAGCACCAGGGAGGTATCCTGATGAACTATTTGGTGTTCTTCCATCTCTTTAATTGTGCTCCTGAAAGCTGGTAACTACGTGTTTCTGTACACTGGCTAACATAGTATTTACTACTTCTAACTGTACACAAGGTCTGTAACGTAAGAATATGAGACATTTGGCTGTTTGATTACAAATCACAGTAACTATATTTTTACCCCAGAAGCATTGTAACATGTTTTCACGTCCCACAGAACAGACTTGCAGGTCATGAGTCAGGTACATCAGGCATGATACCAAATAATGCATCAGCATTTTCTGTTAGCTTTAGGTATAGATTATCTTAGACAGAGAGGTAAAAGATAATGAAGACACTACATATAAGACAAATGTTGTTTATTGAACTGTTGTTTCTTGATAAGCAAAGTAAAATGTTCTTCCTTTGGAAATTGGAGGAACCCAGTAAAATTACCATTCCATTTGTGGGGACAAACTGTCTACAAAGACAGTTTTTTCTGCCAAACACCTTAGCACTGGTTATTATAAAAATTGTCACATTTGATTTGAGGCCTCAGGTGCAACTCTGAAACAAAGGACGAGTTTCTAACTTGTGATGGATGGTACCAATCATTGTGTGACTCAGGCTGTTCCTATGGTTTCACACGCAATATGCAGTATGGTGCATATTCTGGGTTGTATCAGGGTGCGTGGGCAGGCATTTCTCTTCAGGATCTGGTCCAGAATTGTTTGTTTGCAGTAGCTTATTGCTTGGCTCATCTATTATGGTATTGCTGATTGCTGCCCCCATTCTCCAAAGATTTTTGTCAGAGATGTGTCAGGACTTGGCATCCGATTTTTCATTTGTTTTTAAAAAAACTACCTCCACTTTAGTTTTGTGTGCTTCTTACCAGGTGAGGATGCCTGGCAGGGGGATGCTCGACACAGTGCTAGGAAGCAGCGTGTGTGTGCAAGCGTGCATATGCGCATATGTGCAAGCAAAAGCAATGTCATCTCTGGGAACATTCTCCACAGGCCCATGGAGCCTTTTTGCAAATTGGAGCACACTGCAGACTCTTCGCCTTGTGCTGACTGGATGCGGTCGTAAGGGATTGTAATGCTAGCCAGCAGTTCCGTGCCCCAGTTTCTTCCTTTTTCACTGGTTTCAGTCTTTCCAACATCTGTAGAAAAGGATAGGCATAGCATGAGAGTTCTGATAGCAGTGCCATCATAGATGTACTTTTTCCGCTTTCTCTAAAGCAGCTCCGCTCTTTTTGGTTTTCTCCCCCTCACCACTCAGGGTCACCCCCCCATCAGGCAGCTCTGCTGTGACCCAGCCCACCCACCCAGCCTCTCAGCTGGACGTGCCCGGGTTGGGGGGCAAACTGGCCAAGCCTTTTGCTGGCTCCATTTGAATTTCCCCTCAGTTTCTGCACACCAGGATTTGCTCAAGCTGAGTACAACATTACAGACTGTTATTTTTCAGACATTGGAAAGATGGCCAGAGTTATAGATAGCATTTGAAAAAAAGCTATTAAAATTGATTGTTTTGTAGGTTCTGTGGCTGATAGAACTATTACAGTCCTGCGGGAAGCAGAAGCAAAACCAGTTGGATAAACATATAAAAATGTGCAATTATTTTTAACTAGTGGATAAAACACTGCAGAGAAATAGTTCCTATTTCACATAGCTGTAACTGAATAGATTAAACTTAAAAATGATTCATTTCTTTGGACTGTTTCATGGTTTTCTTTCAATAGCAGAGACCGGTGGTAACTGAAGGTGGGTAATCAGCTCTGGAGTGCAAAGGTGGCTCATCAGCCTAGTCTCTGTGGTGGGTAAAACTAGATCCCAGGTGACTCAAATCATAGCAGGCAAAAGATTAGCCTGCCTGTCTAAATTAAATATATGCAGCGTAGTGTCTAGTGTTTGAATGTCCACCTCTTGGCATTGCTTAGTCAGTGAAAATGTGTGATTAGCCAAAAAAAGAGCAGTGGGGCTGCATCTCATGGGAGTGTCAGAGAACATCCACTGCCTACTGCACATTCAAGGGCAGAAGCCTGATCTCAGTGGAGTCACTGTGTATCTAGGGATTTAAATGAGAACAGTTTTACTATACGTTAGCGAAGGCCCAAAAGACCAATGCTTAAGCCAGGCGTCCTACAGAGAATGTAATGTGCTGCCATCTGACAGGCACAGACCGCCACCCTAAGTGTCTGCACAGAGGTATCTTGGCATCAGCGAGAGGCTAAGAAAGAAAAAAGAAAAAAGGAAGCAGTGGCACAGGATGCAGCAAAAACATAATCTCTTCTGTCCTCTTCTGTCTCTTTAGACTTATTTCAGCCTCATTAGATCACCTAACATTTTCTCTAAGAGAGGGCATTTTCCTACACTTTCCAGCTGTAGAAGCCCACAAAAAATGTAATCATCCAACTCAGAAGTGAAGGACCCTGCACTCGCACACAGGACGCTGTGTGTCAGAAAAGACAGGCAGTAGAGACCGGGCTGGGCTTGCTAAAATAATATATATGGGGGTCTGTACTGTTCCAGAAACAAAAAACCAGCTGCCCAAGCTGACAATGAAGAACGGCATTGCATGTTTATGTATGCACAGAGACCATTTTGAAATAATTTTCTCTAGTGCTTTGTTCGTGTTCCTAATAAGCCAACTTGTTTATCACTATAGCAACCAGCGACAGATTCCTGGAAAGAAGAGCTGCAAATGCTCATTTGGACCTCCGTGGTCACAAGCAGTTGGTACGAGCAAGGTGTCATACTTGCCTCCCAGAGCTCTGAAATGCCACGTAGGGACAGAGCGGGGTGAGGCAGGCGTGACATGTTGCAACACAGTGGAAGGGGGACATGCAGAGGGAACAGGGCTGTGCATAGCTTGATGGAAACCACCACAAAAAAATAAACATTATTTTAATTGAAAATAAATGCATTATATGTAAGGCAAAATAAGTTTGAAATGCAGAGCTGAATCCTGAATGCTGAAAAGATTCAATTACCCCTCCATGCCATGCGCTTTGGTGATGAAGACTGGAAGAGGTGGGAAACGGACATGCGAAGAAGCTGCTCATAGGAGGTCCTCCAGGCGCAGGTTTGGATTGAAATCAACGCTCTCACCAAACATCTGCTGCCAGCAAACACCTGAAACCTGTGCCAGTTGCTGAGCCACGTTCCAGGTGATGTCTCACAACTACAGCATTTGCACAAGTGGCAAAGGTGGGTAGGGCAGAGCGAGGGATGTGAGCACGGGAGATAACCTCCAGGGGTAACATAGTTTCACAGAAGGGAAAGTGTTTATTTTCTTTTCAGCCTAGAAAACTGCATACCCCCAAACCCCCTATGTTACAAGGATAGTAGCAGGAATGCAAACTCAGGCATTCAAGGACTGGAGGCACTACAAATAAGATTGCCTGTTGAACCTTAAAGTGATCTCTTCGAGCACTTGCCTTATGATTCAGCCTTTACACCTTTAATCTTCTTTTCAGTCTACCTTTTCAGATAATATGAAGAGGACCCCCCTTACGCTGTTTGGCTGCCCCTCCCCTGTATTCATGTAACTTGTATCAGAAGCCCCTGAGCAATCCGTGAGTCCTGGTACCTAGTCAGTTTGCTTATATTTTGAGCAGGCCCTGGATATGAAAAAAACCACCCAAAAGTTAAAAGTGGTATGGTTGAAAAAGGCTACTTGACCCTTGGTCATGATACTTAGAGGGCTGAATGTTTTATTCCATGTTTTGTTTGTAATGTAATGTTACATTAATGAGGTAATGTTGTTGTAGCACCAGTGTCCTAGCATATGTCAGGCAAGCTTGTAAGGAGATGGATCTTCTAGTATACTACATGATACAGTAAAAAAAACCCTAAGCAAACAAGTGTTCAGGCATACAAGCTTTTCTTCAGGTCCGAAACAGCAACTTACCTAAATACCCTCAGAAGAGGAACAGCTTCATGTTACTCCCTGGAGTTATTCCACATAAAGATGATGTTTTCTTTCACTGTGTTGCAATTTTTTTTTGTAAGAGCCTCGAGTTGATGAATATTTTTTTTGTCCTTCAGAAGTCAAAAGATTTTCTCCAGTTTCTCTTGAAATCCTAAGAAACATCCCACACCATTATATTTCAGACCTACATGAGGCCTTGTTGACAGAATAAATTGTTTTAGTATAATCAGATGTAAACTTAAACCAGCATAGCCTAATGCAAGCAAACTTCTCTGCAAGCATGCTTATTTTAGTGTTTAAGTAGTGGGTCTCTGTCCTGCTTAATTTGATCGGGAAAAGGCTTTAGGCTATGCCAAAATAAGCCACTCTGAAAGTAAAACCTATTGACATATGTGGTACTGGGGAACCTGTATCTGTTGACTGATTCAGAAAGAAAAGTCGCTTCCCCCTACTTGAAGACTAAATCATCCCTGTGTGAATCTATTGTCCTCTTGCTCATGGGCCAACACCCAACCTGGGCTGCCAGTGGTGACACTGAGACAGCTGACAGTCACCATGGTAAGTGGATATTGCGTGACAAGGCTTGCAAGGCAGTGGGGTTCCGCCTCATGTTATGAACCAGCAGATAGGAAAGTTTCTTGATCTTGTCTGTGGACTTGGTTTCATGATACAATATTTACTTCTGGGATGGCCTTTGCTTTATGGAAATAACTGGCTGACACTGGCTCTGGTTTTTATGAAGATGTGTTTTGAAAGCTGCTGTTCAGATTGCATTGCTGAGAGGACGAGTGGTTTTTGGCATCGCTGAGGTGATGAGTGTTTTATGGCACCGTAAGTAAGCGGTTGGAGACTGGCAGATCACTGCAAAGGCCTAGAGCATATACCTGCCTCTCTAAACCTTTGGGGAGCTAACTGGCCAAACGGGGGGTATTTCCTTACCATTTGCTATTATATGTGCTGTATACAGTAATTGTATAAGATTTTAGGAGACATTAGGCAGGCAATGTGAAAAGGCACATACAAAGGTGTGGTTGCTGTCCAATAACCTTATGGTCCCAGAACAGCCGAGGATTTATCGTGGCTAGGGGAGAGCAGGCACCTTTTCAAACCGTGTCCTCCCTAGGCTCACATTTTTCTCCTCAAGCCAGGCTTGCCTGTACAGATCCAATAACAAAAAGAAAGAGGAATTTGCTGCATCCTGGTGCAGACTGTGAATGGTGGCACTTCCAAGGCAGTGAAGATGGTATCTTTGTTATGGGTAAGACAGGCAGTGGAAAAAGGGTCATGCTATATCAGCATCAACCAGAAACTCATGCGCTGGGAATGTTACTTGAAACACTGCCTCTTTTTTTTCCTCTCAAATAGACTAGACCAGGGAGAGGGACAGCTGGGCTTGGTTAGCACCCAGTTGGCCTGCATGCCTTGTCAATATGTCTGTGGATTACTGCTGCCTTTCCATCTGTTCGCAGTGTCTCCTCCCACACTGAAATTCTCATTATACCCTAGTAGTGGTCACGGTACCATAAATATATGTTACACAGTGCTCTTGCGCCGAGTTCACAAACTCAGCCCATGATTAGCTGGGCTTAACAACGCTGAGGAATTGGCTCTGCATTGGAGGTACTTGTAACACTGCCGCTGAACTACAGAGCTAATATATTCCTCCTTCCCTCTTCATTCACCTTCCCAGTATTTCTTCTTTTTGTTGTTCCAACAGGATGTCCCTGGAGCCTCCCAGCTTGTCAAGCACAGCACACTGCTCTGTGCTCGAAAGCATATGGTCAACAAAACAAAGAGCTTGCAGCTGGAATTTGAATGTGGCACAAACTGAATTACTTTAAAAATCAAGGTATGTCCCAGTAAGAAAAAAATTGTAGAAAAGCCAGGCACAAAAGTTCATGTAGTCCAGCCATTGACCTCAAGCCAGGAGACATTTGTCTAAACTTCCCATGATGATAATCCAGCCACCTCCTGATGTCCTGATGGTAAGAAAGTTCTCCTGATATTTAACATAAGCCTTACTGTTACTGTATGTCCACAGGTTACTGTCTCAGTGCAAATGGAGAATAACTGACCACTTTCCCATTTATAGCAACCTTTTACACACCTAGCACCAATACTTCCCGTTCATCTCTGCTTTTCTACAAAAAGCATCTTTTTCCTAGAAATTCTTTTTTGAATTCATAATAAATAAAAGTCTTCTCATTACATCTGTATGTTTCATAAAATGTGGACTCCAATACAAGAAACATTGCTCTGATCAAGATCTTACCAGTGCCATGTGAAAGACAGTATTTGCTACCCATGCCTTCCATATGATACTTGGAACAGTCAGGTTAATTTTGTTATCTATTATACGTCCTTTTCTATGGTACTGTTCCCTAGCCAGATATTCCATACAAAATCCTACTCCCTCCTTTCTAAAAGTGATAACATGGCCATCCTTCTTCTTGTTCTTGTTCTTTGTTCTTGCTCTTGTTCTTGTTCGTATTCTTCAGGATTTTCTCCATTCCCCACAAATTCACCAAATGCTCAGTGATTTCTGAGATTTTGTCATAGGAATGGTAATTTGAGTAAATCCAGCTCATCCAAATATTCCTTAAAAGATTCTTTTCCTATTTTAGCCTGTTCTCTTATTATTCATATTGAAGATCATTAGGCAATGGATTGTAGTTCCTCTTCTTGGAAAAGATTAAGTCATAAGAAAAGACATTGCACCTTTCAGTCTTTTTTGACAGACTGTCCTTAATATTCACGTTAGTTGAATGGAATTATAAACGTTTTCTAAATTCCCTTTTTCATTACCTGAAAACAAGGAACAACAAGTCACCATCTTACTCCTCCTTGATAAATTCTGATTTTGAAAACTTGTAAGCTGACTCTTACTCTGAAATATGACCAACAAAATGCCCCACGGGATCATTGCTGAAGGTGTGGTGGAACAAAAAGCACATTTTTCATGAACAGCTGGGATAAAATATAGCAACAGAGCCACTTTCCTTAGACTGCTGGTAGGCCCATACACTCACTTCTCTGGTGATTTGATTTGCCTTTGTGCTTGCAGTTGAGACATAAGTGCAGGAAAGGGTGTGAATAAGACTTTGGGCAGGATGCAGGAATGCTCGTTGGATAAAACAGCAGACCAGGGGTGGGAGAAGTATTGCAGCCTCCCAAATCTGCGGTACACTGTCTGTAAGGTAGGAGGAAATCACTGCATAGATCCCCAAAAACAAGCTGCTGAGGGACTGTAACAGATTAGCAGTGTAGACCCCAGCTCTCCAAGGGAGAGGAGAGATGTCTAAGCAGCTGTGGGCAGGCATGTGGATCAAGTAGATGTTGAAGAGGCTCAGGCTAGCATCATACCTTAGAAGGGATCAGAAATGGGAGAAAAAGGCTCTTCTTCATCACAAGGCAAAGGATGAGGGCATGCTATTATTCCCAGGAGTTATTTTTCAAGGACAATTTGCCCTCAGGCACTGTTGTTTTGTTAATAAGGATGTGGCCAAGCTAAGCAATTTTCTCTAAGTCATCGTGTGCATTTCTTTCTCAAACCATGTCCATGGCAAATTATGTATAATTGGACTGTAAGGCTCTCTGTGTCCTGCTTAATCTGCTGTTTACTGATACGCTCTTTATCAACACTGACAATTTTTTTTCTTGATGATTTTGTCACCTCTAACAGAATGTAAACAGTGATTATGTAAACAGCTTACACTCCTTTTCACCATGTTCCAACACTCTGATTTCTTATCTTGTTAAGGGTGAGGGCTGGATATATAAACATGGTAGCATGCACTACAATTTAATAATTAGGGCTGGATGGAAGCACCATCCTGCATTAGGGATGTGCCACCTTTGCCGTGCTGTGCTGAGGCTTGCACGTAGGACTGTAACTTCAGTTAGTGCTTGGGGCATATCGTCAGCTGGATCAGTCCCCTCCTTCAGAGAATGGGGCTGTGCCAGGGGTTTGAATGCCAGGGCGTTCCTCCGATAAGCACAAGTAGCAGGTCTCAAGTAAAAATATGCCCTTATCCAACTCTATGTGTCAGTGTAATGATACTATGGCTTTCACAGGCCTGAAGTGCCAAAGCATGCAAATTGTATCTTTCCACAGCAGATGGGCCATGCTGCCATCCAACGTGATCTAGACAGGCTGGAGAGCTGGGCAGAGAAGAACCTAATGAGGTTCAACAAGGATAAGTGTAGGGTCCTGCACCTGGGGAGGAAGAATGTCAGGCACTGATATAGGTTAGGGGTGGACCTGCTGGAAAGCAGCTCTGAAGAAAAGGATCTGGGGGTCTTGGTAGACGGTAAACTATCCATGAGCAAGCAATGTGCCCTTGTCGCCAAGAAGGCAACAGAATTCTGGGCTGCACAGGGAAGAGTGTGGCCAGCAGGTCAAGGGAGGTCATTCTCCCCCTCTGCTCTGCACTGGTGAGGCCACAACTGGAATACTGTGTCCAGTTCTGGGCTCCCCAGTTCAAGAGAGACAGGGAACTACTGGAGAGACTCCAGCGTAGGGCAACAAGGATGACTGAGGGACTGGAGCATCTCCCTTATGAGGAAAGGCTGAGAGAGCTGGGACTCTTCAGCCTGGAGAAGAGAAGGCTGAGGGGAGACCTTATTAATGTTTACAAGTATCTAAAGGGTGGGTTTAAGGAGGATGGAGCCAGACTCTTTTCAGCAGTTCCCAGTAACAGGATGAGGGGTAACGGGCACAAGCTGGAACATAGGAAGTTCCGATCAAATATGAGAAAAAACTTCTTTATGGTGAGGGTGACAGAGCACTGGAACAGGCTGCCCAGGGAGGTTGTGGAGTCCCCTTCTCTGGAGACTTTCAAGACCCGCCTGGATGCAGTCCTGAGTAACGTGCTCTAGGCAATCCTGTTTTAACAGGGGAGTTGGACTAGATGATCTCTAGAGGTCCCTTCCAACTCTGAAAATTCCTTGATTCTGTGATTCCGTGATTTCTTGCCCTGCAGCTTGAAATTCAGTACATATCACTAAGATACCATACACAGAAATTTTAATTTCTTTTCTTCCCTGGCAAGTGGAATTTCAAGGATTGGGGTTTATCATATTGTTTTAAGGAATATTATTCTTTTAGAAATCCTTGACCAATTTTGGCATTTGAGAAGAATAAGGCATCTCATGCTTTGTGGAAAGACAAGGCAAGTAGCTGTACCTGTCACAACCTTCCTCTTAAATTACACTATTTGTAATTCTCCAGTAATCCAGTTTAACATAGTTTAGTCATTTGCCAGAAGTTTTCACTAAAGATGAGAATCTGTATACTTCTCAAATGGCATTATTTAACACACCAGCTCTTCCAAATTTGCATTAACATTCTATTATGTATAGCGTAAAGAGAAAAGCCTCGTGAACTTGCTCTATCCGTAGTGGATATTGGAACTATACCATTTTTTTGTCTATTATTTGCTCTTCCGTTTTCAGTCCTGTTGTTATTCCAAAGAGGAGTGAAATTATTCTACTACTTCACAGAAATCTCTGCAATGTAAGGTTGAAAGTGACCTCAAGAGGTCATTTCATGTAATGATTTCCACACATTTTCAACCAGTGGATCAGTGCCAAAGTTCAGAATATTTTCCAGGTTACCATCTAGCTTTATTGGCACATATTTAATGGGGACTAACTGTATCATGAATCTGTAGGCTAGTTATGGACCACTGAACCCCAGGCTCATGGGCCACCAGGTGTCCCAGGACCTCAGTATGGCTATCTTGAGACCAGGGGCATCATTCATCTCCTTCTGCTGCAGATTCAGGCGTATACTGCTGCCACCCTCGTATTTCACACAACCTATTCTTGGGTCCCCCATTTCAAGGTAGTCCTCAGATTTCAGCAGAGAAGGAGCTCTGAGCAGATGAACGGTGTTGGCAACAGCTTGCTCCCAACCACCGTCTTCCCCAAATGGCTCTGGTCCTTCTCTGGTCAGGGAAGCTGACATGCACCCCCCATATGAGAGATCTCTCTATGAAACTGAGCTGGTCAGAGGCTGCCACCCCCAAAACAGCTCAGCCAGGTCATGCTGGCTCCTGTCTGGCAGCACGCTGTGCAAATTGTCCAAGCAACCTACGGATGACGGCAGATCAAGCACCCCTGATTTAGTCTATCCCTGTCCTTGAGACAAAATAAAGCAAATTTATACCATCCTCAGCTGCTCTTAAAAATGTTCAGTGTAGAGGATGCCAGTAGTCTCTGCGGTAACCAATGCTCAATTGCCCTTTCAATTAAAAGGACAATGTCTAATCTAAATTACCTTCCTTCTGAGCAACTAAGATTACTTGTTTTCCTGCTGATTTTGGAAGAAGAGTACATATTTTGTGCATGTGAAGATTCACGTCATCCTTGTGTTCTTTCTAGGAAAGGCAGGTTCAGTTCTTTCAGCCATTCTCAAGAAGTCACCTTTCTTACCATTCATGTTGCTCACGTCTGAGCTGCGTGATTCATAGAGCTACATTCTTCTAAAAGTACCTAGCCCAAAAATGGACACAGTTTTCCAGCTGAGGTCACTAGTGCCAACCTGAGTAAAAGAACCACTTCCTACATTTTATATTCCTATATTCACAGAAGGGCATTTGAATGTCTTGCATTTTCAATTGCAATCCATTGTCATCTTCTGGATCCTTTTCTGCAGCAGAATAAAACCAAACGGATCAGGATAAACTTCTGCAGGACGCCATCTCTTGTATCATTGCATTTAAGAAACCCACTGAATGATAAACTCAACCAGTTGTACATCCACCTCATAATTTTATCTGGGTCATTTTCCTTCAGCTTGCTTAGGAGAACATTGTGTGGGATTGTCAAATGCTGTGGTATGAGTATGGTCAATATAAATTCTGTCTGTGGTTCTTCATGTTTTTGTGAGGTTTCTAACCATGTTAAGGAATTTTGTTAGAATGGTATGATGTGATATGCTTGTAACAAAACCATATTTTGTCTTTTGTGTTGGTTATTAAGGGACAGTTCGGTGAGAGCATTTCCAGGTACTGAAGTTAAACTCATCCATCATTGTGTGTCCCATAGACTTCTTCCTAGTCTTGCTCTTGAGATAAATCTTGTTTGCTTTTTTTCAATCCTCTGGGACTGAATTGAGTCCACCTCCAATTTTCAGAAATGATCGTTAATAGTTCAGTGGTTGCTCAGGATAAGTCCTATAATACTGTTGGAGAAATTTCCTCAGAGCCAGCTGACATGAATACAGCTAGCCTGTCTAGATAGTCCATCCTCTGCCTGTGCTCTTGTTGAAATTAATTGCATGAAATATCTGGTCAAAAATAACTTTTCTTGTGATTAATAAAGGAAAAAAAGGAACTTCATGGAAGGTCCATCATGCATATTGCCTTTAAAATGCTATGCATATTTGGGTAGACTTTTCAAAAAACCTCACCTACAATGCAATATATAAACCCCCGTGGACCAAGAGCAGCAGAGGACCAAGTGCAGCAGAGTGATTTCAAATTCCACCCTGAGCTACAGATGACAAATATATTAACTTCAGTATTGTAAGAGTTGCTGGCTAGATTAAAATATAGAGATGGAGTCAGTCACCAAAGTCATTCCATGAGAAGACGAGTCCTTTATAGATCACTATTTATTGTAAAGTCTGAATCATTTCTCTTTCTCAGAATTCTTTAAAGGATTAAGTGTTAAATTATATATCATTGTAAGAGCTGGGCTTGCTTGTCCTTTCTGTGCTCATAATTCATTGCCTTCACCTCTATCTGTATTTATAGTGTGCGTGAATGAAGTTTGCCCAGGCAGAACGTAAGATAAAAATACTTTTGAAAGCTAGTTAATATCTGTACTTGGATGCATCATGTAGCAATGATCATCCTTATTTTTTCAGATTCCTCTTGTTCTTCCAGATTTCTGTGACTGATGTCAGATGTACGCTTCTACATTTTTTTATGCAGAATTTTTTTTTTTTTTCACACAACTCCTCCTACTTAATGCCAGAGTGTTTTTCTGTGATAGACGTTCACAATGTCAGGTCAGATGCTAAGGGTCATTAGAATTTCTAAATGAAATTTTCGCTGTTTGATAGCTTGGTGGTAGCTTTGCCACTGACTTTAACATGATCAGAGCATCACCCTTTGTTTGTCCAAAGCTTTCAGTAAGCCGTTGCTATTGTGTAATTCATAAGACTACAGGGTAATTAAAGGCGTTCGTGCTCGTTTGCGCACTACTTCTTTCCAGGGAATGGATAACCACAGAAATGCACCAGAATGAAGGTCTCGCAGCTCTAGTTGCACGAAAAGAAGCTCCAGTCATGAAGAATTCATAATCTAATTTCAAAGACAATAACTGACTATAGCACAGAGCTAGAAAACTAAAGGAAGCATGAGAAGTTTTTAGGCTCTTACAGAAAACTGAGATACTTTCTTCAATTCTAAATTTTTTTTTTTTTTTTTGTGATAAACAGACCTTTTCTCCTCAATAGGGAGCTACATGCTTTTTATACCTTCTAGATATTGCTGCTCTAGACAGCCAAGCAATAAACCAGGCATTTTCATTATTAAAACCTTTTCTTCAACTGCTTATAGCTTTCTGGAAATAAAACTTGCTTGCCTGATTTCTTAACATTGCAACTGGGAGAAAATAACAACAACAACAAAAAAAAAGAGGCAGACACTAGAGTGATATAACAAACATGCGAAATATTAAATAAGAACAAACAAGAAATAGAGGTTGTCCAGTCACCTAGATTTCAAAAATTAAAGATTAAGTAGAGTAAGTACAGGGGCAGTTTGCAGAAGTTTGCATGGAATTAAATTATGTAAGTGCTGCCCCCTGAACAATCTAAACAGCACCAGCTCAAGGTCCAGCCCAGAAACCTGGGAGACCCAATTGCTTTATCTGCATCCCCTTGATGAGCAACGCTTCCTCAGTCACAGAAAATAAAAGTATTCAAAGGCAAACCCCAAAGGTTTGCAGGGCTTTGCCTGCATCTTGCCTCTTGCCTCCTTCAGTGAGCCTTGGCCAAAGGTGGGCTCTTCAGATGTGGCTGCAGCACTGGGTCCAGCTATGCTGCCTCTGGCTTCATCACTGTTGGTGACCCAGGGGTGATGGCCGGGTGCAGAGCACTCAGGCAGACAGGCAGCCCTGCCTAAGGGACACCTTCCCAAGGAGAAGCTTTTTCCTTTGCAACTTCTTGTCCTTGTTTGCCTGAGGGCTCATGATCAAACCTGTTCAAAAGAGTTGTGCTCAGTGTTCTTGTTTAGTGCAGAGCATAAAGGGACAAGAGGATTTTATTAACCCCAAGTTTAAAATTTATCTGCACCCTACCAGAAGCAGTCCTATCAGTCTTACAAATAAAAGGCAAATGGGTCCTGGGCAAGCCCAATTTCTTCTCCTCCAACCCCAGCAGAGGTTGGCAAAGAGTTCCCTCCTCTGTAGGACTTCTGTCCTCTGCAGCTCCTCATAGCTCCGCTCTTTCCTCCAACAAATGAGGACGCTCTGAGGTAACTGACAGGCTCCTTGCATCAGCTTACACAGGGGTTCACCTTACATGGATTCATTAATCTGGCAATGCAGATTGACTCCTACACCTGCACAAAGTTCTTTGCAAGGCTGGGGCCAAAATAATTCACAGCTCTACCGTGTGCCATAGTCAGGCTCAGTTACTCATCCCAGCCTCACACCAGAACAAGGCCTAGAGGTGAGGTGAAACTGTGAGGAAGAAAATAAAATTAAACATCCATAATAATAGAATTTTCTTACATTATTTTCTCCATCAAATAAAATGTCTCTGTCCTCCCCAAATCACTTTTGTCAAGTGCCCTGTCTGATTGGTGCTACAGGATTGTTTGGCACAAGCATGGTCTGAAAAAACAAACTTCACCCCCTGCAGAATTCTGCTGGGAATAATAGATCTGTGTGAAGGTCTAAATCAATAGAAGTCTTTCTGAATGCATTTCCAGGAAACCTGGACACATAAGCAGTGACTTTGACTAAAATACAAGGTGCCAGCCACTGTTTGGAAAGCAATTTATAGTTAAGTAATTTAAATTTCATAGTGAAGAAGGCCATATAGTGAGAAGATCATCCACTGCAGGAGGGGGAAGCTGGAGGTGTTCAGGGACTGCAAAATGCTGGCACAATTTTGGGAGGAGGTTTGAGGTTTATTTTTTTTCAAGTATAATTTCTGGATCCCATTCCAGTCCCAAAGAAAAAGCCCCTTCTGCCTCCCCTGAATCTCAGCATATATTCAGCTTTTGCCTATATTTTATTTTCCCCTAAGATTTATTTTCTGTCAGAGGATTATTTTCCCTGTTATTAAAAGCTTTCTTTTAGGCTATTGGGGTAGGTGCTTAAGGTCTGGATTCTGTCACTTCTTGTTTACATGTTTTCAAGTGTTTCTCCTCAAGCTTAAGGTTAACTGGAGGAGAATTAAATGTAAAGACTAAACCACCAGGCAGTCAGCTGAAAAGCACACCAGGGATTCTTCCCCTTTTACCATCCACTATTAAGACTAGAGCTTATGAAAGGTCTGATTCTCTTAAGCCCCATTTTGTGACCCAATGCCACGCCCAAACCTTTTTTTTTCAACTGCAACACCATCCTGCAGACACGTAAACTGGGGACGTGTCCCTTTGTGCCCACTCCAGTGTTCACCAGGCTCATTTTTCCCTGGCCTCTCCTTGGCTGAGTAGCTCAGCAATTACCTTCTGCCCAAACCCAGCTGGGATGGCCTAAGCCCACGGTTGTTGCCTTCCAGAAACATGTCCTCTCCATGAGGATATATGCTAGTCACGCCAGAAATGAGGGGAAGAAAAAAACTGTGATTTCTACACAATGACTGAAGTGACACCAGCAGATGGATGGCAGTGAAGGCAGGAATCACAGGGCCAGAGAGGGAGAAAAAAGGGGCTTCATGTCAACTGTTGCTCCCACCTGGGACAGCAGCAGGTATTGCTTGGAGCCCCCCCTGGCTTTGGAACTACTGACCCTGCATTTCTCTCTGAGGTATTCACTGATCACGAGGATATTAAATAAAATATGGGCTCCAGCCATTTTAATTTTTTTCTCTGAGTTTACGAACCAATAGTTCTATTGCTTCTCTTGGGAGACGTCCCATGTGTCCCCAGCCTGTCTAGAAGGAGGCATCCTCTTGCACCAAGCCCCTTTGCATCCTTGCCCACCCTTCTCTGACCAGCCTTTTAAGGGGCTGGGCTGTCCAGGAGCACAGCAGAGGAGGGGGATGACCACGCCACCGGCCACAGGGCCCACTGCTGGCACCAGGGACCCCGTGGTCCACACAATGTGATGGCATCCACATACTCTATGAGGGGGCTCAGTTAGGTCAGCCCCACAGCAGAGCCCTATGATGATCTGAAGATTAAAAGTTTGGCTTTACCACCAGGCTGCTATGAACTAGGTGTTGATGACTTTAAGTGTTAATTACACTTTCTCTTGTCCAGGTTTGGTTGATACAAATTCATTTGCTTCCAGGGACCTCGTACTGGGGGCCATCACAGCCTTGAAAACCTTAGAAAGCAACACAAAGTGTGAAAACCTGTAGAAGCAGCAGAGAAAACAATTTGCAGGAAAATAGAGAGCAGCAGCAATAAGGGCAGGGGAAAGGGAAGCATCTCTCCGAGGCTCCCCCAGGGAGCGAGCCATGGCGAGCCAGCAAAAATCAAAAAAGAAAACAGCATGCAAGCCCAAATCCTGCCAGTGGCAAGTCAAACAAACAGCTGAAGCAAAAGGCATCTCTTAGAAATGAAGCTGCTGCTCAACCTCACCCCTTCTTCAGAAGTATCCTCGATACAGAAAACAAGATGCCGTGACACATTAGCCAGTTCTGCTCTCATAAATATTTCTCCCTGACTTTTCCCTTGGCTTCCCCCCAGGCCTGCTGTGCTGGGGCTGGGGCACCAGCTGCGTGTGCAGGGATGGGCTCCCTGGGCAGCCTGGTCAGGGATAGGGCTGTGAGTGCTGGGGGGCTGCAACTTCAACTGGCTTCCCATATCCTTATACTCAGCTTGTCTTTCCTTTCTTGGGACAGGAGAGGCAGCTTGAGAGAGAGTATTACACATCTAGTGTCCACAGAATGGTTTGGGTTAAAGGGACCTTTAAAGATCATCTAGTTCAACGCCCCCTGCCATGGGCAGGGACATCTTTCACTAGACCAGGTTGCTCAAAGCCTTGTTGAACCTGACCTTAAACACTTCCAGTGATGGGAAATCCACAACTTCTCTGGGCAACCTGTTCCAGTGTTTCACCACCCTCACCATAAAAAGCTTCTTCCTTACATCCAATCTAAATCTACCCTCTTTTGGTCTAAAATCTTTTCCCCTTGTCCTGTCACTACAGACTTTGGTAAAAAGTCTGATTTGTATATTGAAAGACCACAATAAGGACTCTCTGAAGCCTTCTTTTCTCCAGGCTGAATAACACCAACTCTCTCAGCCTGTCTTCATAGGAGAGGTGCTCCAGCCCTCCGATCATTTTTGTGGCCATCCTCTGGATCTGCTCCAACAGGTTCATGTCCTTCTTATTTGGGGGCCCCAGAGCTGGATGCAGTACTCCAGGTGGGGTCTCACCAGAGTGGAGCAGAATCATGTCCCTTGACCTGCTGGCCATGCTTCTTTTGATGCAGCCCAGGATATGGTTGGCTCATGTCCAGCTTTTCATCCACCATTACCCTCAAGTCCTTCTTGGCAAAGCTGCTCTCAATCCCTTCAACCCCCAGCCTGTGTTGATACCAGGGGTTGCCCCGACCCACGTGCAGGACCCTGCACTTGGCCTTGTTGAACTTCATGAAGTTTGCACGGGCCCACTTCTTGAGCTTGTCCAGGCCCCTCTGGGTAGCACCCCGTCCCTCAGGCATGTCAGCTGCACCACTCAGCTTGGTGGTGTCTGCAAACTTGCCGAGGGTGCGCTTGGTCCCACTGTCTGTGTGTTGAAGTTACCATCTTCATGTTGAGTGAAGTGTTCCATTAATACAGAAACGTATGCGTATTTTACACAAATAGGATCCCACTTCCAAAGTATATACCTTCTAAAAGTACAGAACAGTACAGTAAATAAACACAGAGGCAGCAGGATTCTGTATCTAGAAAGTTAATAGAAAGTTAGGACCCCCTACTCTTCTATCAAAACCAAGGCACTATTAGCAGCTTTGAACAAGGTTTTAAAAGGGCTTTGAAGGTCACCGGGAACAGTGTACCCAGCCCCAGCTGTGTCTCTGCAAACCTCCCTCAGTGCTTAACATTTGTGTTTAAAGCAATTTCACGATGACTTTTAATTTGGCACTGTAAGTATATAATTTAAAAACCCTTTCATAACAGAAAAGAATGAAAAAAAAAAATTCATTGTGAAATTTTGCACTGGTGTCCTTTACCTTGAGTTTCTCTTGTTGGAGAATTACAGCTAAGGATTACAAGCTCCTGATAAGAATGCATGTTTGAGTGAGTGCTTATAATATACCCATGGAGGAATACAAGGAAACAACATCTGCTTTGGCAACGCTTGCACTTTTCAAATTAGATGTAGAGAAGTTATTCTAATTGTTTAAAGGTCTCTGAGTCTCAGCAAATTGTATTGACAGAGCTTTCACTTTCAATAAAAAGTAAACCTGAAATGTTTTTGTAAATGTGTTGTTTTCATCAAGATTTTTCTTTTGTTGTTATTACCCTTTTTACTGGGCAAAAATTACACAGACAGCCACACTTATGCACATCCCCATCCCTAGTGCCCCCCTTCCCCACCACAAGTTTCCCGATTTCTCTGGTCTTTTTACATCCCCATTTCCTGACACACCATGAACCAGCTGCACATGGAGCCAAGGGCAGTGGGTTTGCTTCTAAGTAAAGGCAGAGGCAGGAGGAGAGAAGGGGAAAAAGGAATTTAAGGGTGGGATTTGGGAGTGCAAAGCATGAAACTGGAAGGACAGGCAGTGTGAAGAGAGCCGAGTACGGGCAAAGCAAGAATAAGATGAGCCAGGACGACTGAAGCAGAGAGGAGCGAAGACTTTGCTACAGATTGTCCTGTGGTGAAATTGAAATATGGGGCTTTAAATTGCAAGGTAGGTGAGGCAGAATGAGGTAAAAGGAAGCCAAGGGAGAAGTAGTGAGCAATAAGCTGTGTTTGTGATGCACGTGCACAGTAAGTGCATAAACCAATTAATGAAAATATTGCATTAGCATCTGCAGTGGGATCATCCCTCCTCTGCGCCCACGCGGAGCTCTCCTGGACGCGGCTGCCTCTCTTCAGTAGGGACCCACTCGTGCCCATCCAAATTTTCCAGTGGAAGAAGTGGTACTGCTCTGGTTTTAATGAGTTCCCTAATAAAGAGGTGATGACTGGCAGTGCAATTTCCCTTCTACACTTCGTGCTTTCATGACTGGAGTTTATTATTAACCTCACTACTACATTTTCTGTTATTTTACTCTGGTGGTTTAATTGTATTTCCACCTCAGTCATGTGCATTCGCTTTCTAATAGTCTCCTTTCCCAGATTGCTTTCATGTGAGCAGCAGGGCTTTTCTGTTAAGTACTCCGCAATGTTTTTAGCAGGCATTTCTTTCTGGTTTAATCTCTCTTTTTTTTTTTCATCTCTGCCCATGTATTACTCATCCTTAATGGGGTACAGCACCTTGTGCTCTCTGACATGGAAAACAGGGACAATGTAAGCAAACATCAAGGACAAAGCATAAAAATAATGGAGGTAGTCTCTGTAAAAGGGGAATTAATGACTCAGGCAAGTAGATGCCACATGTAAGTAATTTTAAGGAAAGAAAGCACCAGCCATGCTTAGAAATGCAGATGTATTTATCACCTTTCAGCCCCCCTATTTAGCTGTTACTAACAGCGTATTGAAAGGGAACAAAGGAAATTTCTGAGTGTAGAAGCCAGGGATGCCTTAGTGAGGTGGTCCGGGGTAATGGAAATTTAGGGCACAAGCAGCAGGTCTGATTCTTATTTTATTAATGCTGACATAAGTCAGGTGTGTGTGTGCACTGAGGGAGTGAATGAAGTTGTGCCAAGGTAGGGTTGGAGAGAAGTCAGTCAGGTCTCCCATCTCCCCTCTAACACGGAGAAGCAGCCCCCTCAGGAATGGCACCTCTGCCCTCACTAAATACAAGAAGATGGAAATAAATCTTTGTACTCCAATATAAAATACTGGGAGGCGTGCACAGCCGACCCGGGGTGTGTGAGAGCTAGTCAGTGCGTGCTTCTAACAGGGCAAAAGAAGCAAAAGCGCAGTAAGCCTAATTGTATGGTCAGTGATTTAGTATTAAGTCAATAAAAATAATTGAGAGTCAACTCTTTCTTTACAGTCTGGCCCCTTTCCAACACTGGCATTTTAGGGGAGCCGTACATCAGATATCAACAAAATGTAATTTGCTGGAGTTAGTTAAAGGTCACTAATGTGAATGAGAATCGGGACCTTTGATTTTACATCGCAGTGCACATTTCCATTTGACGTGTTACACACAAACGCTGCTCGTCTGTAAGAAGTAAGGGCGGTTCACATTCATTTGCTGAAAAATTGTAAGCAGTGCAGAAAACCTCATGAAGCTGAGGCAGGGCCTGGAGGGATTGCCTTGTAGCAAAGGAGAAGCCCTTCTGCTGATGGGGTTATGAGACAGACGCTGAGCTGCCTTGGTTAAGGTTATAAACATCTCCATGAGAAGAAAAATCTGGGTGCTAAAGAGCTCTTTAAACTAATGGGGCAATGTATGATAAGAACTACAGGCATGTGGATAAAATGGAACAAAATCAAATAGGAAGTGAAGCATGTCTGAAACGGTGAAGCCGAATAATCTGTTGATACAGCAGAAGTGTGTGGTGAACTCTGTTTCTGGTTATCCATGCTGGATACCCTGCAAGAAGACATACTTTAGCAAGGCACATATAGAGGGTTCAGGAGAGGAGACCCTGAGTAAATTTAAAGGCTTGTATTAAATAAAGATTTGATTAGATGGTCTAACAACCTTGGTTTTAACCCCCGTGAACCGTTTGCTCTGGCTGTCCCTCACGGCAGCGACCAGGGGACGGTGGGCGAAGGCAAGACATGGGCAGAGGCTGGCAGGGAGAGGAGCGGTCGTGCGTGCAGCCTTCAGCCTGCGGTGTGTGGCTGTGTTAGCAGGGGCGGGCTTTTCCAAAAGCCGTGTTGATGAAACCCCGCTGCAGAGATCTGCAGGACGCGGGAGCTCCTTTGGGCTACCTGCCTGAAGAGCTTTTCAGCCTTTCGGCACAGGAGCCGGGGTTTCACAGAGCCAGGGGAAGCCGGAACGCTTTGCCAGCATCCTCACAGGACTCGTGGCGCTCCTGTGACAAAAGAGAAATATCAGTCCCCACTTCGCAGGTGGTGCAGTGAAGCACCAGAACCCATATCACCCAATCTGAGATTTTCAGCATTATCCACCACACCATTCTCTGTCCTTGACTTCCCTGGGATGTCTGACTGGGAGACGTCCTGCTGCAGTTACCAGAAGCCCCTTCCTCACCCCTACAGTAAGACAAAGCAGATGGCAACATAAATAAAACGGTCCAAAATAAAAGTCTACCTGCAAGTAAACTGTGGAGATCATTTTGAAGATGTGAACCACATATACTAAAATAATTTTCTTAGAGCAGAACATTAATTGGCACTAATTGATGACACAGCTGCCCCTGCTGCTCAGCAGGGATGCTAGGAAGAGCCTAACTAGAATCATAGAATAGTCTGAGTTGGAAGGGACCTTTAAAGGTCATCTAGTCCAAGACCCCTGCAATGAGCAGGGACATCTTCAACTCGATCAGGTTGCTCACAGCCCTGTCCAACCTGACCTTGAATGTCTCCAGGGATGGGGCATCTACCACCTCTCTGGGCAACCTGTGCCAGTGCTTCACCACCCTCATTGTAAGAAATTTCTTCCTTCTATCTAGTCTAAATCTACCTTCTTTTAGTTTAAAGCCATTACCCCTTGTCCTATTGCAACAGGCTCTGCTAAAAAGTTTGTCCCCACGTTTCTTGTAAGCCCCCTTTAAGTACTGACAGGCCTCGATAAAGTCTCCCCGGAGCCTTCTCTTCTCCCGGTTGAACAACCCAAGTGTCCTTTGGGCAGGAGCGGGGCCGGAGGGGGGTGTCTGGAGGGGTCCCCCCCTCCCGCGGGCTCCCACGGCTGCGCTGGGGGGCGCAGCGCTGCGCGGGGAGGCGCAAAGGGCGGGCTGCAGCGCCACCTGGCGGCCAGCGGGGGCGAGCCACCGCCCGCGGGATGCGCGCTTCCTGCGCGTATCGCGGCGAGCGCCTGTCCGGAGGCGGGGGGGGGGGGGGGGGGGGGAATGCGCGCTTCTTGCGCGCTTCCTGCGTGTACCGCGGCGAGTGCCTGCCTGGGGGATGCGCGATTCCTGCACTTGCTGCCGCGGCGTTGCCACTGGAAGGACTTTGCAGACTGACGAATTAAAAATAAAGCCAAATAAAATACATTTTTAAATTTTTAAAAATTTAGAAAGGGGGATTTTTCAGGCCTGGCACATTAACAATGGAGCCACAGCCATGTGCGACCTGCGCTGCCTGCGACAGCGGGGCCAACGCTGCATATTGGTCAATGGAAAATCAGTTATTAATCAGCAAAGAGCTATTGATTTTCCATCTGCTGTTTCCATAGAACAACAAATCAGCCATTCCAGTCGGCGAGCTGCAAAGCACCACCAGGAGCACCTCTGGCCCAAAGGAGTGAGCCGATCCGCGGCAGGAGATACGGGATATTGTGGGGTCACTGCTCAAATAGAGCTGGCCCCAATTTGGAGAACATATAGGGGGTACATTTGGTGTTTATAATTAACAAATTAGGGCAAAATCACAGTTGCATTGAGAAGCAGAATGGAAACCATGGCATATTATTCAACTCCATGTAAAAACATATTTTTGAGGGATGTAGAATGTTTTCCAGTCCGTTCATGGTGGACCTGAGAAATACATCATTTTCCTCTGTCAGAATTCAGTCAGCAAAGCAACCTTCTCCTTTCTTTTTTTAGTGCAGTGGAAATATTTATAAGGTATTCGGTGAGACAGAGTCTTCTGATCATTTTCCTTCTATGTATAGATCATTTGTGATGGTTCACCCAGGCAGATGTGTGCTGATCTGGACCATATGGGCTTGCCTATTTATTTTAGGTCTATAATGGAGACTTTTATCACCAACTGCTGGGATTGGGGTTCTTTTTATGAAACTTGCCCAGAAATGGAACATTCTGAGACCTGAAATTCTTTTGTAGTCTTTGTCCTAAAATCCCTGAGTAATATACTCAAGCACGTCATTGAAATATATCCACAACGCAGAGCTTATGCTGACATTTACCCAGGAGTGCATCAGCAGTGTATAATGCTGCATAAGAGGAACAGGCCAGTGTTCTTTCATACTTTTTAGTATGAAAATTATAATTTCATGATCTAGAAGATGCCCTCATTTGGACCTGAATTTTAACCGTCCAGCAGTCAGCGGAGAGTGAAGGTTGGCTTGGGTCTATTTTAGCTACCTTTTCAATATGCACGCAGTCGGTGTTTCTCTGCATTTCACTGCATTTCTCTAACTGATCAAATTGTGGTTGTTTCTTCAGTCATGGTCCAGCAACACAATGACAGTAGCAAAGGCACGAGCTCTCAGAGCTGTCATTAAGAATCACAAGTTCATTTACTCACCACTGAAACTTTTATCTGAAATAATCCAACGCCCCACGACCATTACAGGAGGCTGGAAACGGGGAAAAAATGCCTCTTGGAAACCAGGGCTATGAAAGAATTACCCTGGACCTTGATACGAAGAGCACGGTGCATAGCTCTTTTCTGGTGACGACCATCAGGAGAACGTTGGAAGGTAGGTTAGGTGCTAAAATTGTTCGTGGAAGATGGTGTCCCCAGTGTCACAGTTACTGCTGCCACTGTGGAGAACACAGTCCTGGCTTCATAGAGCATCGCTGGCACGTGCAGCCCTACTGCCAGGAAAAACTGATCAGCTTACATGGTTTAAATCGAATCGAGATTAAAGCAATTTATTGATTTATTAGCAGCATGTGTTTAACCTGCAGTCAGTGAACTCTGTGTTGAGGACTGAAATCAGGAACACAGCAGATAGACCCCAGTACCAGACAGTTGCAAAACGTCAATAAATGCCTGCAGATTTCTAAGCACGCTTTTATAGCCCCAACATTTAAGAGCCCCCCCTCCCAGGCAGTGTGGACCACACACCCCATGGCCTGTGTGTGGGTGCAGGTCCCCCACGCACAGACCCTCCTGCGGAGACGTGGGTGCTCCTGTGGTGCACGCACCCGTGCCGCTGCCGGCTGTCACCCTCTCAGGTGGTTTTGGGTGCCCCATAAAATGACGTAGCTGAGGGTGCTGTGGGGGATCCCAGCCGGGGCTGTGTTCCCCTGTTTCCATTGCTGTCCCTGTGCGATCTGAGTGAGCTGGCAGCCGGCACTGCCCTTGCTTCTGAGCCCTGATGGTTCGTCAGCTGATACTCCTCGTTTCCCGTGCTACCTGGCCAGGGAAGGCCCCTCACGGCTGGCAGGGGAAGCCAAGCGGGAGTTCTGCTTGTCCACTCCTGGTCTGGGGTCATCCCAGCTGACTTCTCCAGAGCAAGATCTTTAGAGACTCAACCCCTTTGCTTTGCTCTGTCAGAAGAGTTTGCAAAGCAGCTGGAAATGTCCAAGTTTACTGGTGGTAAACTTGGTAAAGTGGTTATACAGCCCTGGGCCCGTGGAGCTATGTAAGTTTAAGGTCCTCTCCGAGTGCAGCTTCCTAGAAAACTGGGGGGTTGTTACAGTGGTGTCTCTCTCTCCCCTGTACTGATAATCTTCCTGTCTAGATTGTAGTACTTTATTTCTAGTTATGCTTGTTTTTTTCAACCTAGTATTTGTACACCTCTTCCTTTTTATATATTTTTATTTATTTTTTTCTTTAACCATGTTTTCAAGACAGCATTCTCCTTTTATGTAACTCCTTCCTTTTCCTTGCAGTTTCCCTGAAGTGCTTTCTTCCTCTGCTGCTTTCCCATCTGTGACGGTCCCTCTCCAGCTTGATGTTACCTAATTTTATTTATTTTTTTTTTTTAACTCCATCCTTAGAGGTTTCAGCCCTTTGGTCTCAGTCACTGTCCAAAAATGAGCGTGTTTCCAAACACCAAGAGTGTTCCTGGTGGTGCCTTGCTCAGTCACTCTCCAGATGCTGCCGAGGGAGCATCCTTGGGGCTACACCGGAGCTGATCACAGCATCTCCTGTTAATGTGCGTGATAGCCTCTCACTGCGCTGTGACTCTCAATCTGCAGCTGTTCACACTTGACCAGAACATGGAAAAATAAATAGTAATTTGGGGGCACATTTCCCCCCTTCTCTTTTTTTTTTTTTTTTTTTTTTTTTTTTTTTTTTTTCCCCTGAAAAACTTTAAGTCGTCTGAATTTAGCCAGCCGGGGTGCTTCTCTCTGGTGGCTCTGCGGCAAAGCTTGAACCACAGTACAAGAGGGAAATGTAGAGAAAACTAAATCACAATAGTGATATTTTCAGATGCGAGAAGGTCCTTATGTAGGGTTTTAGCGTTCTGCAGCTCAGACAGTGCTGAATTGTCCTTTAGGGAAAAAATAAAAAAAAGACAAAGTAAGAATGGAAAACAACCTCTTTTGAGTCTCTTTTTATATTTCCCGTGCACTCGCATCTCCTGCTTCATAGACTGAGCCAGGTGGAACTGAACCTTGCGTCAACTTCTTCCATGCTTTGAAAGGTGCAAAATGCAAAGTCCAAATAAACCAACAGAAGTTTAGATGAGAGTCGTATTTACAAAGCTACGATGCAACCTCTTTACCTTGCTCCTTGCAGCCCTCCTGTTCTTATGTTTATGCATTATGTGAAGCTTTTTAAAGCTGACATTTGGGATTTACCCCTGGAGGATTATCTTTGAAGCAACATATCACTTCTTAGTACTTATGATTTTTGTAACATCTTGCATTCATAATTCTAAGACACAAATAATACTATCAATATTAATGCATTGAAGACATTTCCTTCTGTACCCGAGGATATGTTACTACCCACAGAGATAAGTAACATTTCATAAACATATACAAAAATCTTAACTTTTGTTAGCATGACATGTCTTCAGTGCTGTGATTGTAATAACACTTCAGAGCGTATCGTCATTACTAGCTGTAAAGAAGCTACCTCTCAGGAAACATTGAGTCCATTGAGCCAGCATCTCTACCCACGCTGAGAAAATACTGAATAAATATATGAATATATAAATATATATACAGAAGTGTGGTTACTCATTCAAGTGAAAAGAATTTCCTCCTGTAAAAACCTTTTAATAGGTTTTCTGTGAATATCTACATAAAAATCATTTGTTCATTTAACAAGAAAGAGTTAGACAGTTGTGCAAGGCTATGCTTAGGCTTCTGTTGGGATAAAGACTTCGTAGACCCTCCTTCTGCATTTAAAAGGTCATTTTCTCCTGTGCCTGAGGAAGAAATTGTCTTTGTTTTGTGTCTTATCACCCCATGAAAGAGGTGAATTGCCACCTGTTGTCTGTCAGAATTCCTTGGGCTGAAACAGGTCTACTGAAATCACTCAAAAATTTTGAATAAAGGTAAAAAAAATGATGTTTAAATCCATTCATGGATAATTCATATGAGGGAAATAGGTGTCATTTAATTATTTTCTATTGTAAATCATGTTGTATTTTTATCCACATAGATAGACAGCTGGGTAGGTTACCCTATTTATTTCTTACTACTTATGTTGAGGAAGACCCTAACGTCCCTTGCAGCAGCGTGTTTCCTTTATCTTTCCATAGTTTTTGCTGTAATGTTTGCTGTGGAGGCCTCAAGATTTTTCTTCAATATAATTGTTAAATAATAAGTATACTTGCTATTAATTATCTAATTCTCGTTTAGACACAAACCAGAAATTAATAAACAGAAATTAATAAACAAGGGTACTTGCCAGAGACTTTTTACATTTTGACTATAAAATAGGTAGAAATAATTGATGTACTGATTATTTGTTTATATATTTCAAATAGGAAGCAACAAAATGAAAGAGAGCACATTTAAAAGCTTTATTATAGGCCCTAGGCAAAGGTTTTCCTCTTGTAATGTATTTTAATATGCTAACTGATTTATGGATAATAAAGCTGCATGAGACATTTGCAATGGAATTGGGGTCGCTTGAAGTTGGTCTTGGGGTCACCACAGAATGAAGCACCCTTCACCCAAACATCACAAACTATGGCTGTCTCATCACTAAATCATCTGCGCTGGGCTGCTGAGCCTCTGACTTTCCTATGTGTACAAGTCCAGACAGGATTTTTGCGCACTGGGTCACAAATCCCCTCTGAGACTGCCTTGGCTTCACTTTGTAGCTTTTGCTGGCTCCAGTGTTCAGAAACCACCTCCTGATTTCCAATATCTCATTTTTTTTCCTGGCTGATTTATGCCTTTTTTTTTTTGGTTGCTGTTGTACCATTGCTGTATTTTATCTGAAATAGCTTTTCACTTGCTGGAGTTTAACCTTCTGATATAGAGGAGCCTCATCCTTCTGAGGGTCTTGCTCAGCTAAGCAAACCAAGCTGTCCTAGTCCTCTCTACTAAATACAGCAAATCACAGAATCATAGAATGGTTAGAGTTGGAAGGGACCTTAAAGATAATCTAGTTGCAACCCCCTTGACATGGGCAGGGGCACCCTCCACTAGACCAGGCTGCTCAAAGCCCCATCCAGCCTGGTCTTGAACACTTCCAGGGAAGCTCCGCTCACCCTAAAAGTTCTCTCCTATGGCTGACTAAAATTCAACTTTCTTGTACATAAGTGACTAGAATTGTATGAGACCCCAACTACAGCCCATGTTTTGTCAGAGCTATCACAATGTTTCACTTGCCTTTGTCATGGCTGCAAGGCTTGGAGACATCTGCAAATACATGCAAGAGCTTGTGTAGATGTACATAAGTACACATGTGCACGCACACACATATATCCACACATTATTTTTAGTGTTTGTTGCCAGCTGAGGAACTCCTGGATTACAGTGCTGAATTATTATTATTGCTGAAGTGCGTGGCCTTGTGTGTTATGGTACTCCTCTGGGATTGCTCCTGTCCTTGGCACCACCTCTCCCTGTGTGACAGCCAGTCTCCCCATACTGAGGATGGTCTACTTGGCAAATTTTGTTACTACTTGACCACTTCTTGCACTATTAATATTGCTAATACTAAACCAGACCCAGTCCTTGAAAAACTTTGCTCATCATCTTCTTCCAGTCTTGGACCATCCCTTCCAGGCTTGTAGCATCCCTTCCAGCTCATCCTGTTGACGCTTTCACTCCAAGCATCCTTACTCACACTACGTGGCTTGTACTCATTCTTCTCAAAACAAAATAATTTCCTGTGTGACTCTATAGCAGATGTTTCACAGATGTCTAGATAAATGAGGTTTTGGTGTTAGTAATGCATAATAAGAATAGTTAAAAATATCAATTATAGTTTCCAAGAAAGATGTTAGGCTCATCTGACAGGTATGCTGCATTAATCCTACATCCATCTTCACTTGTTTAATTAGTTTTTCTTCAAAAAAGACTCCAAGGCTGCATATATGAATCAAGTCAGTCTCATGCTCTGAACTGCACATCCTAGACTTCTCCTCTCTTCCTTAATTTTGTTCAAGATCTCCACTCTCAGACTTGTGACCATGTGAGCCCAGTCCAGCATGGACTAACTCTCTGGTTCTGGCTATTCTGCTGGTATTGAGGTGACAGCTACTTCCCTCACTGTGTTTGAGTCACAGTATGGAAGAGCGTATCCCTAATGTGACTGTTGCCCATTAAAGAACAAACAACTCTCTTGATGTGGTCAAAGACTTGCATTTGCTTCAGAAGAAGCTGGAAAAAGTCCTGGTGAAGATAACTGTTTCTGCAGGCAGGCAAGGAAAGCTGGAGGTAAGGGAAGGTGGGATGGACCAACCAAAGTAGCTCTGTCATTTTTGTCATTAAGTTTGTCACGTTAAGCCTGGAATGAAAATACCTCTTTCCCATGGTCCCCATCCCGAAGCAGTTGCCAGCTAGCACTTTTATAATTGTGTCTATGGTCGAGGTGGTTGGATGTAATCAGTTCTCTGGCTCTGTCCCTCATCCCTCTGCTTCCCAGACATAAAGCCTATGCATGCAGCCTGGGAGAAGGATGTGGGTTGGCGTGGATGTGCGATTGACTTCACTACCATTGTTGCAGCAGCAAACATTGTTGATGAAGCAGTAGAAGTCCTTAGACAGAGCAGGACAGGAGGGCTGTTGAGACTCTTCTTGGAAGGTCAGGGGAACGCATCTTTGCTCTGTGTCCCTGTTGGACCTGGACTGAAAATCAAGGCCTTCGTTTGTAACAGGGACAGCAGCAGCTAGAAGCCGAGGTGGGATGGGGGGTTTTGGTGTCCATTGGGTGGGGAGGAACACTGCATCCATGGCAAGCCATACAGGGCCTCTTGGAGAAAACATCCCCAACAGTCTCCCAAAAAGGGAAACAAAAATAGACTGACGAACCTAAAAAGCACACATGGCTGCTTCACAAATCTTATACCTTATTTCCAACATATTCCTGCAGTGCCCGTCATGGCAATAGGTCTGCCTAAACCCTCTTTTATTTTCCTGTTGCAGTGTGATGAAGGTTTGCTCCCCCAGGTAGCTCATTTTTAATCCCTTTTCTGAGCTGGGCATGCCTTTTTCATTTTTTTTATAATGCTTAATAATCATGTATGTTCAGTCCCCTAGGTGGTATGTTAATTCTTTTCTTTCATCTACTTAATTAGAAGATTTTGTTCTGCATAAAATATACGAGGCAGCTGGGGCAGGGTCTTATGAACTGGTGAGCATCCAATAACTATATTTAGCAGTTTCTTAAGGCTTTGAAATTGTCTTCAGATGGTAGCTGTTGACAAACCCTGAAGTAAAGCACTACTTGAATATTCACATTAAAACCGCCATTGCAGTTAAGTTAGTGATGCATGATTAATTGGCTTAAAAGCAATGGATTCATATGGAGTAAAATGCCTCTATGAAAATCAATAGCATGAGTACAATTAGCAAGAGCATTACTTTGAAGCCACAAATCAAATTTGTCAGCTGAAGAGCAACAGTGGCTGCATATACAAACAAACAGCCGTTGTGTCTGTAACACAGCATGAGGGGCTTATGGGTCTTTTTCTTCTCTTAATAACCGCAGTGATGGGATACCATGACAGTTACTCACGGCAAATAACAGAGTAAAAGGTGCTACTTTGCTTCCACCCCTGAGGTTTGACCAGGATCTCTCGGTCCTTGGGCACATGCGGGTGCCATCACCCAAGACTAGCTCCCCTCTCTTTGCCCCCTGTGTTCACCCCTATTTCAGGTGGTGCTGGCAGCCCGCGACAGCCCCACAACTGACAGATGGGCAACTCCAGAGTTTCATAGGGGTCTTGCTCCTCTACCTTGAAAACCCAAAGGCTTTTTAGGTTGTACAAGTGTTATAAATACTGCTCCTCTCTTGTTGCATCCCCACAGACCCCCCCATCTATTGCCTAAAAGCCTCTTCAGGACTGAGAACTTCTTCAATCCATAGGCAAATGAAATACTGTATTGTGGCCGTGTTTATGGTGGTACACAGGGAAATGCTACAGATTTCAGAGTCTTCCTAGGGCATGTACCCTGAATGAAAAAAAAATAATGCACCACTTTTGGGTGCATTTTCATGTCTTTCACCCACACAAACATGCTGAGCGGTTGATTCTGTGTATCACTGCAAAATTAGAAAGCTGTCTGTCTGTCTGCTGGGGCACTAATCCTCTTCGCTTGAAGCTGATGTAAACCGCGATAAGAATTTTAACTTGGAAATGAAGGGAGAAGGAAGGAAGAGACTTCTTTGACCTTTGTGCCTGGAGACCTAATATAAAAAAGAGTGAAAAATAAACTAAACAACAATATGACAATCTAACGGAAATGCAGAAGGTGAGAGGATGGACAGTACAGAGAAGGAAAGTGAGATGAGAACAGGGAGGCTAAACAACAGCTGTATTTACCTAAGTATAAATTTAGCCTCAGAATCCTCATCCTTCAAAAAACGCAATAAAGTACCTACACTCTTCTTAAAAATTTAGGAACTATTTAATTGAGTAAATTATCAAATAACATTGAAAAAACACAGTGTACTATAAAAATATTAAGTTGGGATAGAGTTTTGTGAACGATCCTTAAAGCTAATACTAGTGCTAATACTGGTGCTTTTAAAATTTGCTGGTGGCATGAAGATGGGAGACATTGTCAATATGGCAGAAGATGAAGAAAAAATACTATCCCAAAGAGGAAAACAATGTCATAAACTTCAGCGGAATAAAGGGCAAGACCATTTAAAGACTACTGTGGAGAATTTGCACTGAAAACTGGAAATCTATCAGCTGGAAATGGAAATGGTGAGAAAGCACTGGGTCACTGAGCCAGTCAGGACGAATATTGTCATCAGTGTGATCCAACCATGAAAGGCAAATCCAGGCTGAGGATATCCCTGATGACATGTTTCCAGTGGAGTGAAAGCAGCATTCAGGCGGTTTTGTGGAAGACCGTGCTGAGACCTTGTCTGGAGTGTTGTGCACCTCCTTTCCAGAGGTGGTGGCACCTCTGTGCATGAAAGATGGAGGAGCTGCAGAGCACAGCCTGTGGGATGGATGTGGGAGGCAAAGGCAGGGGCCTGGCTCACTTAGTCTTTCTGAAGCTGAAAAGAGATGTAATTGTTCCCTACAAACACATTGTGACACTAAATTCTGGAGAAACAGGAGAAGAAAAGCTATCTAAGCCAAAGAAGATAATTCATATAGAAACAATTGGGAATATATTTAGCCAGGATTTCAAAAAATGTTTTTCATTATCAGTGTACTGAGGCTCTGGAATAGGATAGCGGTCAGTTCATTAAATACTATGACCAGCGTATTTGGCAAGTGACTGGTATTAAAGGCTCAGGAGCTCCTTTCCAGTCTTATATTCCTTCGACTGGCACTGCTTAAAGCTAGGAATAGATAGAGAGTCCCATATCCCAGCAGAGCCGATGCTGCTGGTCTGTAACACCAGGTCCGGGCTGTTATAATTGCTTAAAACTCAGCCATCCTGGTCTTCTTTCATTAGAGCTGTGCTTGCTGTGGGAATTGGAGGACAAGTAAAATGGGCTTCATTTCATTTATTCCCAGACCAGCTGCTGTTTATCCCTCTGAGACAAGTGCCCAGCACCCCTCCTCCTGTGCCACATCAGTCTGGCACCTCTGTCCTCTGCTGTGTCCCCATGCTGCAGACAGCAAGTGTGCATTCTGTGGAGCACATGCTGTGCAAAGCATCCCGGCGTATCAGACATCCTGGAACAAGCCCAATAAGATTATCCTGGAGTTAGGTGTGAGATTCAGACCTGGAAACTCATTCTCCTCACTGCTGGACCTCCCCAGCCCAAAGTGAGCTTCTTTGTCAGCCTCAAAGGTTGGTTAGCCCAATACTCAACTGGAGGAGGGAGAGGGCAATCAGAGCCCCCCGTGCACTGCACACACCTTGTCTTGACTCTGCAAGGCAGAGTCACCTCAGGACTGCCATAATTCAGGTTTGGCTTCTCGTATCTTGGGGGTGAAGTGATGGACGTGTTGCACTGTGCTCCAGACATCCCTTCTTCATCTCATCCTTTAGGTTTAGGAGAAAAGATGCCACATTTTCTGGCTCTGGCTCCCCCGAGCCAGGCTGGGAGCCACTCCTCCCTCTGGCCCCACCTCGCACCACCGCTGGGGACTGACAAAACCTACCCCACTATTTAATGAAGTGAAGAGAAGATGTCGAAGTACGGAGGGGTGGGTTTTTGCCTCTTATAAGTGAATAACTACACTGCAGGGCACGGGAGGTGCAGCCATTAGGCAGACAGAGATGCAGCTGGATTGATCTTCCAAGTAGCTTTTTTTTAAAAAAAGCTCTCCTGTTATTGAATCCTGGGGAGGTGGGAAGGGGAGATAGATTTAATATTTTTTTTGTCTCCTAAAAATGTGTGATTTATTATCCGAAGGCAATAATTCTAAATGGTGTTATTGGTATGCGGCATGCAGGGATCTTAGTGCTAGTGCATCTTTATTAATGTTGTTATAAAAGCTTCTACTGGGATCCTAGTTATCAAATGACTCTGACAGCAATTCATCCACAAAGCCCTGTGTTTTAACTTCTCACTATCTGAAAAGATATGGCCTGGGTGGGTGGAAAGACTCCTATTTTCAGCTGCTTTGTCCTTTGCTTTAAAGCCTGGCACGTTGCAAGTGTAAAGGAGGAACATGTAGGATTACAGCGGGAGGAATATATCTTTCAAAAATAAATATCCTGCCATAAAAAGCATGTTACAAAGTGACAGGTACCATCTATTGATATAATGGAGTCTTTGATTCCCATAGTGCCGGCCATTGTAAGAAGCGGTACATAGAGATGTGAGCCAGAGCCTTGAAAAACCCTTTGAATAGCAGCAGAGCCACAAATAGCAGCAAGGGATTTAATGGTAAAACATGTTACAAAGATTTTGCTGTATGCACTGTGAAACAATAGAGAGTTAATGAATTACTGGAAACAGCAAATGTCTCCTTTGATACAAATCAGAGACTGATCAGGGAAGTGGCTACTTTCTAGGACTTCCTCCTTCTTCATCCCACTCTCCAGTTACGCGCACGGGAGGTCCAGACCCAGCAGAATTTGTGAGGAAAGATGATCAGCTAACCCAAGTAAGCAGCTGAAAAATAATACCTTTTTTATTACTTTCTTCTGGCAAGGCTTGAAACTTTTCCAATTGCACGATATTACAGTAGTGCATCATACGAATGTAGCAAAGTGAGCGCTGAGTGAATGATGCATGAGCTGAAAGTGGAAAGGGGCAACGCCGGTGGTTCTCAAAAAAGCATAGGTACATATATGTCCGAACCTTTCCCCCTCATCTCATTGCTTAGCATTTGTCCAGGCAAATCTGTCCTTGCATCTCTTTCATCAGACCCTGGAAAGACAATACATTTTCTAGATTATAGCTTTGGGGGCCAAGTCTCTCCCACACGGGTCTTTGTGTGTGGCTGGAAAATGCCATTTCAGCAACACTGTGGTGTGATGGCCCTTGTTTCCAAGGAAAATGTATTATTGCCTGCCTGGAGAACCTGCAGCCTGAGAGTCTAATTCCCTTTTATTAAAGACGCAGGGCGATGCAACCTTTAAAATGGCCTTTAGCCTATTTGGAGGTGAAGAAGGTAGTAAGGTGTGGGCCCTGCGAGACTGGTTCTTCTTACGTGATCAACACATAACACACATCTGCAAAGATCCAGAGAGAATTTTATTTCTCGCGCTGTCCTACCCCAAACCTTTTTCCTTTGCAAGCTTATATAAAACCCTTTGAGTTTTCTCTGTTGAAAATGCAAAGTCTTTTAAATTCTGTTCTAATGAACGATGACTTTTTTTGTGGCTTTGGCTTGATAAGAGCAAGGTGTAGGTCTCAAAACTGAGACCAAGCTGGAGCAATGTCACAGTTTGTTGGCAACATAGTTGTGTCTGTGCTGGCATTTTACCACTTAGGTCAGGAAGTCTTCTGCTGGCCATTGCACTAGGAGCCAGGTTTTAAATCCAGGCACTTTTCTGGCCTAACCCTGTGGACAGGCTTGCCAAAGCTGCCTCAGGGCTGTACACAAACAAAACAAACCGTTTTGGAGTCGCCGCTTGGTTGTCCCTGGTGTTCTCTTGTCCTTTTACTTATCTCCGTGTGAAACTGATGTTTCTGCCGAGGTTTGGCGCAGGCTGCGGGCGGCAGGGAGCCAGAGCATCCGCAGGTCCCTCGCCTGGGTATAGGGGACAGCAGCGCGGGGTCTTCTCCAGCCCTGCTCTTCCTGCTGGCTACCTGAGCGACCTGCCCTTCTCCTTGGTCCCTTACTTAGGCAGAACTTGGTAACGAACATGGCTTGAACTTCAGCCCAAGCCTGTTGCAGGGGGAGTGGGAAGCTGCTGGACACCAGGGTTTGTGCTTGGGGTGACCCCAGCCCCGGGTAAGCTCGGTGGTGCAGAGCCTGGAAAGCGGTGCTTCTTGGAGGAGGATTTTGCCTTGGAGGGCCATGGCTCAGGTGTCCAGCATAGTATTGAGCATATTCCTGATATTTAACAACCAAAGTAATAATTACTAGCTCTCTGAAAAACCACCGCCAACTCCAAATGGCTGAGGAAGTAAATAAAGACTTAGGGGCAGTGATGCTACAGTGTACAAAGGCTGCATCCAGAGCAGTACGTGCACCACTCAGACTTTAAAACCTTTCATCCTGTCAACAAGAACAGTCATCTTGTCAACAGGTTTTCTGCTCTTAGTTGCATAACTGGAGAAGAGAAAGATTAGAACAAATTTTTACATGTATGTCTCACCCATGCAGCTTGGGTCTCTGTTAGAGATGTGTTTCACTATGATGCATATAAGCAACAGGAACGGGCTGTTCTGTGAGTTTTGATCTTGGCAAAACTCCATATTGTATAAAAACCATTAATGGAAATGAAACCAAAAGATGACCCATAGGAGTGCAAGACAATGCTACTGCGTGGTCCCGTGCGTGCAGAGGCCGGGGAGGTGACATGCGGGAGCAGAGTCATTCAGAAGAGCCACAGCACCTCGTAGCAGGGCATGGGGAGGATAGATACACAGGTTTGTTCCACAACTCTCTGCAATTAAATCCCCTCATACAAAGGGAAATCAAGAAAACTGGAAATACAGTAGGGAACAAGTGAACGAGGACCTCTGCGACGAGCAGTGCTTTAGAAATCACAGCCAGCCAGTGACTATGGAAACCTTCTACTTTCCAAATGGGAATAAATAATTTAGGAAAGACCCATATTAAAGACTGAATTTCTCTCCCAGGCTCAGCCAGATGGACTTCTTCCCTTGGGCAGATAATTTCTGTCTCTTTTAACAAAGTGCAGCTCCATCCAGCATTTCAGCAAAAGGTAACACCAGACCCGCAGAGCTTTTTGTCTTTTCAGCAGCCCACGCTTCACGCACACAAAATAAAGATAATATTGAACTAACCTCATCTGAAGTAGAGCATGTGTGAGCAGGCACGCTTTAGCTGCCTAGCTGGAGAAAAACAATGGCTTTTTTTCAAGATGAAAATGTATCTGGTGAAACAAGCGCGCTGGCTTTTGGCAGCCCAGGTGAAATCTCTCCTGCCATCGCCGCTGCCTTTAGCTTGAGACCCCCCCATCACTAAGGGATGACACAACATATATCAGGCAGTGCGGTTTCTTTCCCCAAAGTTTGGGTCTCTCTACAATATAGTAGAGTTACAAGCCACTTTTCTGTGGCTGAATTGCTCTTCCTGGGCTACAGGCACTGGTAGCTGCAGCATGTGCTGCCAAATGAAGAGTCTGGGGAGAAAAAACGGTGAATGCCAAGCGATCCATCTTGAAAAGCCACCTGCATGTAGGAAAGGAAAGAAAGGATCCAAGAGTGCCTGAAAGTTAAATTTCACCAAGAAGGAAGGCTGTGTGCAGACTTTCAGCAGGCTCTTCCCTCTGCCCTCGTTCTTTTCTTTCCCTCTTCACTTGAATTGCCTTTTATATCCCTTTCCACTTGCCCTTTCCTTTCTTTTTCCTTCTTCCCTTCCAATTAGTGTTCTTAAAATAACAACCATAGTAACGATAAAAGTTAGAACAGGAGGAAGAGAAGTAGTCCTGGAAGGAAAGTAGCATTTGCCTCATCCTGTAGCTCACTGGCACGTTCAGCAGTGGTCTGGGCTTCTCCAGCTGGATGCTCGCTGGGGCAGGACACCGGTGGCACTGGCCAGCTGCATGGTGTGATCCCATTTTCCAGGGCACTTTCACGCACTGCTGTAAAAACTACAGAGATTGTTTTTTATACGTTATCTCCTTCCCACTTCTAACACATCCCGTCCCAAAGGCTCTGCTCCCACTCTTCTGGGAAGTCGAATCCCATGTTGCCTCCTGTCATCCACGATGATTGTCATCTGATGATGAGTGGAAGCTGCAGGTTACTCAGGCTCCTGGGAAAGCAAGGAGGGGAGCAGAGGCACTGCGGGTTAAACAAATGATGATAGCATGAAGGCCATGGAAACGCATGCAGGGAAAGGTTGTTTGGCCTTGGGGACTGGTTTCTACAGGCCATTTTGAGGTATGGATCTCAGACTGTTTAAATGGGAGCAGCTGTCAGACATTTCCTAATCACAGAGGTTTGCCTGCCATGTTGGACCGAACTCCTGATTAGAAAGTTCATGGCTGGGAAAGGACTGTCTGTGGGAGCTTACATTGTATTTTTATTGCTTGCAAATAGCTGTTAAAACATTTCCTACAGCAATTCCAATTCATTCAAAATTTTCAATATTCTCTCTCGAAGTAGATTAAACTGCATATAGAGTCCTTAAAAATCAAACCTTGGGTAGCTTCCAAAGAGCCATAAAGCTAAGGTTGCAGGATGATAACTGTCATTTGTAAAAGTAAATATGATAAAATGAACAGCTGCTTGCATGAAGCAGCATCACAAACTTCCTAATGACTAGATCGGTTCATTTGGGGTTTCAAAATAATTTGAGTTCTGCTTGTCTGAGTGCTGTTAATTGATCAGAAAGTGAAGCTGATCACTGCTCGCTTTTCCCATGACATATATGCTTTAATAAATTATTGCTTGCAACTCATGCAGTGTTACTCATTATTGACTTCAGATACATCAGCTGGACGGATGGAAAGGACTGTTCACCAGAACCTTTAATATTATACTGGGGTTTTTTGAGTTTCTCAGCAGGACCTCTGCTCTCTGACAAACTCCCATCAATGAGGCAGGGTGGTTTTCAGAAAACTGCCAAAGTATTTTTCTTAATAATATACGCAATCTTCCTACTACGAGAATTTTCATGTACTAAATACATTTAGTTGGCCATAGGCAACAAATAAATATATATCCTCGGATTTCAGCAGCTGATAAAGGCTTATTACATTCTTTAAAATAAGGCACATTTGTATGCGGCACTGCTGGGTCTGACACTATAAATTGGCACCTTCTGGATTTTCTTAGTAACTCTGCTCTTGTGGTAGTCTGCAGAGAAAAGGCGCTTGACTTGGGAAACCCTCTCTCCTCTGAAAGCAGCCTCATATAAGTTTGGAAAACTTGTTGGAAAACTTGTTTGAAAACTTGTAGAAAACACATTTTTCTAAATCTGTGTGAGACTCAAGAAAATGCTGGATGGGAGACTGGGGGAGGATGGAATGAAAAAGGGGTAAGGAGAAAGAAAACAGCGAAAGAGGCACTTAAAAAGAGAGTTAGGGAGAAAAGCTGCTGAAAATGAAACGATATAAGAAAATATGAAAGAGAAGCAGAAGAAGATGAAAAAATAAGGAGCACATATGTTTATTTTATAGGAAGTTGGCTGACAGGCTGAATTTCTATTCTGGTCAGGGAATGGAAATCATGGTGGGCTCTGAATGAAAAGTGAATAGCAAATATCCTAAATTAAGAGCTCAAGAGACTGAAATATGCCTGTAAAACTACCCTGGAACAAGAAAACCGCCATATTTTAAGACCGAAGCTTGTTGATGAATAATTTGCAAGCAGAAAACAGGCTAAATGTCTTGGGTAAGGAAGCACTAGAAAATGCTTGCTCAGAAACACTGATGAAATGAAAGACCATATTTTGTTATCAACTTTCTTTACTTTGAATTCCATTTAAAATAATGAAATAATTTGCCATTAGCCATAATATTGGATTCTCCTTTCCTGCAAGCAGCTGTCCAGGTCACTTTGTGGCTGGTGCTGATGTATGTAATTGTTGTAAGCTTCTTGTATGACAAATGGTAAACTCATTTTTCAAGAGTGAATTCAGATCCACTTGTGATGGAAATGTGAGGGTGGGGAAGTAAGAGGAAGGTCTGTGTGGAAACAAGAGGTGGTACCTGGTGGTCCTGGGCAGTACCGCTGAGAGGCTCGCTGATCTTATTCCTCCCTGGAAACGTGACAACTTGGAGGCACTGTACAACTGCTGCAACCTCTATCAAGGAGATATGGTCTTCCCAAAATGTTTCTGGGGAGGTGGGTGGTGCTGCAGGGAGCTGGGGCTGGGGAGCCGGTGAGGTCGGGGCCAAGCCCCCAGTGGCGATGGAGTCATGGGGCCAGCCAGCCTCATACCTGGGTGCAGCCCAGCCCCGGCGCCGTGGGACCGTTCAGCCCATCGGTGCACGACAGTATCTGAGCTTGGGAGGGAATAAAAACCACCCCGTGGGTCTCATCCAAAAGGCTACCACAGCCCTATCACCTCAGAATCTCTTATCTATTGTTTATCTATCGTATCTTATCTAATCGACTGTTGGAGATCTCTAATGGTAAGAAAATGTTGGGTTTTCCTGCACTGGTTACAAGATTCAGTGCAGCAGGGTGAAATTTTCACCCTAAAATGAATCTGGAATAATTCCTGGGCTTTCACTCTTTTACTGGTTTCAGCTGTTCTTATTCTGTATCAGCTTCAAAGGAGGTCCTCAGTCCTGATTGGCATCACTGTCCCTAGAGCAGAAATGCACCCCTCGTTTCTAACAGAATGGTGTCCATATTTCAACATAAAGCCTTCTTCTAGGAAACCTATGGCTTGCATGATATCACGCTGAATTATAAAATCTGTGAGAAGGGGTAGCTGTCAGAACATATCTGTGCTTTTTTTCCTCTAATCCGTACATCAAGCAAAGCAGAAAATAGGAGGTGAGGAAAAACTTTAATTCAGTATTACATTTCCACAGTAATAGAAAAATTCAGGGTTGTAAAACACAAACTGATCCAGTATGTGCAGTTTGCCAGACTTTGCTACAAGATGGGTTAGATCTCTTATACATCTCTGGATCAAGTCGGAGGCATGTAACCACTCTGCCACACTTCAGAGAAGTTTGACGTGCCAACAGCGAGAAGGTAGCTAAAATAACAGCAATCTCTGCTTTAAAGACACGTCTGTGCCGCCATCCAAATCAAAGCTGTGTGCAGAGCAATTGGTAGTGGAGGTGTTTATCTGGGTAAATTCTGTGAAGGTCTTTGTGTCTTTGAGAGAAGCTGCAGGAAGGGCAGAAGCGCTCAGAGAGAAGGCAGCAATACTGGCCCAGCACAGGAAGCTCTGGCACAAGAATTGTTGGGAAAACAAGAGAGAAAACATCAGGGGGTGATCATTAATTGACAAGGTATTCCTTGCATTACTTTAGAACTCAGAGCAACAGAATTTAGCTTAGTCTTGGTGAGAGAACAAAGTTGCATTAAAGCCATCTGATGTTATCGTGGTATTTTCTCTTTCATGAAGTTAAATTGCAGTCTGAAGTCTGGTCAACAGGTTGGTTGAAAAAGTGGTAGGAGCTCTAAAGATGAAAGTATGATCAGAGTGCAAAGTGAACAAGTCATGACAATCAGATATCCTGGATTCACACCATCAACAGCCCCCAGAATATCACAGTTCATGGATGCCTAAAAGCACTGGTGGATTCACAGAAACACAGAATGGTTGAGGTTGGAAGGGACCTCTGGAAGTCTGGTCCAGCCCCCTGCTCAAGCAGGACCATCTAGAGCCAGTTGCCCAGAAGTGTGTCCAAACGGCTTTTGAATATCTCCAAGGATGGAGACTCCTGAAGTTCCCTGGGCAACCTGTGCCAGTGATTGGTCACCCTCACAGTGAAAAAGTGTTCCCTGATGTTCAGGCATCATCTCCTGTGTTTCAGTTTGTGCCCATTGCCTCACTGGATACTACTGAAAAGAGCTTGTTTCTGATCTCTTTGCACTCTCCCTTCAGGTATTTATATACATTGATGAGATCCCCCCTGAACCTTCTCTTCTCCAGGCTGAGTAGTCCCAGCTCTCTCAGCCCTTCCTCGTAAGAGAGATGCTCCAGTCCGTTAATCATCTCAGTGGCCCTTTGTTGGACTCTCTCCAGTATGTCCACCTCTCTCTTCCACTGGGCAGCCCAGAACTGGACCCAGCACACCAGGTGTGGCCTCACCAGTGCTGAGCAGAGGGGAAGGATCATGTCTCTTGCCATGCTGGCAGCACTCCTCCTAATGCAGCTCAGGATACCGTTAGCCTTCTTTACAGCAAGGGCACATTGCTGTTCAACTTGGTGCCCACCAGGCACCCCACTCAGCTTTTCTGCAAAGCTGACCTTATCCTAAAACCTGGCAAAGAAAATGCTGAAAGTCTAAGACTACAATAGTGATGGTCACGTACCGCATGCGGGAACACTGACACTGCAGAATGGGGGGACTGGTGGACAGGCTGCCATCTACTATAGTGCAAGGTAGGGACCTAAATTTAACGTGTCTGAAAAATGAATTAAAGTAGAAGAGTTGCATGTCACAGCAGTGTAACAGTGGGAAGCCGTAAGAATTTCCTTTATGTCTCCTACAGTCATTAATTTCGTGTATGGAAATCGTGTGCCTGCCAGAACTGGAGAAGAGCTGGAATTATGCTTCAGCCGGAGCTTGTGCTCTATTATTATCTTACGCTCCATTATTATCTAAATGAAGAGCATGCTCTGGAATCAAAATCATTTTTGTGCATCTGGAGATAAAAAGTCAGGGGAGAAAGAGTAGCTATATAGCTATTTTTTTAATTCTGTGAATACAGTTCTTTCAGACAGAATTCATAAACCAGTAACTTCTTATCTTATATTCATGGAAAGATTACCACCAGCATGTAAATGAGATATTTAAAATCTTAATCACTCTATCACTTACAAATACAACTTGAGATTTTCATGTAATTACATTACAAGAAATTCCATAAAATAAAGGTGAATAATTTATCACTTACATGATACAGCCAGAAATGGAGACTCCAAAGTGGATTGTAAAATCTATTTCTATTTGGACTTTTTAAGCAGCAAGAAATAACATTTTAACATACGATACTGTAGTATTGGCTCCTGATAAGATCTTGCTGATCCTCCAAACCATAGACAAACTGAGCATGGACTAATTGGATTGGGACACACTACAGCTGAGAGAGGCAAGGGGAAATACTAATATATGCAACAACATACGGATAATGAAAGAGCATATGCTTATTATAATAAAACTGTGCTTCGTATATTTAGAAATTCCATGGTAAGGAATGAATACGTGGAAGTCAAGGCCCCTGATGAAAAATTGAACCCTCACGTATGTTAAGTCTTTACAGCATATAGAAATTATTATCTCAAATGACACAAAACCTGTGATTGTGTTTCTGTGAAGTCCAGTTTGTGGATATGTAGGGATGCAGAGAGCAGCCTGCACATGGAAGACCTGCAAAGGGGGACCCATCTGTTTAGTAAAGGGTGTATCATAATTCACAAAAGCTTCTGTGACGGGACACTGGTGGCTTTGCTTTGTCACTCTCTGTTCCCAGACAGACCTTCTACCAACTTACAGCACTGGTCTGTGGAATGGCAAACAGGAGACAACTGGATGACTTTCCCTCCTTAATGCTTCATCAAAGCATTTGGTCTGATCTGGTTAGGCTTACAGGAAAGGGAAGTTTATGTTAGATATTTGTGAATTTTTTTCTTGATAGCACTGTGCAGTATAAACAGGGACTTTGCAACTTGCACGTAGCACAGCCAGCTTATAAACCATTAATGGTCTGAGTAGGACTTGATTACCAAAATGAAGTTTTTGCCTAAAGAAAAAGGAGGCAGCTTTGCAATGACCCTGTGTTTCATAAGAGCATGACTATGGTTTATTTACCCAGGTTTTAATCTGGTCCATATATTTCTTGCCAAAGGTGATCACCCATGAAGAAAGCCACTCACAGACTATAGTTCTGCATTGTCAAAAGCCTTTTCTAAGCCAATCAATGGAGCAACACCAAGAGAGAGCACTTGCAGCATCATCACTCATTTCTATATGTCTATAAATGTTTTCTGCTTCTGACTTCTAAAATAAGTCCATCCAATTGGCTTTATAGAAATTGACAGGAAGGCAATTTGAACCTTCTGCCATATGTAAAAGATGTGCTATTTGTTTCAGTTGCCTCCAGGGTCGTGTTGTCATTAGGCAGAGCCAATGCCTTCCTTCAGCTCTGCATTGCCTCTCCTTTCTCTTTCACCTCAACAGAAAAAGCATGCACATAGGTGAGAGCATCTCTAAAAATATCTAGCGTTAGCTAAAAGGAGTGTTAATCTGAGGGAGACGCGTGAAAAAGGCGGCAGATAGAGACAGAGGGTACAGACGCAAAATGAGCCAAGGCTTAACACTTGGGGGTGGGGGGGGGGGGAGGAATTGATATACAGCCATAGCTGTGCAGCCTTTTCGCTCTCTACAACATCTGCTCTGAGAGACCCCAAGCTAACTCCTTCAGAGGCACAAGAGAGAGAAGTGGGGTGCAACGAGTGCAGCTCTGGACCGTGGTGGGCACTGAGGGTTTGCCACCGACTGTGGTGGTGCAGGACTGGCTTTAAAGCTCCCCCTTGTCCCAAGGCCCCCCCACCCCAGCAGCCCGCAGGCGGCACTTTCACACTGCTCAATCACTGCCGGAGCATACTTAAATAAGAAGAGCGTGAGTTAGAGTCAGGTTAACACAGCTCAGAATATTAGCAAGAGTGCTAAACCCCAGTGCTATACAAGGGGTTAATTAACAATGTGAACCACAGCAGCAACATTGACAGAAAGCTAACAAGATACTATATTTTCTCTGGAAATAACTGTAAACAAAGCATTTGGGTTACTAGACTGCACTGGAAGTAGAGAGAAATAGCCTGACTGGATTTCAAATATTATGGGGCTCATATGTGATTAAGCTCAAAAGAAGCTTAAATAATTCTTGGGAAAATACAGGATTCTGCTGCAGAAATATTTTGCCAGTGGCAAGCCCAGTGGCAAGCCCAGTGGCAGAAGTACTGCTTCAGGTATCTCCTGTTAAGGAGTATGAGGATAGCATTTTGGCATGGAGTCAACCTGAGTGATTGGATGGAGAGAAGTCAGATAGGAGGCCTCCTCACTATCCTCCCCTGGAAGGGTGATGTGAGCTTCTCGTGAAGTCTTCACCTCCTGCCAAGGCAGAAAATCAAGCAATGACTATTGCACCACTGGGCAGCTTGTAGGTGGAAGCTGGCTCTGGCTGAAGACTGGTGAGATTGAACCCGAGAGTCATTGCCAGTACTAGATGCTCAGTAACCATAGATATTTACCTCCTCTCCCATGTGTGTTATTCCCCTAGGTGTTTTGCCTCCCTGAGTTTTGTATGCAATGCTGTAGATCACTTTTCACTGTCCTGTTCTTCACATCCTTCTGAAAGTCTACGTCCCATGTCCTTTAGGACACAGGGACTGTTTGGTCTGTTACCTGATCATAGTGCTTTCTGCTTCTCACCAAGAAGAAGGACTGCAAAGTGGTGTGCTCTGGAAAGAGGTCTTGAGTTTTCACATTTCAAAAGCATTTGAGGTCTATAAATACCTTCCAAGTATTTAGAGTTCAAGTTTACAGTTCAAGCTTTAGGCCAGAGAAAGAAATCATAACTCTGCAACCTACTGATTGCAACACCCAGCTGAAAGCAGGGGATAGTGCAGGGACAGTCTCTGTTAGGAGAAAAAGGTTCTGCATTGTATCCAGTGGCTGGTCTAAATAAAATGTCTAAATACCCTTTAGTACAGGAATTGAAACCAGAAATTCTTGCTCAGTGGCCCTCAGTTAATCATACCATTTGGCACATCATCATTGAATTAATCTTCTGCAACTTGGAGAAGTTCAGATAAGAAAAATAAATAATGCTCCCAACCTGCTAGTGTAATGATGACAGCGCTCAACAGGGGTGTCACAAAACCAGGTCTGAAGCCTCACAAAGTGAAGAGAGAACCGAACCTGTGTCTCCCATTTCTGAGGGAATGCTCGAGACAGGATCCCAGTTTGGCCAGAACGAGGAGGTAAATTTACCTGCATGGTGTCTTTAAAGTGATACTAGTGAATTTTACATGTCTCAGGGCAAACTATATTGGAAACGAAAACATTGAATGTCTTAAATCAAGAAACTCAGAGTAAGGTGGATTACAGTGAAGGACACATAAGCAATTATCCCCTGTATCCCTGTGCTTTATCAAGGCTTGCTCTCAGCCCAAAAACTTTTTTGATCTTCCTGCTTTGCAACAAACTCTACCCAGTCCCTTCTGGATTCCTTGGGAATGTCTTTTCTTATGATGCCGTGAACTCATAGGGCTGCTGCCACTCTTTGCAGCCCATCTGCTGCCCAGCTCCTGTCCTCTCCCCTGTCCCACCTTCCCCTGAGGAAATTCTCTCTTCAGGTGCTCCTGGGGGGTTCCTCTGTGGTGGTTGCCTCTGTAGTGGTGTGCTGGACCAAGACCCATGACACACAGCATGCCCGGCACAGTGTCCCAGCCGCCCAGTGTTGGGACAGAAGAGCATTGAGGCCACTGGCAACCCTCCCCCTGCCACGATATTGCAGATGAGTTACTGTTTTGTGATTTACTGTTGCCTCTGAAGCCATCCACATACCACATCAGGGCCGTTCATGCATGTGGATGACCTTGGTCTTGTACTTGTTCCCACGGGATAAGGTCTTCTCCGATCACTCTTCCGCAGTGCCCAGTGCAGGGGGACAGGGCACTGCCTGCCATCCCACGAATGCCCTTCTGGAAGCATGATTCTTCTAACTCTAAAACACACGTCTAAACAAATTTTACACCCCCTCCACCTACTTCACTCTAATCATATCAGCCGATCCTAGGGTGACTAGTTCACATGTAGACACCTTCCCTGTATCCAGTCCCAGTCCCCCAGATAAAGGAGCTACAAATTCCTGTTTGGCTCTATCCCATTAACAGCCTGTTCCAGCTTTGCTGGGGAGCAAGACAGCTCTAATATACACAAGTTTCCAAAATGAGCGCACGGGGGCTGAGACCTGCGGGAGCTGCAGATAATCCCTGCACCATAATTGACTTCATTTTGTGCTGCTCCATGTTTGGTGGTAGGTGTGTAAGGGAGACGAATGCGTGCCTTTTCAGAAGGCCAGCTTCTCATGGGAGACATGCTTACCACAGCTGATGGAGAGGTTATGCCTGACACGGTACCCAACTGCACACTGCAAACATCCCTTTGGCAACATCTCGGGCTGCAAGAAGAGGGAACGGCGTCTGAGTCCTGAGATTCAAACTGGTCCTGAGGCTGTTCTTATTAATGGAGGAGAATCCCTACTAGCTCAGGTGTGACTGCTGTTCAGTAATTTTGCATGTAGTAGCACCAAAAGTCCCTCTTTAGGACTAGAACACTCCTGTGATATTTATTCTGAAAACATGAAGAGACTGTCCCTGTCCTGAAATGACCCCAACCTAATGGGTTAGAAACCCAGGAAGCAGCTCAGCCTCTTGGTGGGTAGTGTCCTTTGGCATTTTGACCATTTGAAAACATTTCCCTCAGTATGTTTGGTCCGTGTTTGCAGTGGATTCAGTCATCATGTGGAAGACTTTCTCGGGTGTGGTTAGACATGTAAAGAAGCAAGCATGAACTGGGGAGCCACATTAAAAATTGAATACATTGTGTAGATGAAAATAATTTCAAAAAGCTTTATAAATTGGAAAGCCCCCTAACATCTACTGTTGGGATGCAATCTGAGGTGGAGGGAAGTCTTCCTTCAAAGTAGAAAACGGTGATGAACTGCATCTCCGTCAAAAGCTATTATTACATCTCCACACTGAGCTGCTACTTTGCCTCCCAACAAGAACAACATATTTAATAAATGTGGGATTTATTTGTGTCTCCAGTTTTGAAACAAATCCATTCTGGACTCAATTTTTCGACTTCCATTCATGGACATGTTATCTAAAAGGAAGTGAATGGATTAAACGCAGTTCTTAGTTCCTATTTGTCTGACTACTATTTTGAGGAATACTGTTTTCCAGTGGAAAACAGTCCAATCTAAAGGGAAACCATTTTATTTCTTTATCTGGAGTTTCCACTGGCACCTTTTCTCCAGTAGTGTGTTGAGAGTAATCAGCTTTTTCTAGGAATATACCAGCACTTCACATGATTAAACATTGGCTCAGCTCATCAAGAAGGTGGAGGTCCCAACCCTCTGTGCTTATGGAAGGAGACAGGTGATATATTTTGGAGTACCTGGCTAGTTCTTGTTGTGTATTTTATGCATAATTCTTACTATGTGCATAATAAGAATATGCAAAAATTATACACATAGAGGATCTGGACCTAAATACTACCCCTTACTTCTCTTAAGCAGATTTAATCAAATGCTAGTATTTGACATGTTCTCTTTCCTCCTCTCCTCCCTGTGGCTTTCATAATTAGGAGTCTTTTTTAAAGTAAAATGTGCACTTTCAGACAATGTTTCTTGAATTATGTATGTATTGATGTTGTTTACATCCTTCTTTCCTGTTTGTTTCTGAATATTCAACCTAACTGCAAGTTTCCTTTTTCTCCTGTGCTCATGTTGGTTTTGCTTCCCAAGCCATATTGTAAATCATGTGCCTCACAAAACCTTTTTTTAAAGTATGCACTAATATAAGGATCGCATACTTATATATTGGCCTATACTTACAGACTTTAAAGATGTTCATTAGTTTTGCTTCATCTGAGATATTTAAGTAGCTATTCTGAATCTCTGAATAACCCGTATGACTTTAGATAAATGCCCTGAGGGTGCATATCCAAATAGCTGTGCTTTTGCTTATGCCACCTGAAGCAAGTCACAGAGAGGAGCTTAATATTAATAATAAACCAAAGTCTGAAATCACAGCGTCAGACCTCAGTGAGACCCTGCCCTGTGATGAATTTCTGGAGAGCAAACAGCCGCCTCTGCAACGGCAGGGCGAGTGTGGCAGTGGTGGCCTTGGAGGACATGAAGGACGGGCCAGTAAATTGAAGGCTGCTTGACAGCAGAGGCATGAAGTGACCTGGACACCACCTCCTGTGTGCTGGGGCCAGCGCTCTGCTGCCCGGTTCAGGTTCTGGCTCTAGCGCAGCTGCACCTGTCCCCTTGGTGGTTCGTTACACACAGCACACCATCCCCTTCCAGAGGAAGACCAGGAGGTGAATTAGTGGGTTCCTGCCCTGGCTCAGGCTGCCTGGCAGGGCAGGCAGGAAGGGGTTCAGGTGCACATCTTCCCTGGGGGACCCTGCACCAGCCTCCTGCAAATGCCAGTGCTCAGACCATCTCCATGCAGCTGCCACGGCCATATGCCCCATGAGCACTGGGTGCCTCACAAGCTCTATGGCTCTGGGCATCTCCTGGCTCCAGCTGGAATGGTGGGAAGACCCGCAGTCACCCTGCGTCTGCTGGGCACAGACGCTGAAGCAGTGTTTTTTTGAAATAGTTTCTGCTTTTCACCGGATCAGCAGGTTTCCTGGATGTGTGCAGACAGCAGCTCTCATCAGCCAATGAAACCCTATTTGCGAACTATGACCTTCTTCTCGGTATCAGATGCCTCTGTCTTGGGTGTCCAGCTTGAGAGTCCTCATCAAAAGGGCAGTATTGGTGTGCATTAGTACCTCCCACTTGAAAATCAGACCCATTTATGAAATCCCAAATTGGTCGCATACACAAACATTGCATCCAAACCAATGCCCAATTTATGTATAATTCATCCAAACTCACTTCACGTATAATTCATCTGGAGAGACCAGCAGGAGCCATTTTGGCCGGGCAGCACTTCTTCCATGTAAAATACATTTCAAAATATAAATGCAACTGAGGTCTTAACTACTGCATTTATTGCCGTTGACTTTGTAGCATGCTGAGCCTCTCCCTAGTTTTGAAAGGATCCCAAACAGCAATCTTCAATCATTTCCCTTTCCACTCTTCTCCTTATCAGCTGTCTCCACACATCAATTCCCCCTGAACTTTTGTCCTCTATTTTTATCATGTACAATATTTGTCTTGACTTACTTAGATTGCAGGCTCTCTGAGGAAGAGAATGTGCTTTATCTGCTTGGAAGAAATGGCCGTGGAAATGTATGGCACTATATAAATGCTTTGTAATACTAATAACGCAAAATGTGTGTGAAGTTTGTGTGGTTTATGGTTAGTAGATTTTATGGTGACTAAGTCCTTTCTATCACTTGAGATGACAAACACCTTCTTTAACGCGCTCAAGGCATCTCAAACCCCTCCTTCTTCTTCTTGTATTATCATAGAAAGACAAGGCAATGCATCTTTTTTATCTTTCTTTTTTTAATGTGGGAGGCCTGCGGGAAGGAGGGAGCGTTGGATCTGAGCTGGATGGATCAGCAGAAATCACCCAATAGCATTCTGAAGTGTTAATGATGAGTAAGATAGAAATCTCGAGACAAAAGGCCTGAGGCCAAGTTTTATTTACGCCACTGTAAATCAGGAGTCAATTTTCCAGTGAAAAATTGTCCAGAGTAAAGTGGTGTCAGAGTTAGGCCCATAAAGACCTGAACTGTAGGCAAAGGTTGCAAGGGGCAATGGTAGAGAAAGGAGAATGGGTGGGAGAAAGAAGATACGAAATACCTATTACAATAAACGTTGCTGGAAGCATATATAATAAGACTGATGAATTGTCAGCATATCTGTTGCAGGAGGGGTACGGTATCATTGGTATTGCCGAAGCATAGCACAGCCAAGAAAATGACAGGCTTAGAAGCACTGAGGGGCAGAACTTACAGAAAGGATAGACCAGCTGACGTGGGAGGTAGTGTGCCATTAACACCAAAGAATAATTTTATGTTTGATGAAAGAATATCAGGGCTTTATCTGCCACAGAAGAGCCTGACTGAAGTTGTGATGAGAAGGAGGGACACATTAAATTGAGTTTTGATTGGTTCTTAATAGAAACTTATGTGAAATTATCGTACCTCCCCAAGCTTTTAACCAGTCATTGCCATGGGTCGTTCTTCAGTTATTTTCAGCATAATAATATTTGCATAATGCAGTAGTAATTGAAGGATGTTCCCTTTCTCTCCTGACTTAGATGGCGTTTTAGGAATGGAAGTTTCCTTACTATCATGCATTTTTTACAATTAAAAGACAGTCTGCCTGTGCTAGTAGGCAGATGTCATTTATAATACAGTTCAGTATTACTTAGATACCCCCGCAGAAAGCTGAAAGTTGGATGAACATTTCTTTCAGAAGGTATCTTCTCTATGCCTTAATATCAAGAACTAGAGAATCAACCACTTATTTTCCTGGTATTTTGTGCTAGAAATCATTGACCTGATGTTTAAAAAATTCCTGTTTAAATTTTATGTCTTCCACTTCCCAATGATTAGTTCTTGCTATGTCCTTAGCTTTGTTAGCAATTGTCCTCTGACTGACAGCACTCGAAATGTCAACTGTATGTTTGAAATCACATTTAGTACATGTAAAAAACAAGGAAATTTGCCTCTTAATGCTCAGCAGTCTATTCCATACCTGTTCAGGCAAGTTTCTCTGGGGAGGTGCAGTTCTCATTTTCCATCCATTGAGCCTTTGGCCCCTTCATGGAGTCAGCAAACAACAGGGTATATGTTGGATGTGAAACACTAGACTCAACCAGTAAACCAATTTTGCATCAGGCAGTAGAGATCTTTGTTATTTTTCAGTCTGAGATTTTCAGAATCCGTGACTCACTGGCAGGAGACACTAAACTCAAAATATAATCTTGTTATCAGTCCCCAGAGCCATCCATTCCACTAACAATTTTTATTTAATTTATCTTTATTATGCTAGTAACTGCTAATTACAGGGTCTACAAATTGTGGTTTTACTATTAATTTACTCCCTTTACTACCTGCAATTTTCAGCGTGTCTGTAACTCTTCTTGACTCCCGACTCCTCTAAACCAGCTTTAACACGACACTCTTTTTCTTTTCACGTACAGGCTCAAATTTTCAAGTTGTACGGGCAAAACTTCCGGAGCATTTTTCCAGTGTCAGATTTATTTGCCTGTAGCACCTGATACATCCAAAGATGCAGAGGAGGATTTACCTGAACACTTACCCTCGCATGCTTCCAATTAGTGTTTACAAACTGGGATTTTGCAAGGCTAATTATATATGGAATGAGATGTACAGGCACCTGAAACCAAGGATAAGATTCAAATCGGATGAAGCATCTGTGACTTCTTTTGGACCATGACTTTGAGACACCGCCATCCAAACTGATGTTTGCGAATAAACAGAGAGCGTATCTCCAAGCAGCCAAATCTCGCTCCTGGATGTCTATCTGTAATAATTGGGTAGATGCTCTCACTTTCTCTAAATATGCACCCTGTAGATAGACACACACCACTGCTCAAATAAATCAAGGGAGAGCAGCAAGCTGACGGGCCATCAGAAAAAACAGCATCAGGCTCCCAAGGGGCATATTCATAATATACCTTTACCTCAGGTGCTCCTGTCTATTGGGAAAGCAAATGGAGAATTCCGCTTATTCACTGCCAGCATGGAGGAAAACTTACCTTACTCTTTGGGAAGGGGTTTGCATAGACCAGTCTAATCCATTCTTGTCTCTCTGCTCCTACAGTGCAGCTTGTATCGATAGATCATGCAGATTTTTCCTCCTACAGCTCCAAAAGCAAACTTCTGTGCATGATGCACATTTATATGAGGGGAATGCTTGCTCCAGAAGGTTAGGACATTTTGAAAGGCTTTGGACTTGCTCACATTGAGACTAGTGGCAAAACGGCCTTTGATCCCCGGGGAGTTAAGGTAAAGCCCAACATTTCTCGCAACATAGTTAACAATGTAGAAATGAAATGCATAATAAACTGCAGAGTTTCCTCCTGCGATAATTTTGAGGGGTGACGACATACTATGTCTGGCCCATTCTTGCATGGGTTTCAGATGAACAAAAATGGCCCACTATCCTCCCCAAAATTGTACAGACAGGTATGTGTGTGTGTAAGAGTTTTATTCCAAAAGGAGCAAATTATCACACAGTCGTAGAAAGAGAACAAGTGGGGTTTTTTTTAGCTTAATTGCTGCTATCAGATCAGGTTTTCCCCTTGCCCTGAGCAGCATGCATACATACAAGTACCCCAAACCAGTGTCACCTGTGGGTTTTAGCTATGACCCTCTGCTGTCCTTTTCTCCCCAGTTTTAGCTACTCCCAGTTTCCCTCGCAGAGCCCGCTTGCCGGCTCCCCGGGGCTGCCGCTGGCAGCGGTGACACCGCATTTCTCTGCTGCTCTGGCTCAGCATTTCAAAGTCACTCTGTGGAGGAAGCACAGCACTAATTCTTATCATTCTGTCACAGCACAATGTTATCAAAGAAGGGATTTTCTGTGATTAGCAAAAAAAAAGGCACAAACTGTGGTCATTAGTACTATCAAAATACTCAAGCAAGCAAATCAGTGCAAAACTACAAAGAGTGTTTGTTTTTCTGTATCTGAGCATTATGGTAAAATATGCTTCCTCAGTTATTAGGTAGCTCATGAATAAATATGTTATTATGGCAGGCATCGCGCGTTTGCTATGTTAAACACAGTCTTCAAGTTATTGTTCTTAAGACCAGGAGTTTCAAGTTATGTGATGGTTTTATGCAGAATCAGCTTAGAGACAGGGAATTGCGTGAGCAGCAAAATAGTTTGCTCTCTGCCGGAGGTGCTGATTTGCATCAGTCCCTGAAGCAAAGTTGACCCCTGGGAAATAGGGATTCGCTCTTTGGTAAAATTCCTGCAAGACGAATTGCCTTGCATGCCTTCTGGCTTTTTCTTCTGGAAATCAGGGACATGTGTAAATAAAGCGAATTATACTTAAACTATATCTACAGTGCAGTTTGCATTGTAATGTTGAGATCCTTCAGTAAGCCTTAAAAAAACTAGCTCGGCTCCTGAAAGCTGTCTGCTGCAGTTTAATCTGGTTTTCAGCTCTGCAGAGGTCTGCTGTGGGTACCAAAAACAGCTGGCCTGGAGCTGAAAATGCAGATTAAGCTGGGGCAAGAGGGAATGGTTCCAGGACTCAGGGTAGCATCTCAGTGCTCATCCTCAAAGAAAACTCTGACTCTGCGTCCCTGGCATCTTCTCTCCTGGGAGGCTGCCCGCATTGTGCTCCCGCTTGGCTCAGGAGCACCGACACATCAAAATGAGAGGAGACAAAGTATATGTAAATAAAGCAGGACAAACTGATTAACATAGAGAGAAGTAATTTATGAGCAATCATCAGAAAAAAAGAAAAAAAAAAAAAAAGACCTATGTGAAGCAGATTGTAACAAGCAAGAGGGCTTGCATATTCACCATTTCCCTTCCGTAGGAGGAGGAAGAACATCCAACAACACCTGAAGAGTACCTTTAATCAGCGCTCGCTCTTTTCCGTTTTTTAACACAAAATGTTATGCTTTCTCCCATGCTTTTGGAGGGACTGCAAAATTATCTTATCATCTTCCCTGAAGACCTGCTTTAAAATTCTCCTCTCCCACTGCGTGGTACCAGGGCAGTGATCGGTAGTGTTATTTTCTTGGGCTGAATTATATGTTTGTTGTCTGTACTAGCCTGAAGAAGCTTTGCGAGTTATTTGTAACAAAATGCCTCATTTCATACCTCTTCTTTCCCTTTGGAGCCTGAAGAAGGTATCAGCTATTTCCCCACAATATGCATCCATTCGGGCAGCAGCCCCATAGGTGATGGTGAGGCTGCTGCTGCCTGTGATCTCTAGTTCCCACAGCGGATCTGCACCGCTTCATTTTGATGAAGAGATGGACTTTTTCGGCATTCCAAGTCATATCCACATTTTTCTTTTGCACTGCATTTCTTCAGGTTCCTTGCGGCTCTGGCATTGGTTTCCAACCAGCAGGCACTCATGTTTTCAGTTTTCTGTTGACTGAAATGCCACGTGAGGACGATTAAGCAGGTGCCGTAAGCAGGCACCAGGCTCCGAACTACACTCTGCTCCCTGAAGCTACCCCTTGGGAAAAGCTCCGTGCCCAGCCTGAGTGAGTGCCAGTTTTGTTTCTCACTTTCCCTTGAGCAGAGATAACATGGATGTCTTGATATTTCCATGAAAATTGCCATTAATTGGGGCTTTTTGTCCCTAACAGGTGGCCTGAGCAGCTAGTGCTTTGACGTCTAGCTCAGCCCTAGCAGAAAGAGGCAAGCAGTTCTCAGACAGTCAGGTTGTATTTTTCCAGAAGCACAAGTAAATGTACTTTGCACAAAGGACTTGATTTTTTTCTGTGCCGCCTGTCCAGATTTTATATTTGCCTTGACCTCCTGTCTTTGGCACATGCAATAAAATTAAGCAGCTCCATGCGTATTGCTGCTCATTTGAGGCCAATATAAAACATGGCAATAATGACTTTTGTGTTTTTCTTTAAAAATTATTTTATAATACTTTAACATTTGCCTTTCCGTTGCCTTCAAACCAAAGTCCATTTCCTTTTGAATGCTTTACTTTGCATTGATAAAAAGCCTGGGAATCTGCCATCCCAGCCACCTGCTAAGAGCCTTAATTACCCTCTGCAGTCTCATCCTGCAGCAGCTCTGGCAATCAGCAATCCATGTTTTGGCTGGGACCAGACAGGTTTTGTATCTTTTTCTAAAAAATCAGATTGATGTGAACATCATTTTGCTTGGGTCTTTGCTCCACTGCATTCCTGTCAAGTGCTTTACAAGTGTGCCTGCCTCCCCCAAATCCTGGCTAATTTGTATTCTATTTGCATAAGAATTTGCCTACCCTGGGAAGCCAGAGCAGCCACCAGCCAGCCTACCCGCCTGCCACCAGCAGCACATTTTGCGGAGGTGTGCAGGCATCTTGCATATTTTTTTCACGGTGTGGTTTGGGGGGCCCCTCACCGTACATATTTCAGTGACACGAAGAATATCTTAACATAGATAGATGCACCGAAGTGCAATTTCTCCAGAACCTGGCTGCACCCTTCCCCTCACCCCGGCCTGCGTTGGCACCTTTTGCAGAACCCTGTGCAGTCAGCCGTACAGAGAAGCAAAAAGATACAACCTGTACCTGTCAACCCTGGAGCTATTTCTGTGGCCTCGTATTTTCATGCCTTTAGGAAAGCATCACTGAACACCTCCAAGGGGTGGTGGTGTTGTCAGACATGCTGCATTCAATGCTCTCCTCCTGTCACTTCCCACTGAACCTCTGACCCTTGCTGATACACCTGGGGTTTATTATTCTCCAATTCAATGAGATCTTATTGTTTTCAGGCTAGACATTAGCTCATCCTTCCATGGCAATTCAGTGAGGACAATGAAATACAGCAATTACAAAGAGAAAAGGTAGAAGGGAGACATGCTCCTTCCCCTTGGCATGCCCTCCCAGCTTCCAGCAGCTGGCAGCTTAGCAGCATCCTGAGCTGGAGCTTCTGTCTGAATCATCAGGTTTAATAGGCAACAATAGTCCTGTGTTAACAAATCCATCTAATCCTTTTTTTAAGTGAGTTTATACTTTTGGCTTCTAAAATAGACTAGAGTGATTAGTCCCACAGATATATTGCGTGGTCTGTGGGAAAGAACTTCCTTCTGCTTGCTTTAAAGGGTCTGCTGCAAGGCCATTGCAATGGTGGCCTCTGTGTTGAGTGTGATAATGGATGCAGCAAACTTACATGCTTTAAGAGTTAGCCAGCAGGTCAAGGGAGGTGGTCCTTCCCCTCCACTCAGCACTGATGAGGCCACACCTGGAGTACTGTGTCCAATTCTAGGCTCCCCAGTATGATAGAGATGTGGAAAAACTGGAGAGAGTCCAACAAAGGGCCACTAAGATGATTAATGGACTGGAGCATGAGGAAAGGCTGTGAGAGCTGGGGCTGTTCAGCCTGGAGAAGAGGAGGCTCAGGTGGGATCTTATCAATGTGTATAAATACCCGATGGAAGGGTAGAGAAGACAGAGACAGAGTCTTCTTGAGGGTTCATGGGAATGAGTCAGGTGGCAATGGACACAAGCTGGAACGTGGGATGTTCATCACGAGAGTGGTCAAACACTGGATCATGTTGCTCAGTCCTTGGAGATTTCGGCACTTAGCTGGGAAAATTCCTGTGCAACTTCATCTCTTTTGACCTGCTTTGACCAGGGAGTTAGATAAGAGGACCTTCACAGATCCCTTCCAACCTAAATTATTCTGATTCTATGAGTGATCATTTTCTATTTAAGTTCTGAATCCTGTCCATGATTCCAAGAGTTCTTGTATATTTAACCGATCTTTGTGCACAAGCACCTCAGTACCTTGCTGCCCATATTTCTGTAATTTCTAGTTTTCCTTTTTGAGATGGGGTGACACGCAGCCATCAACATCTTAGCCCTGAAAAAATGAACCTCTGTTTTCTCAGAGCATGAGCTGGTGTTGGTCTCTTTTTGGCACTGGCACTGACTGTTTATGATCAGTCTCAGAGAGTGCATGGCTCCCATAAATAGAGACGTGAAAATTTACAGTCGCAGAACAAAGTCAAGGCCGCCTTCTCTTCTTGAGTGGGCTAACATCCTATTTTTGCTGGAACTTACAGAACATTAGATATGAGTCTTCAGTTTTGACCTCACAACTGCAAGACAGTGTGCAAATATTCGGTATGGAGGCATCTATATACAACTTTTTGTGCTTTCCAACCCTGAATACTTCCATCAGCTTCTTGCTTTTTTCATGAGAAGCTGCACATTAGAGCCATTACACGTCTTTGCCCACTGGCAGTCACCAGGTGTTGAATTAGGCTGGATGTCCACACCTGCTTCATCACTTAGAAGAACCATGACGCTTTCTCTGGCCTGGAAAGGCATCCTACTAGATATGGTCTTAAACTTCCTATGAGCTACCCATACACCCTACTGTGTTTCATTTCCTCCCACATATGTTACATGTAGGACACCAAGGGCAGAATTTGTTGGAGCAAGTCCAGAGGAGGGCCATGAGGATGATCAGAGGGCTGGAGCACCTCTCCTGTGAGAACAGGTGGAGAGAGTTGGGGTTGTTCAACCTGGAGAAGAGAAGGCTCCAGGGAGATCTTATAGTGGCCTTCCAGTACCTAAAGGGGGCCTACAGGAGAGATGGGGAGGGACTCTTTATCAGGGAGTGTAGTGATAGGACGAGGGATAACGGTTTTGAACTGAAGGAGGGTAGATTTAGATTGGATATTAGGAAGAAATTCTTTACTGTGAGGGTGGTGAGGCACTGGAACAGGTTGCCCAGGGAAGTAGTGGATTCTCCATCCCTGGAAGTGTTCAAGGCCAGGCTGGATGGGGCTTTGAGCAACCTGGTCTAGTGGGAGGTGTCCCTGCCCATGGACAGGGGGTTTGGAACTAGATGATCTTTATGGTCCCTTCCAACCCGAACCATTCTATGATTCTATGATTTAACTCAAGGCTAAGACATCTAAGTGCAGACGTCTGCATGAATGTGTTCACAGGCACAGTAAATGTCTAAGTACCCAGTGGGACATTTAACGGCGAGGTACAGTTGCCTGCACATGAGCGTTAAATCCTATTTGGGATCCACTAGCATAGCCCACCAGCAGCAGTTGGTGCAGCAGCTAACTCACTGGGGTGAGATGTCACCATAAAGCCTGTGTTATTTTGACCAGCCTCATGCAGATGGCTCAGATGCCCTAAGGCATCTCAAATGTCACCCAGTGCTTGTGTGTTAGCAACTGTCTCTAGCCCTTCGTCAGCTAAATTGCTTTCTACGCTCCACTGAATACTTTTACTAGTGGTTTGGTTCAGTTTGTCCACAGATAGGCACCAAGCGATGCTGAAGACACATCAATTTCGACTACCAGGCCAGTGAGGATGCCTAGTGAGAAAACGCCACTGTCCTGATGCATGAAGCATAGACAAATACCAGTCATTTCTTCCAGCTGTTCCAGCTTTATAGCTGGAGGAAAAGGTTTGTTTACATATCGATTTAAATCCTTCTGAAACGACACATCAATGAAGAATTATGTCTTTTTACGTGTGTTTAGGATTACATTTCTGATTCTTCTGCTCTAAGATCTCCAGAGTAATGAAACCATCCTTTTTTCTTAATTTTGCCTTACATGAGAAAAACATTCTTAAATATAGGAATAACAGGGCAGATGTTCCTTCTGGCTCCATCCTGTACTCTTGTACTCTTCTCCTCTGGAATACATCCCCACACCAAGTCTTTGTGTCTCTGGTTCCCAGCTTCTCAAACGAGTGCATGCTCTTAACGAGACCAAAGGCATGTTTCCAGCAGAGGAATGCACATATTTCCCCTGTGTCTAAGGCTTTTTTGAACTATATTTTTCCCTGCAGTTCCCATCCCACTTCAGAGATGCTAGATTTCTCACCTTCCATCCTAAACTTCAGCCGTTTGCCTTTTATTCTCTGTATTTCTTCTTTTAGCATTAGTATCGCTGCTTTTAGCACCATATTGGTCTATTCACCTCTGCTTGGTTAAAAATGAAAAAAACCCCTCCATTTGCTTTCAGGCTCCATCTCCCTGCATTATACAAAGGTTTTCAGTAAAATTGCTGGTGTGTTTTTGTCCACGTAGTGTGTTCACCCTTATGGAGGCTCTCTGTAAACTCTCGCTGAGCAATATACACCACCGTAATTCTTGCGTTAGCTCCCAAAGGTCAGACCTTATCATAGCTTGTGATGTTTGCCAAAGGACATATAGCTTCTGACACAGCTTTTTGAAAGCCCTGTCTTCAAGTTTTGCATTCTGACTCTTGACTGTCAAAGAGCTAGTCACATTCTGGAGGCTTTGTACCAGACCGGATTGCAATTTTACTTCAAAAAATCTAAGTTTGTTTTGTCTGGGTCTTGCTGGAACTTCTCTCTAAATCTTTTGTCTCGATTGCCAGTCCCAGTCTGGTGTCTGCTCAGAAATATAAATTGCTAAAATTGTAAGATGTGATTAGTTGCAAAGTCTGTTTTGTACTCTGGAAGCACATCTGACACTTGCTTTGTTTCACCACTATTCCTCATTTTTTACGCAGTAACGCAATTTCATTATCAGTCTGAGTTAATTGTCAGCTATTAAAACCAGAAAATATTTCAGAACCAGCAAAAGTCAGAACTATAGTCTTTTTTTGCACCAGACGCCAAACTCAAACCTTCTCCAATCATTTTCCACATTTCTGAAGAATTTCACCATCTTTTTTTTTTTTTTTTTTTTTTTTTAATCTGTTCCATTCTTCTCCTGGGAGATTTTCTCAGTTCATTTTATTTCTGCACCCACACACCACTCATTCTGTTTTAAGCTGCAGGAGACAGCAGAGCAGTTAAGTACTTAAGCTTTGGCTGATGGTGATTTCGGCTCATGAACCTCTGCCCAACGAAAGACCTGCTCCCGATGGGCGCTTGCCAGCACCTGCTGAGGTGCGGTTCCTTCTGCCCTGCCGCCCCAAGAAAGGCAATAATGATGGATGAATACAACCGTGGATGCTTAGGAGACAGCAGGAACACAATTTACAAACTGAATATGTTGCCCCAGGGGTTACAGGGCACCACACATCTGCTTTCTTGCCATAAACGTTACTCCTTCTGCCTTCCCTAAATGTAATGGATCTTTTCTGCTAAATGAGGGCATCAGTTTATGCAAGGAGAAAAATGCCTTTCTCCCCGCTATGTCTGTGAGTGTTGTGTAGTCCAAAAGCTGGTACAAAGCAAGAAGTCAGCAGTGTATGTGGAAAGGTAAATAAGGTACGTGTGTGGCATTAAGTGATGGGCAGCCTCCTTCACAGGATTTGGGCTGTAGTGTTAGTTGTTGTGGGGAAGTGAAAAGGATAGGACAGATATAAGCTTTGAATTAAAATGAAACTGACCTTATTACACTATTTCTTCTTCGGTTATATGTTTTAGTTTAACGTATCCCTGTTGGTGACCAAGTCAAGGAGCAAAGGCATGGTGCTCTCTCACTTCAAGCTGCAGACCTATTATTCTACCAGTGGGAAATAAGGCTTTTGCAGTCTATTATGGGAAGCAAAATTGCTTCATCCTCAGGAATCTAAGTATTTCATGAGCTAGCAATAGGGAGCCCATACAAAGATATAATTTGCAATCTGAATCTAATTTCAAACTTAATCTCACCAAAAATGAAAATTAATGTATGAAGGGACTCCTTGTATCACAAGTACTCTCTTTCTGAATTCTATTACCTTCTGAGTTAACCCATAATTTAGCTTTTTTAAACAAATCAAATTAAAATTGATGGATGCTTTAAAGTTTATAGTTTAATTTCTTTGTGTATCATATCTTAAAAAATTACAGTCAGTTTAGGTTAAAACCAAGTATGCATAATATGAAATACGCTTGTCAGGAAGCCTACCTGCTTAGGCTGCAGAGTTTTCAAATCTTCTTAACATAAAGGAGAACTTTTAATACACCTTATCCGAGTGTGTTTAGACCATGCAGTCCTGCACGTCTCCTGGAAATAGATGGTAAGGATGAATAAGCACTATCTTAGATGTGGCTTTAACTTCTAATTCAATGCATACATAATACATGTCCTTCTGACCTGAAGAACACTACATTGGAGAAGACAGGCTAGACACAGATTGTCGTAATGGGAGTGATAAGAATGATTTTGAGCACCAGAAAGACAATGTTCCCCAAGCTGAGGTAGGACAGATAGTTATGCTTTTATGCAGAATGGGTCTTTTGAATGATATGTTTATAAAAAACTTAAAGACTAGACTGACCCAGTAGGTTCAATGAACCCGCGTACCAGGAGGAGGTTTCTGGGGGGCTTCTGTTACCAGCAGGAGCCTGCAAGGGCTGTACTGAGGTGGGGAGACCCTCGTACGGCAGGTCCACAGCCTGGAGTCACCTCACTTCAGCCCTGGAAACAGATCTGATCAGAGGAAAGGGTTGTGTGTCAACACACAAGGGCAATGAGTGAGGGCATATAGAATCGTAGAATTGCCTAGGTTGGAAGGGACCTTTCAGATCATCTAGTCCATCCATCAACCTAACTCTGAGAAAAACCATCACTAAACCATATCTCTAAACACTATGTCTACCCGTCTTTTAAATACCTCCAGGGATGGTGCCTCAACCACTTCCCTGGGCAGCCTGTGCCAATGCTTAATAACCCTTTCAGTGTAAAATTGCTTCCAAATACCCAAACTAAACCTCCCCTGCTGCAACTTCTGGCCATTTCCTCTTGTCCTATCACCTGTTACTTGGGAGAAGAAACCGACCCCCGCCTCTCTACAACCTCCTTTCAGGTAGTTGTAGAACGTGATAAGGTCTCCCCTCAGCCTCCTTTTCTCCAGGCTGAACAACCCCAGCTCCCTCAGCCGCTCCTCATAAGACTTGTTCTCCAGACCCCTCAGTAAGGGCAGCCTCAGGCCATCTCTCATCACTAAAGGATCTGTTCTTATCTGCCTGCTATCAGCTGGATTTGACATTTTCCACGCCAGCCAGCTGCCCCATTCTACTTTTTTATCTTTTTTTACAAAAAGCTGATACACTTCAACTCTTTCCAAAAGTAGGCTCAGGTAAAATCTAAGAAAAGTAAATAAATGATCCTAATTAGTTCCTTGACAAGTTCTTTCATGCTCTCAAGCAGAGACTTGCGGTCTGGCAACCGATCACACTCGTGCTGGGGATATGCATTTTTCTGTCCCTGTGAAAGCTTCCTCGAATTTGGATCAAGTGTCAGACACCCCGGAAAGCTGTGCACACGGGTGCCCTGCTGGGGGCTGCTGTGGAGCTGGCCAAGGGGCTGGAGGACACTTACACCAGCTCTGGCACCCGCCAGTACATGCCCTGCGGATGTTCGTATCTGAGATAAACAGAGAGGGCAGGAATACAAAGAAATGCTTGGGTGAAAATCGTCCAGCAGCCTTAATTCAGCCCCTGATGCATACATACTCCCTTACCTTGAGGGCTTGGCTTTGAAATCTTGAGTGTCATTTCTTACCGTCAATAAAAACAATGCAGTTTCCATGTCTTGCATCTCTATAGGAATTGGTTAGTGAACACTGATTTACTCAGGGTTTTTTTTTGTGTGTTTCTGCGACTTTTTATGGGTGCTTTTACTTTTCAGGTAGGAAACCTGGAGAAATAGCCTGTGTAATGTGGGTTAATGTGGTTATATTGTCTGTGGAGGAAGAGTAATCACATGAAACACAGTGCTTGTTCTTGTGATTGCTACCGAGCGTCAGGTGGCACTTTTTTTCTGACTTGCATTACCAACTGCTTCAGCTTTTAACTTGGAAGGACCAAAGAGCATGAGGGGTTCAATACCACGTTCTCACTCTTCGTGTGTTCCCACAACAGAGCTCTCAGGCCTTTGGCAGCAGAATAACAGCACCATCCAGTATAAATCCACACAGACAAATGCAGAATCATTTAACACTGGACTGGACAATATGTGATGTGCCTAAATACAGAGGAGAAGGCGAGGTAGGTAGACAGGGGGAATTTGTGGGACAACAGTTTTCTCTTGGAAAACCATGGAAGTCCTAATTTCCATGACATCTACTGTGGCCTTCAGAGGCCATTTATTTAGAATGATCCTCATCAGAGTAGATCTTTTATTTTGAACATCACATTTTTCTGTGAATCTGTAGACAATTGTGTAGTAGATTAACCTTGTCTGTTTTTATGAACAACATGTTTTTCTGTACCGCTGACAAATATTTTACAGAAACAAAAGAAAGAAGGCACAAATATACTCGGTGCACTTTCTTATTTATGCACATGTATTATTGCTAAATAATGTATGTTATTTGGCAACGGAAAGTTATTCTTGTGCCTATTGACATTAGTATGCTGTTTCTGCAAACAGTTAGATTCCTCATACATATGCATCACCTCGCCTTTCTCACCGCACACCCAGGTAAGCAATCATCATTCGGTATTTCATTGTGTGAAATGGCAATAAAGAATCTTGCAGCACCCACTGCTTTTCCAGCCTCTGGCTCTGTCCTTTAAACATCGCAGTTTTAAACATCGTTTCACAGAGGCGCAGAGGCTGAAGAAAGCAGGTCCAGGAGCAGGAGTTCAGCTCTGGAGCTGGGGGTAAAGTGGTGCAGGTCACTCGGAGCCCATCCACACATGTTCCTTCCTTCCCCTGGGGGGCAGCAGAATATTGCTGTTAAGGTCAGTTCACTTGATGCTAAACCCTTGAGACTAACATAACACAGCTTCCTTGGCTATACTGAATTTTCCTGCCATGTATTCCTGCCATCCTGGAAATAATCTGTGGTGCCGCTGTATGGGAAGAACTTTACCAGGTGAGGAGAGTGGGTTGAAATATGATGCTTCTATTGAAAGCATTAAGTGAGACAAATTTCTGACCTGTAGGTACCTTGAGGTTGCAATTTGCCTCTTACCTCCCTTAAATTCCACATCAGCTCTAGGAAGGCTCATGTCTGAAGGTGTTACATTGGCAGGGCTGGAAAATAACTTCTGCCTTGTCACAAAGGTGGGACCTGTAGACCTGGACCTACAGACAGTCCAAGAAGTCTCTGCAACCTCTTTGTGCTACAGACGTAGTTTGTCCTTTCACGGGCAGGCACAGGGTGCGTCATGTTGCATATCCCAGGACCCCCAAAGCATCTTCCGTATGATTTGTTTAAGGGTTTGGGAAGAGCGTTAATGTCATTCTCACAGAGCACCTATGGCTCAAGCTGTTCAGCACAGCTTTGCCAATGTCTTTCAGCATTCACCTGAACTAGAAGCACCATCCTTGAAAGAAAAGGGTCTTAAGACATTTCTCTTCTCATATTAAGTTTAAATGTTCAGAAACAATGACAGTCTCCTAAAGTAGTGAGACTGCCTTGCAAACCATTAACATTTTGAAAATATAATACACTTGAAAATCTCTTTACTATTCCTCCTTTATGTGACCATATTTTACCCTTCTCATCTTCACCTGCTGCCCCTTGGTTGCAGCATAACTCTACCTATTGCAGTGGCAGGCATTTTTGCATTAAGCAACAGGCCATAAGAAAATGAAGGTGGCTACAAGCACGTTTCACACAGTTTTTCAAATCAGAGTGACCTCAAGAGCATTGGTCACAAGCTTGCAGCTTGGAAATAAAAGACGCCATATCCCATTATCAATCTCACCACATCCTCCCTTTCATAGAATCATAGAATCAATTCAAGCACTGCTTGAAGAAGCCCAAGGCAATCGAGTAGCTATTGAATCACTTCTGTTAAAGTTGGACTTCCTAAAGCTGACTGTGGTTTATTAAAAAAAACTAGCACTGGAAGAGATTTAAAGAAAACATAAATTGTATTGCCTTGGAAACTACTGGAAAGCAAGTGTTGAGGTCCAGCAAGGGCATATAGGGTAATGTATTAAATATGATATACCACAAGTAGGACTTTCTTCAGCTATAGGAGATGTGATGAAAAATGGGGCTAAAAGAAGGTTAAGAGGCTCTGGATTCTCAATTACTTTGTAACAAAAGTGTCTTGGGGTGATTTATGAGAGATTAAGGACTTTTATGTCTTCTGGGAAATGAAATTTTTTTTTTATGGGAAGCTATTCAGAATGCCATAAACCCCTATTTTTTTTTCCAACTAAATATATTTTGTACCTCTAGGTATCGTGTGGCAAAATAAACAATAATAATAATAAGGACAGGTCAGATGAAAAGCCTCATTTCTGCTGGATAAATGTCTGCAGGAGAGGCCTCTCAGCACTGTGCGGTGGATCAGGAAGGCAGCAGGATGCCTCTGCATGTAGGGATGCTCCTCACCCAAAGCTCACCTGCCTGGCTCCCCCAGGAGCAGGGGCCTCTCCCTGTAACTGACCCACAGGATGAAGGCAACTATCCATAACAGGCACACGCCATAGCCAAGGAGAATGATATAACAACTTGGCAGCCATTGGCCTTATACTGCTCTGAAAAGCAACTGTATATAATACCATGCTTTCCCCTATACACAGCCTCTATATTGGGGTCATCAGTGCTTCCTGGAATGGTAAAACTACTTCTTTCTTTTTTTTTTTTTTTTTCACATAGTTTTGTTCCTGTTGTCCCGGAAGGGCCGGCACCATGATGGGATATTAAAAACATTGTAAAACATCATCAACTGAGCAATTTACTGAATCCTAACATTTTTTTTGCATCTGGGCCGCAGGAAAACAGATGTACACAAGTGACTCTGAGGACTGAAATGACTCACGGTGCTTTATCACTAGTGATGGCATGTGAGAAGGAAAGATGGCAGCTTGAACCGCAGAGCGCAGTCTGAGCCTGCAGGGCTGGTAACTGGAACATTTTTTACTTGTAACTGGAGCACATCTCTTATGGAAGCCTCTGAATGATAGTAAACTCAAATGCTGTGTGCTGCTTTCTTAAAGAGGCATTTCGCAGCACGTAAGGCCATCATAAGAGCAACAGCATTTCTCAGATGTGCAGTGTGCCTCCTGACTCTAGTATTTTCTTTTCTGTGTATCAATGGGAGTTCTTGGCATATAAAAGAACAGTACCAGAAGCAAAATGTCATTTGCAGGATGGGAGTAAAAATTTTGCCCTAAGACTGATTAGGAATGAAATTTAAAAGATGCAGAGATTTACTGGTTCAGCCTGCAGTCAAACTGCTCAATGCTGCAATGCCAAAGAAAGCCAACTACTATCAGCCATTTGCTTATCCTCCTAAAGCACCAAAATCAATCCCTGAAATGAAGTAAACATAGCTGCATCGATCTGGTGATGACCTAATTTTTCGAAGTCACTAAGAGGCTGTAATGGTATTTTAATAAAATACAGTATTTGTTGGAGCATTGACATGCAGGCAATGGGAGGGTTACACGATTGCTCTCATCAGTCTCAGGACCGGAGAGCAAACGGCAGCAGGAATCTTCCCCAGGGTGCAGTCACAAGACAAGACGACCATTAAAAAAACCAAGTGCTCTTCAATTAAATGTGATAGTCTTGATAGTGGAGTGATTTTTCTGGATAACTTTGGCATAGGAACAAAAAGATGCATTGCTTTCCACTTCTTGGGGAAAGCTTACCGAAAGAGTGCCCTGCCCTCCTTGTTTGGGCAGCCCATTAATTTGCTCTTGGCAGCTCTCTTGAGTAGAGAACGACAGAGCCAGATCTGGGCAAACCTTTCTCAAGTGACCCTGTTGGATATGTTCATACGCCATATAGTACACCATACTGTATTTTTATACCTCATGTTTCCATAGAGCTGTGGGTTGTTGTTTCCCGTACTCTACATTAACTGTTTGCTGCAATCACCAATCCAGGAACAGCCTCACCAGACACCTTCCCTACCCTTTCCTTCTCCTAGCATTACTGTAACCAGGGCTAGTGGGGGTCTAGGGAAGGCAAGGGGCAGAAAAACCTCTCTACAGGGTCTGCTTTTTGAGAGGCGCAAGATTGACCTTTATTTACTGATAGTCCACAGTCTTAGCTTTTTTCTGAGTGCCCTTGGTGCCCCTGCCCACCCTCTTTGCATCAGTGACCACAGGGACTGCTGGGCACTGATGCCTGCCCCTAGGGATGGGACAGTCCCTCTGGCTCTTCAAAACCAAAGCTGAACTATAAACTCCCAGTTCAACCACTGTTTTTTAGTGGTTTTTGTTTTTGTTTTTGTTTTTGTTTCTGTTTTTGTTTTTGTTTTTGTTTTTGTTTTTTTTTGTCAGCTTGAGGAACAATCTTTCTTTCACACATATGGAAACCTGTTAAAAACACTTTCTTCTTTCTCTAGCTGTCCTGATTATATTAAAGATTCATCTTACGTGTTAGTTGCAACACTGATTTCTCAGTAACTACCACCTTACAGTGCAAAAGGGCTATGGTCCTGCCCCTATTTTAAAGAAGTCCCTATGCAGCATCTCACCCTTCAGATGGGGGAAACCTTATGTGCCATTTTCCTGCCTAACACAAGCTTTAGGGCATCTTTAGATGGTATCTTCTGAGTGGCACCAGGAGATACTCCTCTGTTGCATCCCCTGAGGCAATGCTGCCTATTACCTCCCATCCACGGCTATATGGTCCATTGCCCTGGGATGTGTACAGTCTAGTGCTTCAGGTCTATATCAACAGAGAGGTAGAGATGTGCTAGATAAAAATATCCCTGTAACCAGCGAAATGTATGTCCCAAAACTGTCCATGCAGCTGCTACCTAAACCCGGTGGTGACCAATGCCTTTTGATGGTGAAGGATGGGATTTAGCTTCAGAGACACCTACATACACTTACACTGAGGCCCCTGCACACAGGTGTCTACACAAGGGCTGGTGTCAGCTCACAGAAGTTGTTGGCAATGGGATAGAGGATTTGGTGGCCTAAGACTCCTCAGGCATCTTCAGGACATCAACATGCAGGCAGCAGATGCATCAGAGGACTTACAGGAGGTCTGTACTCCTCCAAAGGAGGAGGTGAGGGAAAGCTTAAGGCACTCACCTGGCACAAGATGCTTGAGTAACTGAAGTGATCAGTACATGCTCTTCTGCAAAGTCCCTGGAGAGCATTTTTGTCTGCTCCTGGGTGTTCATAGAAATGCTTGTGGGAAAAGGAGGCACTCCTTGAGAGCAGGAACAGCAGAGTGGAAAGGACACTTGCCTGAATGCCAGCCCCTGCTGCAATGTATTTTCCGCTAAATACTCATTTAGGTTAGGACAGAACCCTGGTGTTTCCAGGTAAGGTAAGGGGTAGGAAATACCCCTTAACCTACAGATTGAGGTTGATTCACTATCTCCTATTTCCTCTTTCCCATTCTCTCAGCCTTTTCCCACCTTGGTACTCCTTTCACACAACCATTTTCCCTCCCCCTTTCAGCTGCTCTTGCTTGGAAAGGCTGGTTCAGGCAACCAGCACAGGAGTCCGAGCTGTGAATCCAGGTTGGAGATGACTCTTAAGTGACAAAGCCAAAGACACACATGCTCCTCTCTTCAGACATTTCCTTTTTGGTCGACTCTCTGGTTAGCTTTCTGGCCTTTGCAGATTTGCTGCCCTAGATAAGGTACACAGAAGGTCCACTCACTGGGGGAAGCTCCATACATCCTGCTTGAGGAGCTATGCATGGGTGGAGATGTCCCTTGTGAGGCTCCTCTTCAGCCTCACGGTGCTGCTTCTCCTGCACGTGGCCCAAATGTGCCCATCCTCATTTTCAAGCTTTCATCTCTCTGTGTAGACCTTTTGGTTCACACTAAAGAATATAAGGGGGCCATAAGATGTAAGTACTTAGAGGATGTATGTTGATACAACTACTAATGAGGGTTTTATCGTAGTTGCCTGCAGAAGCAAAGCACTCAAGTTGATGCCTCAGCACATCACTCCATCCTATATCCCTAATTAAACTCTTCACAGTACTTTAAGTCCCTAGAAAACAGTAACCAGCTGAGATGCTCTTTTTTGCTTCCCTAGAGTATCCATTATTTAGCTTATTTAACTTCCATTTCTAAGGCAAGCTCTCTGACCCTCTGTTAACTTTGGCCATGTAACCAACCTCCTTCCAGAACCGCAGGATGTCGTGTCGCCCTAGCACTATAATGCTATATGACCTTTTGTGTTTTACCTGATTGGGGTGGAGCACCTGGTTCCAGTGCCTCACCGAGGTTCCTTACAAAATCACCTGCTGTGTTAGCAGTTCAAATAACTCCATCCCTAAGAATCCCAGGGTTTTAAAAAAATAGGTTCTTTTTTAAAAGGCTTGAATCTGTCTACCCGAAACAATTCCTGCTCTTTCTTTGATGTTACCTTCTGGATACCTTACACTGTCTCTTTGGAGTTGCTTTACTGTGCTGGCTTTGTATGTCCTGCATTAAGTTTATTTTATTTTGCCCTGGAGGCCGTGGGTCTACTTTGCAATTACAAGTCTTTGTTGCCTTTCTTTGAGTTCTTTCCAATGTAGCAGTACCTATTTTTAATTGACTTGGCAGAGAAAGGATGTGAGCCTGAAATGCACCACAAATTATAAGAACATTACTTCTTAAAGTTTTGCCTGAGCGAGAACAAGGTAGAGTTTTGCTCTATTGGCAAAAGCTTGGATCACCTTCCAAGTCTAACCAAGGGCGCTGCCCGTGTCTTTTGCAATCTCTCTTGAACCATTTGGAAAGTGAGGAGGCCACGAGCTCTGTAATTCCTCCTGCAAGGACGAAAGCGGGCTTCTGCAAGGCCAATGAAACCAAAGGGGCCTGTGCCGGTATAATATTATAGGCCATCCTTCTGGTGGTATAAGATGGATTCAGAGAGAGAATTTTTGTCTCAACTGCATACCTCACTGAGCTGAAAAGTAATTAGAATCTAGTAAGAAGCATATTATGAGCAGAAGAGTGAATGAATTTTAATAAAATAGCTTTGAAGTAGAAAATATATTATTATTGGAGATTTTTGGTAAACTATTTTTCTCCTGTGGATTATAATGCATCATATTCCTACATTTCTAATTACTTGCCTTTGCTTTTAGTTTAATCTTAGTGATTAAAGCTGAAAGATATAAAAAGTGCATTAATGTGGTTGCAATTTCTGGACAGTAAATCATAGTAAGAAATACCAGATAATCCTAATAGTTTTGCAGAATAACATGAAAGCTACACCCACAGTTGGTTACTATAAGTCTTTTATTCAAATAGGGGTGGATGGATGAAAATAGGTATAAAAATCTTGTATGCATATATGCGGATGCACTTATAAGCATACACCCCCTCCTATAAAAACACAGCAGATCAGTATTGGATAGTCCGCCAGACAGTGATTACCTGAGTATACAGTGTTTGTACTTAATATAAATATTTTGGAATGATGTGATTTTTTATCATTTACAAACAAAACTGTTTCCCCTTTGTGTGCAGGCTGAAGCAATGCTCTTACTCAGAATCCCAGGGTGTAACACAGCCTCAGCGCTACACTCATTCCTGCTCACCTGCACAGCCTGCACCCTGGTGGAACTGATCCTGCGAGGCGCTGAGCAATCTGCCACGAGCAATAACGCCCTAAAATACAAGCTTATGGTTTAATCACGCAAGTTATTCCTCTGAGCCTGAAGCACAATTTAAGTGCTTCAAGCTAGGCCAAGTACGCGGCGAGGTCAGGAGCGAGGTACCCTCTCCCTTGTAGGACCAAGCTCACTCTGCAGTAGCAGAGGTAGTAGATGTGTGCAGGGATGGATCCTATTTTTTGCTTGACAATTGATCATGTTATTATTCTTTGTGGTAAAGGTCCACCCAGCAAAAGAGCAGGTTGGCTGCATGGGACACAGGTGCATGTGTCAAGAGCTTGACATAAGGAACATTTTGGGAAGGTAAAAATTCTTCAAAATACGTAGGCAAAAGGCCAGATGGAGAACTGAGCTTGTTAAATGAGCTGCTTTTCAGCTTGCACAGCCAGCCAGAGCCTGGTACAGCATCTTCCAGGCACATGCCCTAATTTGCACTAGTTTGGGTTGTTGTAGTGCATTTAATAACATTTGATGATGGCCCAGGAAATCTTGGTACCTCTAAGAACAATGCGAGATGGTGGCAAAAAAAGGCTGCCAAGAGCATCCCTCCTACAACTTGGTGCAGGAAGACCTGTGTTCTGGAGATAGCAATCTTTTCGGCACTGGCAAAAGCTCTGCTTGGGGTGGAGTGTGCTGGATTTTGGTCACTACAGACATATCCAGGTTGAAATACAAACATCCTCTTTTGAGTTTATTTTCCCTGACACCAGAGGACTTGTAAATAAGATGTTGAGATTGCAGCGGACAAGTATGCTCTGGAGATGGCTGTGGGAAATGAAGTGCACAGAGCCTTACCGCAGATATGCTTTCTTAATGAGTGCCGGAGAGTTAACACACAGCAGCTTTTAAAGCAAGAGCAACACAAACGAGCAAGCACTGGGAAGCTTACATTTGAAATCAAAACTTGTTCTTTGCTTTAAAAATACGTGTTCGCTTCTAAAGAAGGAATGGTTCTGCTGGGTATCTGTTCTCTTCTGGCTAAGTAGGAATTGTAATGGTAAATAGTTTTACTGTAGAAAGTGACATTTCTTATCAGTCAATTATCTATTTTACTCAACATGTAAGGGAAATAGAGTCCTGATTTTAGCTGACCAAGGCAGTGAATGGTCACCAACATGGAAAATGTTAATATTCTCCCCTCACAGATATACTAAGTCTATCTGTAAGTGTATTTCTAAATGCCCAATCATTGTCATATCTCCCTGGGTACTTTACAAAATCAGATAAACCATGGCAACTGAATAATAATGTGGCTTGAAAGGAAAAGCCATTAACAAAAAGAAATGCATTCTCCCCACTAGTTCCTTAATTTGAAATTCACACCAGGCTTCAGCGATCTGAATATTAGAAGAAAAAAAATTTCAAAGAGAATATGCAATGACTGAGTTGTTATACATTCCTATCTCCTCCCAGAAGAGTAAATGACAACTATGCTTGGCAGAAACCTGAGGAGTTGCACTATACCCAGTCAGACCAATTGTATGCAGTTTTTGCCTCTAGTGACGGCCAGCAGCAAACTGGTTTGGCACAGCATGTTTGGTTTTAAGCTTTGTGGCTCCGAAAAGGAGGCTAGGCACTACTGTGTGTATGGAGGAATTCTGTTCTTCATTGCAAGCCAAGGAAAGCAGGCAGGCGTATATGCCTCGTGCATTTTTTCATCCTGGCCAACACAGCAGCAGTTAATCTTGTTAAGGCTGCTGGCAGCTGTGATGTGTAAGGGGCTGTGGTACATCTGCAGGGCCTTTCCCCATCGTGTGGCAGCGCATCAGAGAGCGACAAAGCCCACTTGCTCTATTCCTCACAGAAGTATCTAACTCTTGCTAAGCTATCAAGAGCGGTTCGTGGCAGTGAATTCCACATGACAGTTGTATAATGCATGGAAACGAATTGTCTTTGAGGAATTTCTGATTTCTACAAGGGCAGTTGCTTTTCTGAAGTTTGAAAGTGTCAGTAGTAGACTTCAGTTTCTATCCTATTTTCTGCATTATACGCTTGCTCAGTTGTCTGTCCTAACTTTTAAAAGCTCTCCTCATATGGAAGAATACATCCTATGCATATTTTTGCTATTATGCTTTTCTCTGTTTTCAATTGTAATATTTTTAGCTGGAGTATTTGAAACTATGCACGTTAGAGACCTCCTTCTACGTTAGTTAATGGGGCTTCAGTGACATGTAGCAGGAGCATTTGGTCTTCTTTTGATCTGGTGCTATTTTTTGTCACCTTCTTAATGCAGCTTAACATTTATTTGATCTGCTTTCTTATTTCCTGTAGAAATTTTTTCAATGAGATATCCATAGTGATGTTCGTGTTCTCTCTCATGATTTATTGGATTTAGAGTACTGTGGTAGTGAGGCAGATGCAGCCACCTTCTGCCTTGCATTTCTATCAGTTAATTTAACAGCAGCTATCTGTCTTCCATTCAGTTTCATCTTTCATTATGTGACCTTTTTGGCAATGTTGTTAGATCCTTTGGGAATTCTTCATGGTCTTTTGTTCTCTTATTATGATCTTGTGTCATCCTGTAGTGATGTCACTTCATTCACTCCCGTTCAGATATAACTCCTATCCATGTATGATTTTCTGCTCACAAAAGCCTTTGTTTTTATTGAAGATTGGTTATATAGGCTCTGCCTCAGCTGATAACTTTTCAGGTTCTTATGAAACCAGAACAGAATGGTTCCCCTACATCTGGTTTTGACTCCATGGATGACAGGTGAAAAAGTTGGGATGAAGAAATGTTATTATAATATTTTTATTGTATTTTAAAGGAAGAAGAAAAATAAACATGGAGTTAGACTAAGGGCACATTTAATATTCTGAAATAAATATTGAAATCTGTGACATTGATAAACTGTCATATGATAACCATAACTAATCATAGAATCATAGAATAGTTTGAATTGGAAGGGACCTTTAAAGGTCATCTAGTCCAGCTCCCCTGCAATGAGCAGGGACATCTTCAACTCAATGAGGTTGCTCACAGCCTTGTCCAACCTGACCTTGAATGTTTCCAGGGATGGAGTATCTACCACCTCTCTGGGCAACCTGTGCCAGTGCTTCACCACCCTTGTTGTAAAAAATGTCTTCCTTCTCTTTAGTCTAAATCTACCCTCTTTTAGTTTAAAGCTGTTACCCCTTGTCCTATCACTACAGGCCCTGCTAAAAAGTTTGTCCCCATCTCTCTTATAAGCTGCCAGTAATTAATGAAAGGCTGTAATAAGGTGTTTCTGGAGCCTTCTCTTCTCCAGCTGAGCAACCTCAAATCTCTCAGCCTGTCTTCACAGGAGAAGTGCTCCACCCCTCTGGTCATCTTTGTGGCTCTCCTCTGGACCCACTCGAACAAGCGTGTCTTTCATGTGCTGAGGGCTCCAGAGCTGCATGTCGTACTCCAGGTGGGGTCTCACCAGAATGGAGCAGAGGGATAGAATCACCTCCCTTGACCTGCTGGCCACATTCTTTTGATGCAGCCCAGGATACGGTTAGCTTTCCAGGCTACGAGCGCACATTGCTGGCTCGTGTCCAGCTTTTCATCCACCAATACACCCAAGTCCTTCTCGGCAGGGCTGCTCTCAATCTCTTCATCACCCAGCCTCTGTGGATACCAGGGATTGCCCCGACCCAGATGCAGGACCCTGAACTTGGCCTTGTTGAACCTCATGAGTTTCACATGGCCTCACTTCTTGAGCTTGTCCAAGTCCCTCTGGATGGGATTCTGTCCCTCCAGTAAATCAATTGAACCACTCAACTTGGTGGCATCTGCAAACTTGCTGAGTGCGCACTCGATCCCACTGTCTATGTCATTGATAAAGATATCCAAATATATTCAAAATTGTTAAGTCATCCAAAAGAATCATCATTCTCTTCTACTTGCAGAGCTTAGAGTATTACAGGGATGGATTCTTTGCCAGACATTACCTACCATGTGCCATAAGGTAGGAGGCTAACAAAACAGGCTTTGGATACTCTAAATTGCATAATTAGAGTGATTAGTAAGAATACCTGTGCATCAGGAGAAGTAAATGTTAGATTAAGGGAAAAAAAAGATTTTTCTTAACAGCATCAGCCCCCAGAGAGAAGTTAATCCTGCATGTCAAACATACACCATAAACTGGTTCATTAATAGTCTCAGCCATCTGCTAAAAAAAATAAAGCAAGTCATTCATTTACAAGAACTTGATAAGGTCAATAAATCCTCAAAGGCTAATGAAGTAAAGGGTTCTGAGCAAGGTTTTAGCTAGGTCTGTACGCATGGGAAGGCTGCTATCATACCATATATCCATGGCCCCGGGCAGTTCACAGAAGGCCTTTGATGTTTTGGGAAGCAGCTGGACACACAAGCACACCCCTTCATGGTTCATGTCTCACGCTGCCTGTGTAGCCACACCGCTATAAACCTCATGGGGCCGCCCACAAACCAACAAGCCCACCAAGTTGCTGTGGGCTTCCCTGAATGCTGACACAGGAATATAAAGAAAAAGGGCTGTACAGCCTTGTATTTCTGCTGAATTGATGAACACGAGCAGATAAGATTTTCCGAAATACTGACTTCAGCACAGACCCAACCAGTAACACACTTGCGCCAGGCATGCGAGCATGTTTTCAGGGCACCCCTGAGCCTAGAGCCTTGAGAGCTACAGGGCATCCCAGGGGACCACAGCATGGCCGTCTCCTTTCAGACCGGCTGCAGCCTCACTATCCAAACCACTATGTTGGATCTACAATGTTTACTTATAAAACTTTCAGAGCTACTTATTCCGTAAGTTAAAATAAACAGGGGAAGGGGGAAGATCTTCTGAAGAAGATACACACATGCATACAGATATATATATATAAATCTCTATCTCAAATGAGTTGATAAAAATTAAAACCAAGCCTTCAGCTGTTGGCTTCAGCCTCAAGAAAAGACAGCCTAAACCACACGTCCAGAGGACTATCACATCTCTCTTCTGGCAAAGCAGAGAAGGAGAGGGCAATTTTCTCCAGCCGAAAGCCCCTTGACTGAAATAGGATTTCAAGTTGCCTGGAGGCCCGTCTGAAACACAGCAAAGTAGCATCTGCTTGTGCAGATCTCTCCCAGGGCAACGTGGCCTAGGGAAAGTGATGAAAAAAGGTTTGCAAACCTTTTAGGACTTAATATATTAACACAGTTATGCCAAATTCCAGGCAGACGTCTACCAACTCCCATGAAATTCCTGAGCATTGCTACCCCTGTGTGCCTGGCACCGAGGTGCACTCAGTGACAGGGCAGGCACAAGTCCACACTCATCTCCAGAGAGCAGCCAGGTGTCAGGAGAGGTGGTTACTGCAAGCCAGCTTCTGGCAGAGAAAATCACAGGTCGCCATGGCCAAATGCATTTGAGGGAGAACAAGTTGCATTCTTCTGAACGCATATAGATGAAGAATTTGCATTCTTTGCAGCTAAGTTTTACCTGATGTGTTGCAAGCTGGTTTGCTGGTACCCACTGAATTACTGAGTCTGCCTGAATTTCTTGTTGGAATCACTGACATTATCTTTTGAATGTTAGGTATGACTGTAGATAGGGTTTGATGCTCTGTCACAATGTGGGAGTCCTGTGTGGTCTCCTACTACTGTTTTGAATATTGTGTGTGATTCAGGTCCTCTCCATGCCAGGGACAGCATTACTAGCAAGCCAATTATCTGCAAAACTGTGCAATGGCCGTTTGCACTTTGCTGGCTGCTTATACAATTTTTAATAACCTTGTCATCTCAGCCAAGAGCATGCTTGGCAGGACAAACAGAGTTTTGTCCTGTCTCTGGACTTTCTCTCACCAGAAGTGGCTCTGCCAAGATACAGCTCTAACAGGATTAGCCTAGAGCAAGCGACTAACCTAGGGAGTTGGTGTAATGAAAAAATATGACATTTTTTTTTTACTTGCCGTGATTAGCAAATGAAATATAACTGGTTAACAACACCAGACAAACTGTCTGTAGCACTCTGAATAATATAATGGACCATTAGCAGTCCTAACAGGAGTTAGCTCAACCCAGCTTTGTCTGATACAAATACCAGCATCTGCTCTCTAGCAGGAGCCAGGTAGCAGGGATCACATCATGTATTTTGTGAAGAGAGCTTAAATCACAGCCTTTCACTGTTACTACAGTAAACACATTTTGAAATTGTCTCCTGAAAAAAACATTTTGGGGCAGCAGTTAAGAGTCAGCAGGATTTCTGGTGATGATTTCAGTGGGATCCCTGAATCACAGCATCCATCTTTTGTTGTAAACATGGTGGGGATGTATCTATTCAGAAAATAATTATTCAGGATGAAAGACAATAGAGTACACATTTAAAGATGTAGGCAAACTATCAGGAAAAGCTTCTCAAAAATCATACAATTGCAGGACTGAAAGAAACTCCAAGACAACTTTTAAATCTAACCCCTGCTTTACAGCCAAACCAAGTATTTTCAAGCCACTCCTAAGAGACATGTCTAACCACTTAAAACTCCAGTTAAGGTTATGTAAAAACTTTCCTTAAAAGTTTTTTCCAGTGTCTTACTAGCCTGAGAACTGGAAAATGCTTCCAAATATATAACATAATTTTGCATTACTGCAAATTTAACTATTGTCTTGTTTTCAATAGACAAGAAATACAGTTAATCACTGTCCAATTAAAGCGATCTTCTTTTTTTAATATATATATTTAGACCATTATTATATCCCCCCTATCTTCCATTTTCTAAAGAAAACAAACCATATATTTGAGCCTTTCCTTAGACGTTGGGGTGTCTGAATTTTTGCATTCTTGCTCTTTTTCTGTGGACAATATTTTCTCAAAGGAGGGAACTAAAGCTGGACACAGTATTCCAGAAGCACTGAGAACAGCCAAATTATTAACTCCCATATCTTACCTGACACTCCTGCCAATACATCTCATATTTTCCTTTTTGAGTGGCAGCGTCTTGCTTTTGACTCCTGTTAAGATGGTGGTTCATTTTAACTCCAGATCCTTTTCTGCAGAGTAATCCCCGATCCTTCTCTCTCGATATCCCCAAGCTTATATTTGTGCATTTGATTTTTTCCTTCCTAAGTGCAGTACTTTGTACTTGTCTTTATTTCACTTCATCTTATTGATTTCAGGCCATTTCTCCAATTTGTCAAGATCATTTCAAATTCTAAACTTGTCCTCCACAGAGCTTGCAACCCCTCCCAGCTCGGTGTCATCAGCAGATTAGTATATATGCTATTCCATCATTTGAACTGCTAATGAAATTATTGAACAGAACTGGCCCAAGATAGCCCCCCGCGGGAGCCCATATAAAATGCTTGTCTGGTTTGATAGAGAGTGTTGATAAGAATGTGAATCATCCTGACTATATTTTTTCAAGCAACATATCCACTGTGCAGTAATTTCAACCAGGCCATCTCCCACTGTGCTATGAAATGTTGGAGAACATTATACAGGACTGTGTCAAAAGCCCTGCTACAGAAGTCACAGCGACTGTTCTCCTCTTATCCAGCAGGCCTACCAAGAGAGGAAATCAGATAGGTTTGACATGATTTGTTATTCACAAATCCATGCTGGCTCTTTCTTATCACCTTATTATTCTCTGGGTGTTTATAAATCAATCATATAATCATATGTGCCAGGATCTTCCCAGGTACTGAAATGCTGACTTCTCCAAAATTCTCAAGGGCTTCCTTTATTCCATTTCTTAAGATAGAAACCATGTCTGTTCTTTATCCTCTGAAATTTCTTCCGTATTTCATGAATTCTCAAAGGTATACTTTTCAGATTGCCTCTGTTACCTTCCTCTGGCCCAAATTCACCTGGACATACAGCCTTCTCTGTGGCTCTGCCCCCTTGACCTCCTAGGCTGCCCATGGTCTTCCTCACCACAGCCTCTAGTGCTATGCAACAGCCCTGGCCCTTGCAGACGAGGGAGGCATCCCTGGCTTTCCTCCACCTTGAGTTGCTCCTTTCCCAGAGCCCAGGGCTTCCCCCGGCAAGTCCTGCTCCTGCCAAGCTCTGCAGCTCTGTGGAGACTGGCTGCTGCACAGCCCCGCGCTGCCTGGCAGGGGGTACCCTCTCAGAGAGGGTGTTCAGTAAATCCACTCCAAGGAAGTAATTTAATATTAAGCCAGTGAACTATTACAGGCCCTAAATTCTCAGGTAGAAGCTCTTAGTAAGGCTTCTTGGATAAAGCCTTACTATATATTCAGCCTAGTATGGTAGTCTGGAGAGTATTTCAACGTAACATAAAAGCTTGAACTTGACTAATTATTATTCAACAGATCTTTTCCTTTGGTCAGTTCTGTAACTCTTTTTTTGCTAATATTAATGTTGACAAGCTTCTGGAAACAATTGCATTTGTGAGAACCAGAGCCAAAAAAAGAAGAAAAAAGGCATTAACGTATCAGCCTTCAGTGTGTCATTTGCTACATGCTCTCCTTCTGTTACGTACGGCCTTTCTGTTGCCTCCATCTGCCTTCTAATGAATTTGAAAGTGAACAACAAAAGAGAACAAAATCCAACCTTTTTTTATTGCTTAGTCTTTCAAAGTGCAAAGCATTCAGATGGAGATTATTTTCCTGGAAGAGTTGATAGGGTTTCTTGGGACAATTACAACAGCAGTAGAAAAAACATAGTAGATGTGTGACAGGAAGCTATCTACATTGACACAGAGAAGGTTGTGATCTAACGTGATTTCTCCTCTCCCTTCCAGACTGTAGTATTATATAAGCAGAAGAAGGAATGTACTGACACAATCAGAATTTGGTTGAATATGTCCTACTCATTTACATTCACCTTTAACTTCAGGTAAGCAACTTCAGTCTCAGCTATAAACATCATCTCGCAGGCTTATTTCTGCTCTGAAATCCTGACGTAGTGTTTCTCCTGCAACCAAGAGCTGACAAACACGTGCGTTTGCAGGATGCCAACCAGGCAGAACTCCGTTTCAGAAACGGGTGCTGGCTTAGCAGAGAGAAGAGCACAGCGCTCACTGTGGGACCGAGTCTGTGACACCCACCAGAAGGAAGAGGGAACAAGTAGGGGAGGAAACTGAAATGGTGTGTACCTTCCTCGCATGTGCTATTGAATAAAGGCTCCATAGTAGACATTGCATTTTCAAGGTTTAATGCCAAGTGCTTTTCCTCTGCTTTCATGCTGAGAAATGATCAGTGTATTGTTGCAAAGTGCATAGCTTCATTTTTCCTCTAGCTTTGCACTGGATATTTGGGAGCTGGTAACCCACAGTCATAGGTGCAGGGAAGTGTCGCTTCCAGGAAGAGTATATGCACTTGACAGCTTTGGCTGCAGATGTTTTTCTTCATGAACTATTCATCAACAGAATTTTGTATCTACCTACACATAGAGCATAAGGTATTACCCAATTCCCCAGGGAGTCTGCACTTGGCAGAGTACATGAATGCAATACCTTTAGCTTTTGACATGGCTTTTATTGCAGCTGAGCATGGATGGATCTCCAAGAAGTCACTGTTCTTCCTCAGCCAGGATCTCCACTACGTCTGCCAGGTAAAGCTAAAAATAGACCCCCTCTTCCACTGGAAACACATGGAGGTTTCCAAAGTTTGTTTTCGTCTTACACCGGCACAAACAGTTGAACTCTAACTTTTTTGATAGAAAAAAAAAAAATATTGAATATACTGATATCATAATTTGTGATTTAACATATCCAAAGGCAAACTGAAAAATTATGATTTCCCACAAAAATTTTGAAAAAATCGATTCATTACCTCAAAATATTTCAATATGGGTGGGTGACAGGTTATGCACTTTTTTAACAAGTTCTCCCTCCAGATGCTTGTGACCTTCTTTTATCCACCTCAAATAGCTCAAGAGCAGGTCATTACATCACTATCCGGCTACCTCACATTTTTTAATGAATTCACCTTCACAGGTCCCATGTTTATTAAAGGGTATTATCTCTGCTATACAGATAGGGGAATTACTCAAGGATACAGAAAAATAGTGTCTTCCTGGTCCAGGGATAGTGTTCTCTCTCTGACACATCCCATATACATTTTTAGCTCCAAATATTGAACCCTAGACTCAGACAGCTGCAGGAAACCTACATTCTGCTCTTTTTGGCTCCTCTTTGCCTACTCTGAACTGCCAGCCTAACTCCTCAGCTACATCTGCACACACAGCATAGGTCAGGCGCAGAACTTAGCTCTCTTCTCTCTCAGTCTTGAATAGACACTGCCTCACCCAGAAAACAGGGACCCTGGAGATGGCCTAACCTATGCTGGATGTCAACAGTCCTCAAAGGCTCACAGCACCCACAGGTCAGTATGGGTGAGCTGTAAACTCTTCTGTCCCAGCTGTGCCATATTGTTATTGATGGGGAAGAGAGGTGATAGACGCTGGAGGATGCATGAACCCAGTCGTGCTCAGCTCCTTAGGGGCGAAATATTTTAGCACAGAATGGCAAAACAGAGGTATTTCACTGAGAGAAGTGGGCTGCAGTCTTTCATTTATATATTGCAAAAATGTCATCTCTTTAAGTGCAACCATTTGATGTTGTCCCACATTGCACATGTAGCTATGCACTGATCTCTTCTCAAAATAGTGCCTAAGTGGCATCATTTATGTCATTTGCGGTGATTGTGGTGCGGTGATTGTGGTGCAGTGTTTTACCACTCTGTAGTAGGCATTGGTTGGTGGTGGTGAACTCCAGGTCTTAAGGTTTTTTTTATCTTCAAAATAGAAAAGTTTTCCTCATCACATTGTCAGAATTCATAGATTGTAACTCATGTCTGCGTCTTTTTTCTCCATTATGATCTCAACAACTACAGGACAGAAAGAGTCAGAAAAGTTTCCCTGTCCTGTTCAAGTCTTACAAGTTTTTGTTTATCATGAAAATAGAAAAGTTTTCCTCATCAAATTGTCAAAATTCATAGATTGTAACTCATGTCTGCATCTTTTTTCTCCATTATGATGTCAACGACTACAGGATAGAAAGAGTCAGAAAAGTTTCCCTGTCCTGTTCAAGTCTTACTTTTCTTCCCAGGAGAATTAATTTCTATTTAACAGGTGGAAACATTTAGAAAATCCCACAGTGAAGTAAAAGTAACACCATTTATGCCATCAACACAGAGCCCCCCATGGCTTTCGCAGGAGGATTTGCCCTAAGGAGATACTGCTGCAGCAAGTATAATTACAGCAGGGTAATACATACCGGAGAGTCGAGCTATAGCAGTTTATCAGAGACTGTATTATACCACTAAATCTGTTTTATTGCATGTTTTACTAAAGATTTTCTTTAAAAGTTGAGGAAACTGTGACAGGGCTTCTATCAACTAATGTTACTCCTATGGCTTATTCAGTAGATTAATATTGACTGTGCAGTTCTGATATCCTAGGAGACTTAAATGTAGTCTTTAATATTGTCCAAGCTTCCCTTCTTTTCCTGATGATTTTTTGTAAGACTGAAAATGGTGTTTCCATCTTGTCAACCATTTGCTCATCCTGGTTGACACAGTATGTTTTTGTGCAGATTGTGGAAGTGGAGGGTGCTCTTTTGCTGTGAGTTGTGGTGTCCCCTCTCAGTCTTATCTTTTCCCAATTTTACCTGGGATACGCCTCCCCTTGCTCAAGTCCTAGGTAATATCTGGGCCTCAATATTTCCCTTGTTGTCCTCCCAAGCACACAGTGGAGTCTTAAAATGGTAACTTGCACCTGGTCTTCACCAAATGCTCTTCCAGTTTATGGCAGCTTCATTTTAACAAGTTCCCGCAAGGACGAGCCACCTTTTCTCACCTGCTTAAAGCAAAACTCCACACACTCCACAACACAGTGGACCTGCGGTTTCTATTGAGACTACTGGGCTTTATTTATAAACATTTTGAGCAACAAAATGTAAATCCCTTCCCAGAGAAAGGTGGCCAGAGCCACGTTGTGCATGCAGGTAGGGGGTGTGCGTGCATGTAGCAATGGCTGTGTCTCCTCCCCGCTCCTCTCAGCCCTGCAGCAATGCCAGGGCACCCTCCCTGCCCATGCGAAAATGCAGCAGGAGCCCTCTCCTTTTCTTGTGCCATGCGGGGCGGGGGGGGGGCAAACAGAGCTTTGATATTAAATTCCTTTTACTTTATCCCGTCCCCAGTTTCAATGCCTTGCAGACTTTTTCACTGAAATCATGTCAGTGCATTGTAAGAGGTTTAACTAAAGGTTTCCACAGCCAAGTACAGCATCCGGTGGGTTCCAGCTGAGCTGTTAGGTATTAGGGACTATTTCATTACAGGAAAGAAGAGAATGCTATCTTTCTTTCCCTCCAGGCATACATCTGGAAGTCTGCTGCTGTTCTCTGGCCACCCCTGCTGCCTGAAGGGCTGGGGGACATCCAGAGGGGCCAGTGCAAGAGGGAGGCCCAAGGCAAGTGAAGAAATAGAGCCCCGAGCTCCCGGGCAGTTACTGCTCCCCCTGTCCAGTGCATTGCTCATGTCTGAGGCTGCTGAGGGTTGGAGCCAGCTGGCAGCAGCTCCCAATGCTCCTCAGCAGGCCAGGGGATGTGAATGGTGTGGTGGGGACAAGGAACCACGGAATCATAGAATCATAGAATGGTTATAGTTGGAAGGGATCTTAAAAATCATTTGGTTCCAACTCCCCTGCCGTGGACAGGGACACCTTTTGCTAGATCAGGTTGCTCAAAGCCGCATCCAACCTGGCCTTCAACACTTGCAGGGATGGGGCATCCACAACTTCTGGGCAACTCATGCCAACCTCAGAGTAAGAAATTTCTTCCTAATATCTAATGTAATTCTCCCCTCTTTCAGTTTAAAACCATTACCCTTCATCTTATTGCTATACTCTGCGACAAAGAGTCCCTCCCCATCTCTCCTGTAGGCCCCCTTTAGGTACTGGGTGGCTGCTGTAAGGTCTCCCCGGAGCCTTCTCTTCTCCAGGCTGAACAACCCCAACTCTCTCAGCCTGTCTTCATGGGAGAGGTGCTCCAGAAAGCACCTGCAAAAGAAAGCAGACCTGCATCCCACCAAACCTCTGGATAACAGCTTATTAAACATATTCTGAGCTTTACCTCATACCTCTGGTCTCAGAAAAACCCAGCTGAGTCTTGCAGTTATAGGCACAAAGTATTTTTTTAACTATGTACATTTTGTCTCATTCCAAGTTGTTGCAGTAATTGGAATCCAGATTTTCCTAACCAAAGGAGGAAAAAATTAGTAATTACCTGTCCATGATTCTGTTAGACACAGAATGAAACTCTAGGAGACATTTGCCTTCCACATGGTAGACAGCTGGTCATTGGCAGGGAGCGCTGAGGAGTACTCCTAAAATCCCGAGTTACAGTATCCTCTAAGGCAATGAAAGGAGGTGGGTAAAATGTGCAATATTGATGAAAATGACAAGAGAGAACAAAGAAGTGCTGGTTACTATTGAATAACCCTTTGGGAACATTTCCTAAATATCTCTTTAGCTGGTGCATTAAAGATTATTAGTGTATTAAGGCTGATTTGGGTGACGACTTGTGCTGAGATCCTTTACTTTTCTCTGAAATTCAACCAGGCCACAATAGATTAGGAAATGAGGCTTCTTTTCTTCATTTTTTTCCTGCTAATTATGATGGTCTGTGTAAAAGCACTACTCAGTCAAAGACCAAGGCCCAGCTGTGCTAAAGCTTTGCAAAAAGATTTAAAAAATTTCTTGTCCTCCAGAGACTTTTTTTATTCCCCAGGTGCAATGGTTCATTATGATATAGATGATCAAAGAAGGGCTGGCTGTCTTGGAAAAGGAAAACAGGTATCAGGGTCCCTAACCATGTAGTTAATGAGGGTGAATGAATGACCACTTTATAGGTGGGTTTTTTTCAGGAGTCTTCTTCCAATTTTAAATCAGTCAGTTTTATCCACTTTAATGAAAACCAAAAATGGCTGTTCATGGTGAAGATCAAAGGTTCCACTTGCCCAGTATCCTGTCTCCAGCTACATGTGAATGCCAGAGGAGAGCGGGGACGGGACAGTAGAATTTGATACCTCGAGTAATCTCCTAGTCCCCAATTATTTTCAGCTTAGAGAATTTTCTGAGTCTGATGTGTTTCCTGTATTTAGCGATCGAAAGTGGACATCTCCTCCACCTGTGTGTGCCCAGCCTCCCCTTAAATCTCTGCAAACATTTAGCATTTACAGCTTCTATTGGCAGCAGGTGTCCCAAGCCTACCATCCATTGTGTGAACAACTTTCTAGTTTTGTTTTGCACCAAGTTCCTGTAGCTGTATTTGTGGTCTCCTATTTCTTGTATTGGAAGAAACAGTTGCTCTGTCCTAACCCTCTTCGTGCCATTATGGTTTTTTGCATCCAGGTTATTTCCCTTTACTCCTTGTTCCTTCAGCCAGAACTATGGGAGCCTTCCTGAGCTTTGATCCTCTGCGATACTCTTCCCCAAACCTCTCCCAACACCAGAGCATCATTTTGGAGATTAAGCATCTTAAAACTGCACACAGTGTTCAATATTTTATGGAGTTCCTCTGGGGCTGAACTAGAAAACAATTGCCATTCTTCTGCTTATACACACAGTGAGAGCTGGCCCATCTGTCTTCAAAGCGATCTGTATATTACAGTGACATCTCTGCTTCAGCGCAACCTTGTGAGATGCCGAGAACTTCAAAATTCACACTGTCTTCCATTCCTCTTCAAGTCTTACAAGTTCAGGTGGTTTTTCTTTATGCTATGGGAAAAGTTTTGTTCCCTTCCCCTTTTCTTTTTACGCTGTGGGATTTTTTGCAGGGATGTGTGTGTGTCGGGGGTGGGAGGGCGGGGGTTAGTTTTCTTCTTAATGAAATTTTGCTGACCCCCTAATAAGCAAGAGACACAATAATACATTCTTTTAATATCTTTCCCTGTGCACTGATGATGCCTCTTTGCAGACTGCTGATCTTGCTGTCATGACGTTAAGACAGACAAAGGATGCCTTCGCAGATTGGAGAACAGCTAGGGTGCTTAATTAAAAACAGTAAATCTAAGGTTTCAATAGTTGATGGAGCAAATGATGAAGTTTTACCACATCTTCTCTCCAAATTTTAACCTCATTTTTCATTTGAATTTATAGGCTGCAACATCATTGAATATAATTCTTGTCTATAATGTGCTTTATTAAACTGTGCAAGCAGGTTTGTCCCAATGGTCTAATCTGCTTGCTAAGAAAAATTGATCTGATTAACCGATGCCCACTTCATCCTCATTAGAAAGCTCTTTCAGTATAATAAAGCGCAGCCATGTCACAGCTCCTGGCTATTTGCAACACTCGCTATTATCCTTATTACACCTCTTCATAATTTGTCTCTAGCATTTACCTACCCATATTAATGTATGTGTTCTGATTGCAAAGCGTCCATCTCAGGCTTTGTCGACAGACCGAAGGAGGGTACCTAAACCCATATGTCAGGCATCTGACATCTCTGTGTCAGGGAAAAAGCATCCACCAGCTGGCATTTTGACCAGCCCTGTGCTGAAAGCACCTTTCTGCTGCAGGTGTGCTGCCATACACACCAGCAAAATGCTCCTGATGCAGGCACAGCTCTGTCTTGTTAAAAAAAAAAAAAAAAACCAGCTTGTATATTTTTACACATATAATTTTCTATGGTCCTTTAGGGTGATGTAAGCTGATCTAAAACTACTTCAGACATATTTTGCCAATTAACTGAGCCTTCATTAGAATGTGAGTTGACATTCATTGTATTTTGATGTTACTCAGCATCTGAAAAACATACAGCTATGCCTGAATATGCAGTTAGCTGATTAAGTCTCATTTCAGGTACTAAGCCCTTTCCCCCTTTTCAAGGGATGATATGTTTATAGTTGGTTTTGTTGTTTGGTTTGTTTGCTTGTTTAAATTATATTTATTTCCAGGTATTACTGGAGCTTTCCTTGCCAAATCAGCTGCCTTGTGACAACTCCTCTTGGCTCCTGCCCTCCCTCCTTCTCTTTTCCTTTTCACTGGCAAGTTGCTCGCTTTATTGTAATTGGCGGGTTTTGTTCCTCACCTTAGTAGACCTGTTCCTTTCTCTTTTCGATTCTGTCCTTCACCTCCACTATGATATTTCTTTCCTTCTGGGTTTATTAATTGGCTTTGTAGTTGGACTGTACAGTGTGATTGTGAGGCACGTTATGCAGAAGAAAGACCGTGAGCAGAAGATGCAAGCTAATGGGGAGCTATTTGTGATTGTTCACCAGTCCCAGAAAATGCTACACTCAAAACCATAAAGGTATGGTATTAGAAAATTAGCCTAGAAATAGGTGCAAACCATTATTGTGCACACACATGTGCGCATGCTCAGAGAGAGGGCAACCGGATAGAAAGTGATGTAAATAAGAAATAAGAATTCTCAAAAATTAGTAAGAAAAGGAAAACCCGGCATGGATCAATGAGCAGCCAGTTGCAGGTAGGGCACTAGAGAGACATTTTTTCAACACAGCGTGAACCAAAGGAACAATTATCTTGGTTCATTATTAACAGTATTAAATTAACATCAAATAAGTATCTTTTTAATGAGGACCTAATAGGACTAGGGTCGTGGTCTTGTTCAGCTTAACCTTTTTGTCAATGATCTAGAAGAAAATATATCCTTATTTCTGATAAAGCATTCAAATGACATAAAGATATAGTCCTGATACATGACGGAAAAAAAAAAGGACAATAGTTAGAGATCGTGATTGCTTACAAAGGAGAGTAAAAAGAACCTATACGTGTTCTGATATGGGCAGTTAGAAGCCGTATTTCAGGATAAAAGGGATGTAGGATTGGGAGATTTATATGGGGAAACCACAGAGGTTCTGAAAAATGAGTTGTGGTTGATAACAAGTTGAGTGCAGGCCCTGCCCGTAGCTGTGGTACCAATGCACACTTTGGCTACAGAAAAAAAAAGGAATGCCAAGCTGAACTAGAAAAAATGTATGTGACAGAAGGGCAATTTCTGCTAGGCATCTATACGTCAAGAGAAACACTGAGAAATTGGACATAACTCAGAGAAGAAAGCCTTGAGAATGATTAAAGCATTGAAAGATATGCCTTGTAGCAAGGCATTCAAAATGTCAATATATTTGGATTATCAAAGAGAAGGCTAAGGGAAAGTCTGTTTTCAGTTCAAAAGTATCAACAAAGGGAAGAAAACATTGCTAATGGAGGATCTTCAGAGCAGTATATAAAAATACAGCTGAAAGTTGAGGTAAAAGAAATTCACGCTAGAAATGAAATCAAAGCTTTATCAGTGAAGATAATTAAAACTGGAATATCACACAGAGAAGTTAGATCAGCACTGGGTGTTTCTTTCTAAAAAGTTTGATCTTTACCAACTGATACCAGATGGAGAGAAGCAAGAAACATAAGGTATTCTTGGAAGTCCTGTGTATATTGTAGAAAGTCAGACTAGAGGGTCACAATAATCTCTGATGGTTTTTGAAAATCAGTAAAAGAGTTTTGAATTCATGACTTTTTTTTCCACATTGTTTATGAAATTGCTACATTTTTAGAATTTGATAACAGCCTTCTAAAATTCTCAAAAAAGGGGGCATTTTATTTTTACAGTGTTTCCATCAGAATCGCCCCAATTTCTCAGTCACTAATTGCTCCTAAAAACCACAGCATCTTGGTGATAACTCCCTTATTTTTTCCATTTCTTCTTCCCTTCTGATTCTAATATGCAACAGATTGTTTCAGGGAGAAGAAGGGAGGTGACTGAATACTGACACCACAAATCGTTGTCTAAAAAAAAAAAAAAGTTCTCTAATTAAATTGGAACATATTTTATCTGTAGGGTTTTTTTTTCATATTGAATGTAAGTCATTATCAAGTATGTCTACCAATTGTTCATCTGATGAGCCTTGACCTGGAACTTTGCTGAAAGCGTTAAGGGATTTAATGAAACCACAAAACCTGGTTCCAGGAATTAGCCATTACACAGAGGGGAAAAAGTGTAGATAACAGTGCAAGACTTCGTAGTTCTCTGTGTTACACTGCAGGAAATTAATCTGGCTTTAGAATGGCAGCTCAGCCATAGGATAATTGTACTCTTTAATACACAGAAACACAGTGCACCTTGTCTGGAAAGAGAAGATTTTATAACAATTTAGTCATAGCTATTTTCAGTGATTCAGAGAGTTGCAATGACATCCTTAAAAACTCCTGCAGGGTTGCTGATGAGTGAAAGCCAGCAATGGAGATTTGTGGCCCATTGCTTTGTGTTTGCCTTGGTATGCCATGAAAATTCCTCCAGACTGGAAGAACACTAATATTGTGCTAATATTCATACTGTGAGCAGAATGACCCAGGTTATTATATGTGGGCTGTGTCTGACATCAATCTGAAAGCTTTATGGGATTCATGTGTTAATGAAGTAAAAGTTGACAGCATGATTAATATCGGTAAAGCACGGAAAATAGATCTGGTCAAACACATATAATTTCCCTTTTTGATGTTTACAAATTTAGTTAATAAAGGTAACCACCTAACTATAATGCATCCAGGCTCCCTAGTTACAGACACTATTATGCTAAAAAATATATGGAGTGCAGTATCGGTAAAATACATCTTAGAATGGATTCAGTGTTATCTGGCAGTCAAATTTGAAACACTAATTTTCAGCGGGGAATATTCTGCAAGCGTTGCCAGTAGACTGAATACTACCAAAAATTTTGTGAAGATCTGGAAGAAATAATCCTGAGCTCATTCCTGACAGAAACTTTGGATGATACTGGTAAAGTGGTAAATATTGAAGGAGGAGGCTAGACAGTCTTTTGAGACATCTGAATAATTCAATATGCTAGCCCATTCATACAGCAAATATTTTCATACAGCCAATACATCCTAATACGCAGGAACAGAAACTTTAGCCCCTACCAAGAGAATGGGTATTTATTGGCAAATCACTGACTCCTGAAAACCGTCTGGGATTAGAAAGAGTGAGAAGGTGAATGGAGGACACCGTGAAGAAAAATGCAAATTTTAGTAGTAAGAGAGGACACCAAGCAGGGACAAAGCCATGCTTTTACCCCAGGGACAGGTGATCCCGGTACAGAACGATTCCACATATTTTTAATAGCAGCATATTTTGGAACAATCTTGAAATATTAGAGAATGTGCATAAGAGAGTCACAGAAATGATCTGAGAGTGGGAGAAAACGCTTCTCGGTGAAGAGGTTTTCAGTATTTTTACACTCTAGTTACTGCGCTGAGCTTTGTGTCACTGTTCCCATTGCTTGACCTAATTCTTCAAAAGGTCGGTCTGTGTAGTGTATCAAAAGGGAGCTTGAGATTCAGATTAATTGCAAAGTGTACATCCCTTCATAGGAAAAAAATACTGGGGACTATGTCTTCAGCCGTTCTGGGAAATTCATGCCAGGAACCAACAGAGATAAATTTAAATGGGAAACAAGACACAGATTCTTAATGATGAGTGTGCTTGGCCATTGCTAAAAATCCGCAGTGGTGGTTTTTCTTTCTCTCATTGTATTCACACCAGGTCTGAAGGCATTTAGGAAAGTCACTATATTCAAAATGAGCTATTTGGCTTCCTGTAAAGGGCAGTGGGGAGAAAGCGTTCAGCCTGGTTATACAGGAGGCCACTCTCCAACAATGTA